>OU026153.1:93745617-93978117 GCA_907269105.1 Volucella inanis | reverse complement strand
TCTTCTTGTCGAAGATCTTCCACTGATTTGTGGAATCAGGGAATTTTTAACATGAATATGCCTGAAGACTACTACTACCTACTGAGGAACGCCTACGATATTGCAGCTATCATCAGCGCACGCGACATGGACACGGTTAGGCGAAAACTTGTGCAAGTGATGATGAGTACAAAAACGTGGTTTGACTTCCACGGAAATAGCCTGGCCGCGGAGAAAACGGAACATATCTTCCTCACAAGAAAACACATATCGCTGGAAGTAGATATGTATAGTAGATATTCTGAATGCATCTAGAAACCACCAAGTTGACCTACTGGTCGCAAATTAAATACGACGCTGAGAAATCGGAAAATATAACGGCATCGTTAGCGAGACTAATGGCGAACATCGGAGGGCCTCTATCCAGCAGAAGGAAGTTGTTAATAGACACAACACAGTAAATCCTACTATATGGGAGCGAAGTGTGCCGCCAACCCTGAGTACGGAAAATTGGCGAAAAACTCTAACCAAAATACATTAGACTGCAGCCCTTAGGGTAGCCTCAGCAATCGATCAGTATCAGATGCAGCGATTCTGGTGATAAGTGGAACTATGCCAATAGATCTACTAACAGATAAAAGAAGGAAACTGTGGTTACAGGAATTAGACGCATCAGACACCCACACATGACAGGAAACTAAAATACAAACAATCCAGCGAAGGCAGGACCGCTGGTCCGAAAAATCCAAAGGTAGATGGACGGCAAAGCTAATCCCAGATCTGAAAAAATAGTACAACAGATGCTCTGGAGAGATAAACTATTCTATAACGCGTATGCTCTCTGGACAGGAATACTTTCGTATATACCTCTTCAACAAGGGGAAAACCGAATGTCTCAAATATATCTATTGCGACGGTTTCACAGACGATGCGAACCACACCTTCTTCTTGTGCAGAAGATGGCAAGAAGCCTCATAGAAGAAGAACTTTACCAACACTTAGCAGAAAACATCGTCGAGAAAATGTTAAGCACCGAATAAAATTAGCAGTGTATTGCTTCATTCGTAGAATATGTATGTACTACGACGAAAAAAGCGGGAACTAGACGCAGTAGCAACGTTGGATGTGCAATAATTGCGAAAACGAACGTCACGCCGAAGAATTTCACACGCGACGGTCCCAGGGTGGGAGGTAGTTACAAAATGGAGGGGATATTTTTATTGCATGAGAGCTGTACATACCATTAATGTAACGACCCCTTCGCCCGTATAAAAAATATATTATTATTATTATTATTATTTTTATTATTATTATTATTATTATTATTATTATTATTATTATTAATATTATTATTATTATTATTATTATTATTATTATTATTATTTTTATTATTATTATTATTATCATTATTATTATTATTATTATTATTATTATTATTATTTTTATTATTATTATTATTATTTCTATTATTATTGTTACTATTATTGTTATTATTAATATTATTATTATTATTATTGTTATTAATTTTATTATAATTATTATTATTATTATCATTATTATTATTATTATAATTATTATTATTATTATTATTATTATTATAATTATTATTGTTATTATTATTATTATTTTATTATTGTTGTTATAATTATTGTTATTATTATCACTATTATTTTTTTATTGTTATTATTATTATTATTACTATTATTATTATTATTATTATTATTATTATTATTATTATTATAATTATTATTATTATTATTACTATTATTATTATTATTATTATTGTTTTTATCCTTTGAGTATTATTGTGATTGTTATTTTATTAAGTCTTAATGTTAATATTAATTTTTTATTCATTACTTCAATCGATTTTTTTGTTCCACGTTTTTCTTCTTTTAAATGACAACAATCAACCTTAACCTATGTCCAAGCTCTCGAGATCGAGATGCCTGTTCAAAAACTAAAATTAATTATTAACTCGGCACTATCTACACGAATGAACCAAGTTTAGTCAGCGCTTAAAGCTAATATAAATTCAATCCGCAATTTATTATTGGGTCTATAACTTAACTTCGTGCGGTTTCCTAAGAGATGGCGTAACTTGTATTGTTCCATTGGAACATGCGTTAGAAAGCCACTGTCAATGTACGTCATTTCAGTATTTATCATTCATTTGAAGCGTAAACAACAATAATTTTTTTTCACTCAAATATGTCGAACTTTGTGCCTGAAAAAGTGTTTTTGCGGGGAGTTCTTCTTCATTACTTTAATATGAAGAAAACTGCTGCCGAAAGTCATCGTATTTTGGTGGAAGTTTATGGTGAACATGCGCTAGCTGAGTGAACGTGCCAACAGTGGTTTGCACGATTTAAAATTGGTGATTTTGGCTTGGAAGGCGATGAACGTCCTGGGCAGCCATAAAAGTTTGAAGATGAAGAACTGAAAGCATTACTCTATGAAGATTGTTGCCAAACACAAGAAGAGCTCGCAGAATCTTTGGGTGTCACTTAAGCAGCCATTTCAAAACGTTTAAAGGCAGCTGGATATATTCAAAAGCAAGGAAATTGGGTTCCACATCAACTCAAGCCGAGAGACGTCGAAAGGCGGTTTTGCTTGTCCGAAATGCTGTTGGAACGCCACAAAAGGAAGTCATTTTCGCATCGGATTGTTACTGGTGATGAATAATGGATCCATTACGAGAACCCCAAAAGATCATATGTGAAACCCGGCCAAGCAGCCAAATCAACAGCAAAGCCGAATATCCATGGCGCGAAGGTAATGCTCTGTACTTGGTGGGATCAGATTGGTGTGCTGCATTATGAGCTACTAAGACCGGGTGAAACCATCAATGGAAAACACTACCGAACACAATTAATCCGTTTAAAGAGAGCAGTAGCTGAAAAACGCCCGGAATATGCGACCAGGCACGAGGCAATAATTTTCCATCATGACAACGCTCGGCCCCACGTTGCTATTCCGGTTAAGAAATACGTATTTGGAAAACAGTGGATGGGAAGTCTTACCCCACCCGCCTTATAGCCCAGACCTTGCCTCTTCTGACTACCATTTGTTCCGGTCGATGCAGAACGCCCTCACTGAAATACGGTTCACATCAGGGCAGAATATCAAAAATTGGCTTGATTCATTCTTGGCTGTCAAGCCGGCGCAGTTCTTTTGGGATGTGATCCACAAATTGCCAGAAAGATGGGAAAAAGTCATAGCTTCAGATGAGTAATACTTTGAATAATACTATTGTTTTTCTCAAATAAACGTTAAAATTTTGAAAAAAACGCCGCACGAATTAAATTACATACCCAATATTATTATTATTAATAATATTATCACAGCTACAATTATTATATTGTAATAATTATTTAAAGCGCACGAATTAAAATATACACCCAATATAAAATTTGTTATACGTCAATAAGAATTAGGAACAAAAGCCACATCTAATCATCGCTTAAAAATAATTTAAATTGTGTTGAAATAGAATTTAGAAAAGGTAGGGGATAAAAAAGAAGAACAGGAGAAAGAAGGAGAAAAATATCAGAATCGTGTGTTCAAGGTCCACTTGGACGCCAATAGTTTCAAAATTCGGGAAGTTACATACATTCTAAATTCTACATTCTAGTTTTCAAGAAAACAAAACTCGAGATAATGATATAAAAACATTATCTCTATAATGAAATAAACGGGGTTGGGGAGAGTAGTTTGGTACTCGCAAAAGACTATACAGAAAAACTAGAAAAAAATAAACGCAAAATTAAAACTGAAATCGGAAAAGCAAGCCAAATGAAACTCAATATTTTCTTTTCTGACTGGGAGAGAAGAAGATTTACGTGGGCTTGGCGATATTTAAACGTAATTCGAAAAAGGGCGATTAACAGGACAAGCGGTACGCCGAACAAATAAAACATCCATACATTTATGCCCACAGCCTCCTCAGCCAATACATTTGTCCATGTTTTATGTTTTTGGGTCAGATTGTTAGCCATAATTGTTTTGTCACAGAGTGATTGCTTTGATTCACAGTCAAATCTCTGATTTGAATCCATAGAAACTCAAGCCTATGGCTGGAAAATTAAAACTACGAGGGCTGTTGGATGAGTACCCGGATTGGAAGATATGTTTCGCTGCTAAGTGAAAATGAGTGCTCCATCATTTAGTATAACCTCTTTTATCCCGCCTGTCAAAATATGGTGAAAATCCGACACTTAGTTTTTTTTTGACACCCATTTCAAAACATCGTGCTAGTGTTTTTTGCGACCATGGAAAAAGAGCAGTATCGCTCCGTGATCTGGTCCTTGTTTTTGAATGGCAAAACCTGAGAGGAAATCAAGACTATTCTCGATGGTGTCTATGAGAGTCAATCACCTTCCCGTACAATTAGGTTCGCAGAGTTTCGCCGTGGTCGTACGTCAGTTTTTGATGAACCCCGCCCAGGTGGCCCAAAAACGGTTACCATAGATGAAACCGTGGACAAAATTTATGATTTTGTAATGGCGAACTGCCGAGTGAAAATTCGCATGTTGGCTAAAACAACAGATAAGAAATTGTGGGCATGAGAAAGCTGTCCGCGCGATGGGTGCCGCGCTTGCTCACACTGGAGAACAAGCGCAATCGTGTAACCGCTTCAAAGATGTGCTTGACTTCGTTTCGTGACAGTCGATGAGTCATGGATTCATTAGTACACACCAGAGACCAAAGAGCAATCAAAACAATAGGTTTTACCCTGCGAACCGGCTCATCCAAGGTACTCTCCGCATTTGGCTCCCAGCCACTTCTTGTTCCCAAACTTTAAATGATTGCTCACTTGTAGAACGATTAAGTCATCATTACTTTGCAGGCTAACAAAAGTCGAACTATACGGAGCAGTTTAAAAAGTTGCACCACCGCTGGAAAAAATGTATCGAATTGAAAGGGCACTATATTGAAAAATAAATTATCGAAACCTAAAAAGGTTGCGTTGTCATTTCTAATCCTCGTATTCATCAAGCAGCCCTCGTATGTATCATTGACCGACCCAAAGAAAAAGCAGAACCTCCTATCGTCACCAGTAAAAATGCACCAAACTCCTTTTAATCTTGCACAAACTGGGTAAATGTCCTAAGCTACACCCTAACTGACTCGAACTGCAACTAACTTCAGACTGCTATAATTTCCAAACCGTTCATTACTGTGAGCTCAATATAATAATTTTATTTTTTTCAAGCATTTTAAACAATTTGTGTCTCAGTTGTGTTGATAGATTTTTATCCGCGATGGAGTTCAAACGTGATAAGGTGATTGCTTTATATTTAACTGGAAAACCACAAGTAGCTATCGTTAGAGCCCTCCAGCACCTCAACGTGAATAAATTATTTATGTCTCGAACCATAGCTCGTTACCGTGATACTGGCAGCGTTGCAAAACGCCATGGAGGTGTTAATAACAAAACAGCAACATCTGCAGAAATGGTTCGGAAAGTGAAGGCTCCAATTGAGCGAAATTCGCGTCGAAGTGGAAGAAAAATGGCTCGTGAGCTCAACATATCGTTGGAACGGATGCAACACATACTGAAAAATGAGCTTGGGCTCAAGCCATTGAAGTTCCAATAAACACACGAATTTAGAGTCGAAAGAGCGAAGGAGTTGCTACGCTTGCACGAAAGTGGTGAGTTGCCGAAATAGATTTTTTCCGATGAGTCGCCATTTGTTATAGAGCAATATGGTAACAAACAAAATGACCGAGTTTACTTGCCAGAGAGGTCTTTCGAAATTTTACACACAAATTTTCCAACAGTTTTTTGCTTTAGCACAATAAAATTTATCAAAAAATAAAAAAATTATAGCATTTTCAAAAGTTGCAGTTCGAGTCAGTCATCCTTTATATGACAACGAGTATCGTTTTGAGGCAGGTAATTTAAGAACTGAAGGAATATTCACATTAGAATAAATCGACAAATAAAGCGGCTTGATAGCCATCCGTTTCAATGCTGCGTAAGACAGCATCTACAGGGAACTCGTGCAGGACTCATTTATATTACTCATTATACAGAATGACTATGCAGAAAGCTCCTTCCTACATTAAATTCGGAAACAATTTCACTAAAACCCTAAGAAAAGGGTTTACACATTCGGTCATACGGCGTCCTTATTGTCATAGTAAGGAAAGCAAGCCAGCATATTGCATACGCTGATCACATTTATACACATACATTGGCAGTGCCATTAAGAGTATTGAAACGCAAGCCGTGTGGGCGAATGAGTTTCTATTCACATGGGACTGAATTACTAATTCGACCATTTGCTATACTTGGCAGACACTAAGCTCCACTCTGCCGAACTAAGACATTTTCAAATTAAACATGAATTGGATAAGGCTTACTTCGTATCTTTATTAGAAGTTTATGAGGAACGAGTTACTAGAATTACTAGTTAGCGTACCATCAGGTAAACGACCTGCACGCTATGGTCATAAAGTTAATGAGTGGTTAAATCAAAATAAAGAAAATGCATTGACAGGGCAAAAATAACTAAAGTCCTTGACTTTTTTACATTTTTTTTTTTTTTCGATTTGTTTAACTATAACGTGATTAAGCATATGTGGACATCTACTTAGGTATTCATGTATTTGCGTGTATACGAACTAAGTATAGATAATTGTAAAGGGGTGGTTGAATAATGCTTGGATAATACTTGGATGAATAGTGGTTAAATGCACTTAAAAATATGTGCAATTTACAAATTAAATCCGTTATTTTGGATTCAAAGCACATTCAATAACTACTTGTTTCCAATAGCAGCAACGTTGATGTAGAATTATGGGAAATCGTATATTTATATATTTTTTTAATAGCTTTTGCGATTAGGGGAATTTAGATTTTCTCAATTCCACCACGAGTCGCCGTGGTGTAATGGTATATGCATAGACTCCTCAAGCAGTGGGTCTCGAGTTCGAATCCCGTGCTAAGTTATTGTCTGAAAAAGTCTTTTCATGGAATTTGTAAGAGTTATTTGTAAATCCCGTCGGCGTCAACTCTGACATGAAGGCATAACACTGATGTTGAAGTTGTTGCTGGCTGGGCGAAATGTAACGAACTAACAACTAGCACGTACTAAGACCCACTTGTTGAGGAAGCACTGGCTCCAGTTTGACAACCACCTCTGGTAAAAATATCGAAACTTAACACCTGGGTTTCAAAACTACTACGCTACCCGCCCGCGCCCTGGTGAAAATCCAGTAAAACGGTATTCATATCCCCTTGGTGCGTGCGCGGAATTATAAAAAAAAATCTCAATGCTTTATTGTACATACCATATTTTCGTATTTATGTCGTTTGTAAATATCTTGTTATTAAAAAAGCTCTTTATTGCAAATACAGCTCAGTAAAATATAGCTCAAAAAATATCAGTAAATTATTTGAAACACTGTGTATATTTAAACACAATTATTTGCGCACATAAAATAACAAAAAAAAATGTTCCCTTCTTTCCTGTACGTTGTCTTATTTATTAATCTGCTATCTTAATATTTTTTTTCTGAAACAGGCCTATATCAAAAGAAGAAAAAGAACAAGAGAATAACAAGAAATTCATTCCATCAAAGTCCTTAAGCAAGACCAAAGTTCCTGGGCAAGCACGATTAATTGATAACAAAGACGAATTCAATTTGTCAGGTCGATACAATAGCATCAGACACCATTTAGAACGTACTACTGGCGCTGGTAAGTATGGACCCACAGCTCTGGTAGCTAGGGCTAGTTTTAGTGTAAAGTGTAAATTATAATATTTTTTATAAAATAATAATAATAATAAACACTTAAATCACTTTCATAATAAGTTGCCTTTTTTCTCTTTTTTATTTAAGATATTGAAGAAGGGGCCTTATTACCTTCTCCAACACGGGAAAAATTAATGCCAACTATTCCAAAACCCAGAGAATCGGAGTCACAACGCGGAAGCCCTAAAAAAAGTTCTGCTTCCAAACACGGAAGCCCACAAAAGGGAAGCCCACAAAAGGGAAGCCCACAGAAAGCAAGCCCGAAAAAAACTATTAAAAGTAAGTTGAATGTACTTTGTAATAAATAATATATGTAGTATAATATTATATTAATAATAGTATTAATATATGTAGTATATTAATATCAATAAGTTCAATATCAAGTTCAGATAAGTATTTTTGCGGTTTTATAGAAAACGATCCTATGAGAAATTATCCAAAGATCTTTTTTTTTTTTCTTTAGATATGCTTTTTGTTATATGAAAGCAAGAAATCATATAACTGTATTCAGACAATGTTCCGTATATTTCATCTTATGCTATTTGTTTGCGTTTGTTATGTACGAGATAGGTTGAAAAAGTAAGGCGACTTTATATTGACTCCTTATTGAACGTACAACCTTGAGGTAAAAACTCCTGATGTATAGGGTTTTCTTATAACGACTTCACAACTTTTTTTTTAAATAAAAAGCAAAATATTTGAGATATTTCAAAAACTTTATTATTGGCTTGAAGTACAATCAAAACATTTATGAATGGAACTTGACTTCGTTCATATGGCTACCGCGAGCACGTTTGCAGCGGCCGATTCTTTGGACCCAGTTTTCAACGACTCGGTCACACATTTCGGCCGAAACGGCCGCTATTTCGCGTTCAATGTTGGCTCTGAGCTTTTACTGTCTGGCCTTCTGACAAAAATTCATGATGCTCTACACCGTTGTAATCCATGAAAACCGTACGCGTTATCTTCTTTTTTGAATGAAAACGACGTGTTTTTTTTCTCGGCTCATTTGGTGAACGCCATTCACTTGCCTGATGTCTGGATTGCGTGTCGTACACATAAACCCACGTCTGGTCTCCAATAATAATCCTTTTGATGAATGTGGGATCGGATTCAGCCTCGCAAATCATCTCTTTTGCGACGTAAACACGGTTTCTTTTTTGCATGAGAATGAGGTCTTTTGGCACCAAATTTGCTGCTACACGACGGAAACCCAAATCATTAACCAAAAAGTCTTGGACGTATCCATAGGCAATGTTCATGTCCTCCGCTGTCTCTCTAATGTTGATTTGCGGTTATTGACCAACATTTTTTTTACTTCATCAATGTTTTCGTCGGTTTTCTATGTCGATTGTCTGCCACTACGTTCATCATCTTCGATTGACTCACGATTAGTTTTAAACCGCTCGTGCCACGGGTAAACGACCGTTTTCGTTAGAGAATCGTTGCCGAAACACTTTTCCAACATTTACAACATTTTCGCACCATTAAATTCGTTTTTTACGCAAAATGTGATACATATTCGTTGTTGCAAATGTGAATCCATTTCTAAAATTGTAAAAAATCGCCAATACACACAGAGATAGATGAACTCTTGGCTACGTAACTTTTGCAAGTGCAAAGCATCCATAAAGATTAACTGTTTGGTGCAGTTCATGACATAGACACATCATCGGACCTTATTTCTTTCAAAATGGGGAGGGAGACAGTAATATCTTTACCACTCTGGTTCCAACAAGAAAGCGCCACATGCCATAGGAGCGAAGCAACGCTCGAAATTGTGAAAGAAAAATTTGGCAGCTGGGTCATCTCACGGCGAGCGTTCATCAATATGCCGCCGTGATCATGCGATTTGACACAACTCGATTAATTACTCTGAGGATACGTCAACTACTTTGGACGAGCTCGAGGCAAACATTCGACACGCCATTGCCGGAATAACGCCGCACATATTGAACCAAGTTATCAAATATTGGACCCACCGTTTGAAGAACTGCCAGCGAAGCCGAGTTGACCATTTGAATGATATGCTATTCTATTCTATTCTACACATAATGGTATGGACGTAGATAGAGCCAGAATAAACTTTACATCTGACACCGTTGTTGTACAGAATAGTCTGCAACTAGTGACCATAACCTGTCTGCTGAGGATCATGAGCAATTATCTTCAGCACCAAAAGGTCGGCATAAACCTGGGAATAAGTACTGTACTGTATATTAAAAGAAAAGAAAAGGTTTGCAGCTTCAAGCCAGACCACACTTAGGCCCATCAGCCAACGAAGGCATTCCTTCGAAATTGGGCCTAAATTTCCGGATTTCCATGATAGCAGATATGCACTACGAATTTTGAATTTTGAATTTTTAAATTAAAATTTTACATTTTCCTGTTATAAAGCCTGCCTCATTTTCAATAGTTATTTGTTTTACTTCTGAGAAAAATTGTAGTAACTTTAGGATGTTTGTTTATCTTCAATTGATTTTAATACTTAAAATTTTGAATAAGAAACTATACAAGTAAAAATTTTAATTTTTGAGGGAACATCATATCATATTTACATACATACATATATGTAGCTACTCCCTCTCAATTTTTTGGAGTTAGAGTCCGTGGAACTGGTGTCTTTTGTGTAATATATACAATAGGAGTCATACTGTATTTACCATATTTCTTTTACAGATTTTAGAGTTGCTTACATACTGAAAGTTGTCTGTTGTTGTCAAGCCAGTAATAGAAGGGATACATTTGTGCTCGACTGTGTTATATTTTTGACATATGTGGAAACATTTCGTGTACAAAAATACTCTATCAGAATTTTTTTTTAACTTTTGCTATACTTTGTATAAATCTTCAGATGGGAACAAAATACAGTTATATCAAACTGCAAACATTTTTTAAGAACTTATACTAAATTTTTTGGCGTTTTGTATTCCATAATTTGTATTTCTTCTGAAAAGGAAATCTAAAAAATCTGTTGCTTAAATTTATTTAATGATTCCTCGAATGTCCACGTTATCGCTACTTTCAGTAGAGTTTTAGAAATTGAAGAATCATTTGTGAAGTTATTAAGATATTGTTTTGATAGAGCATCCGCAACTACATTTGGAATACCTGGCTTATAAATTATTTTCGGAGCAAATTCTTCAATGAATATGTGCCATCTCTTCATTTTTGCCTACGTGTTGGGACTTAATTACTTAATCAGAAAAGTAATTTTTCAAGCCTTTGTATGGACCAAACTATTTTATTAAAGTTGGGTTGTAACAATTCTATTTGGTTAACATGCCTAAGAAATTTCATTTAAAAACTAGATATTGTTTCTGCTTTTTTGTTTAACCTGTTTTAACGATATTATGTTTTACAATCTAGCCTACAAATTCAATCTATGTTTTTTAACTTTTCTAAAGAAATTTCCATGTTGACGTTTTTTAATGTCTTTATTGTTTGAAAATACGAAAACACAATTTGCTAATTTAGTTTAATTTAATTTAGTTTACTCATCAAACAAAGTCAAAATGCTACAATACACTAAAATTCCAAGAGTCAATTTGATGTATATTACTTTGTTAATAAATTTCTTTTGAATTTAAGTCATCTAAGATTGTTGCATTTAATTATTTAATTCATTTAAACATCTCGACAAGACTCATTGGCACCATAATTTTTTTTATGATAGGGAATATTAAAAAATGTAACAACGTTCACCAGCCACCCTGTACATGAGAAAATTTTCCAAATCTTCTTTCAAAATTGCATCTTTTGAAAATGCTTGCTTCATTTTTCAATCCAAATGGCATGATTTTAAATTAAAAATTTTCCGTTACTGACACAAAGGGATTTTTTTTATCGTATTTGACGAAAACGATAAAAATTTTGGGAAATAAAATGGGAAATATCTGTATCCCCTAGATTAGAAAGTAAAACATTTGTATTAAATATTTTATAAGGTCTTCTGACCTTAAGGTGGCAATTGTAAAAAAGTACATGCATTAGAATGGCAAAATTTAATAATAACAATTACAAATATTGTTCAAATTGCTTGCCCTCGTTCCGTATGCAAGCACGAATAAATTTACGTGCATTAGAGATAATTACTGGCGTCGATTGTCTTCTCAAAATTTTTCGGCATCTGCTTAAATTTTTTCTCTCAAGTGTGCTTTAAATTAACCGACTTGCACTTCAGTGCAGGTTCCTAGATAAGCTCATGTTTGACTTCGCATTATTTTGCAAAATCTGTAAGACCTCTACTGACCTAATTTTCTTTATTTTGTCGCAATAATGGTCTTCGCGAAACTTTAAATATTTTAACTTTTATTAAAGTTCACTTTCCTTGATCATTTAATATACAAATATTTTGCAAGAGAAGTAAAAGTAATACATATAATACAGTGACTTCTTGAGTGATTCCTTATACACAGAACCTCATACATATACAAGGTGGCGTAAAATTAATCACCATATCGGACCATGGAATAGTTTTTGCAAATGGCGTCGTATCTCAATCATTTTTGATATTTGTGAACTAGACAGCAGCAGTATACAAACAGATAAGCAATGTAGCGATATTCTCCGTAAGAGCGTGAAATAATTGTGTCGATATTTTTGACCAATAATCGGTCGGAGGTGTTAGTGCAGTGCAACCCAGTGCAACTGGGCAAACATTCTTGCGCTTAACTACTCGACTCGAACAGATTGGAACCACAAGAGACCATTCAGGGCGTGGCCGCCACCGGACTGGTCGTTCGGCCGAGAATATTGCAGCTGTGGCTGCTGATGTCGCTGAGAATGAAAAAACGTCAACCAGACGGCGGGCTACGCAACTGGGCATCACCAGAAAGAGCCTACAGTGAATTTTATTTAAATATTTACACATGTTCTCGTCCAAAGTGCAAATAGTGCACCAGTTAATGCCTCCTGACTGTCAGTAGCGCGTGAATTACTGTAAAGCCATCCTCAATATAAACAACGAAGAGGACGATTTTGTGTCGAAAATCATCATGAACGACGAGTCGCATTTCCACTTTAGCGGCTACGTCAATAAGCAAAATCTTCATTTCTGGAAACTGAATATCCGTGTATGAAGAGTCACTCAAAGCCACTCTGTGGAAAGGAGGAGTGATTGGATGGAATTTTTTCGAGGACGCCATCGAAAATACGGTCACTGTTACTGGCGAACGCTACAGGGCCATGATAAACGACTTTTTACTACCGGAATTAGATGAGCGGGGCTTGGTGAACATGTAGTTTCAACAAGACAGTGTTACGGCACACACAGTACGAGCCACAATGGATATTGTTAAGGAAGCGTTTCTTGGTCGCGTTATCTCCCGTTTCGGCGATTTAACCACCCGAAAATTCTTTCTTTGGGGCTACTTAAAGTCGCGGGCTTATGCCAAGAAGCCTCAGACAATCGCAGCCCATAAGGAGAATATTAGAAAGGAATGCGAACAGTTATCAACGGAAATCTTGCTGAAAGTTATGAAAAATGCGATAAAACGGGCCCAAATGTGTATCAACACTGGCGGCAGCTAGTTGGCGGATTTCATCTTTTCCACTTAACACAAACAATTGTAAAGGTCCAAATAAAGATTTCCTTCATTCAAAATCATTGTTTTTACTTAGTATAAAGTAGTATAACCGCTCAAATCTTGTTGTTGACTTTTATATATATATATATATATATAAGAATATGAGTGATATACTATATATGGTATACTTGAGAGACTTTTTATGTTGGTGCTCCATTCTAATGTAATTTAATTTTTCGAATTATTATTTGATTCTTCGAATCAAAAAATTCATTCAGAAATCTAAAAATACAAGTTTATTCTAGTAAATCTACATTGTCCTCTTTAAAGTCATCCCCATCGATGGCAACACACTTATGCCAGCGCTTGATCCAATCCTCGAAACATTTTTTATAATCGATTTTCGGTATGTCCATCAGTGCTTCCTGCGATTTTTCCATTACTTCCTCTCGGCTGCTAAAACGCATTCCGCGTAGTGGTTTTTTAACTCGATTGAACAGAAAATAGACACAGGGAGCCAAATCAGGATATTTCGGTGCCTGTTGGATGGTATTTGTTGAATTTTTCGTCAAAAAAATACAAATAATGTGCGACGGTGTGTTATCATGGTGCAAAATCCACGAGTTTTCTGCTCACAATTCTAACCTCTTTCGGCGCATTGCCTCACGCAAACGTCTCATAACGCCCAAATAATACTCTTTGTTTACTGTCTGGTCTTCTGACAAAAATTCATGATGCTCTACACCGTTGTAATCCATGAAAACCGTACACGTTATCTTCTTTTTTGAATGAAAACGACGTGGTTTTTTTGTCTCGGCTCATTTGGTGAACGCCATTCACTTGCCTGATGTCTGGATTGCGTGTCGTACTCATAAACCCACGTCTGGTCTCCAATAATGATCATTTTGATGAATGTGGGATCGGATTCAGCCTCGCAAATCATCTCTTTTGCGACGTAAACACGGTTTCTTTTTTGCATGAGAATGAGGTCTTTTGGCACCGAATTTGCTGCTACACGACGGAAACCCAAATCATTAACCAAAATGTCTTGGACGTATCCATAGGCAATGTTCATGTCCTCCGCTGTCTCTCTAATGTTAATTTGCGGTTATTGACCAACATTTCTTTTACTTCATCAATGTTTTCGTCGGTTTTCGATGTCGATGGTCTGCAACTACGTTCATCATCTTCGATTGACTCACGATTAGTTTTGAACCGCTCGTGCCACGGGTACACGACCGTTTTCTTTAGAGAATCGTTGCCGATTTTCCAACATTTCCAACATTTTCGCACTATTAAATCCGTTTTTTACGCAAAATGTAATACATGTTCGTTGTTGCAAATTTGAATCCATTTCTAAAATTGTAAAAAATCGCCAATACACACAGAGATAGATGAATTCTTGGCTACGTAACTGTGTCAAGCTATGACGCGAAGATTTAGAAGAAATGTCAACAACAGATGTACCTAACAAAAAAAAAACTGAACTCAAATCAGAATAATGGTGACACGGTGACGCCACCTGGAACTTTTTAATCAAGGTGGTATATTTAAACAAATTTGATTATTAATTTTTTCCTACAATATACCCATTTTGTCGTTTAGCTTGCAGAAAAACACAGCCACTCTAATCAGCCAGATCTACTTCAAATTGAACTTTTCGACCACATATAGCTATTCCAATATCAACTAAGTTTTCCTTTAAATTTGGAACAAATAGCGTTTTGTGCATGCATACAAATTGAGACATTTGATCAAGTTGGAAGTTTAAGTTACAGAGCCAATGCTCAATATCTCAATATCTGTTGTATTCCATTAGTCTTTTTATAAGTTCGGCTTTGTGGCCGATTATAGAAGTCTTTTTTTTCGCATAATTTTTGCAGCTCGGTTTTCGTCCTTTCTTCGAAGTTATCCATTTCATGTGATTTTGTTCAGCCCCCAAATGTGAATGTTAGTTAAATAATTAAAATTATTTATTTCAGTATGTTACTAACAAAAGAACAATAAAAAAAATAATTAGATATAAGAAATTAAAGTTGATCTCGCTTACTCCTTCCGTTTCGTCTTGGTCGTTGTTATCGTCTTGGTAGCTGGCTTCCGAAAGAAAGAAAACTCGTTCTTTGTACCTTGTCTTGATCTAGTTTAGTTTAGTTCGTTTAGTTCAGTTCGTTCTTGTGCGTCTAACACACTGTTCACATATACATTACATCAGACCAAATAGAACAGCAGAGACCTTCAGTAAGGTTTTTTTTTTATTTTTTTTAAAATAGTGTTATGCAACTGTGTTTAATTACGCCCAGAAAACCGTGCTTTCCGTGTCAAAATGCGGAGAAGAGTGTATGTGCGGAGAGAAAGACTTTTGTTAAAACGTTATGAATATTCTTTTTTTGAATTTGTATAGCTAAAGGGCCGCTGTGTAACCAAGGCTGCGATCTTTACTATTTCAGTCTAGCAGATTTAAATAATTTTATAATATAATAAGGGCCCGCAGTGTAACCAAGGGCTCCGAACGTATTGTTTAGAGTAATAGTCAATTTCTGATTTTGACCTTTCCAACCACTGCCTTTTATACTTAATTTGTAGATAATTTTGCTTGCATTCTTACGCAATAACCTCAGTACAAAATAATTCGCACAATGCAATTTTCATTCATTGATTTGGATTTCCGGTTCGATCGACCTAAGTGTCACAGTTAATTACCCTTTCGTTCGTATGATCGGTTGGTAATTTGATTCATTTAGTGTACAACTACATGCTGCCTAAATGTAACTACACTTATTGGTTGCACTGCGTTGTTGTTGTAGGCATTTTGGCTTTGGCCTATATAGCACGCTTCGGGGTGAATGCATCTGAAGTAGTTATAAGTTTTTGTTATTGTTGAGTCGGCATTTTAGCTTTGACCCATATAACACATGCATTGAATGCATTGAAGTGACAAACAGCGCAAAGTGAATTCTCCACTGGGTTATGACGTTGGTATGGGAATCACTTGTTCTGGACTTTGTGCCTCGATTATGAGTATGAATTATGATTCACTTGTGTGTTTTGATTATGGGTTGAATTATGATGTACTTGTTGCTATTTGGAAGATGCAAGTGTTGCTTATGGTGTGGGAATATGTGGAAGCGGACTACTACAATTGTACAGTTCTGTTATACATGTTTACAGAACTTTAAAAACAGTCACCGTACTGCTACTACAATATAATTATTTTGATATTGTTCTAATTTTACTAACAACATTTTAAAATCTCCTTAACTAACTTAAAATTAATTAGATAAATAACTACGAACATATATATACCATATATGTATATATACATGCATTTGCAGAAAATGTTCGCAACCTAATTCACACTTCTTTTTGTAAAGCCAAACAAAGAAACAAAGTCAGAATTCGTAAAAAATAAAAAATAAAAATATGATGTATGTTTACCATATATAGTATGTATCTACAGTTCAAGACGTCAAGATATTAAGCGTGAGTACCTATTTTTGTTTATATTCTTTCTTTGGCTCTTTCTGGATTTTTTTAAGCACACCTATAATTTTGCTAAAATTTTCATTTAATTACATACTTATAATAAATAATATCCTACTTATGTACCTACTCATACTTATGTAGTAATATTTATATTGGATACATTTTTTTTGCTCTTACTATTTACAATCTAAACGCGAATTTCCTTTTTTTGTTAAATACAAGTATATGAGTATATACGGATAATATTTATCTCATATCTAATATCTAATATCTTATATTTTATATCTAGTTTCTAATATCTTACATCCAATTTCCAGATTGAATGAATAATATGCTACTTTCAGAGGAAATAGTATTACAATAAACAGTTTACAAAATAGAATACAAATTTGTACTTATTGCTAAGTAGATATGTTTTAAATTTAATTGAATTTCCTACCTAAGGGCGGAACAAGTGTCGTATCAGGGACTTTTCCTATTAACGTATTGTGAGAAAGGGAATTAATTATGGTGCAATTCATACTTGCAAGGGAAGGGTCTTCTTAGATGTTAGCAACTCCCATAACATCATAACATCGCTTAAGATCAAGTACATATGGTCTTCTGTTCCGACATTCATTAAGTCCAGACGTGTTTAAACTTTGCTCTGCTTATTTATTTCCATTTGATTGTTTTTCTGCCTATTTTGCAATAATTCGCCCAACCTATTTCTCAGTCACCGCCTTTTATTGTGTCTTGCTGACACGATTTTTTTATTATTAAAGTGAAATTAACAATTAACCCAATTCCCATTCACCGCCTTTTGTATTTTAAAATTTCTCAACTGACCTACCCTAACTAAATCATCGTCATCATGTCTGATTTATGTGGAAGTGTGAATTTCTCCCTAACAAGTGACCTAAATGCTGTTATGGTGATCTGCAGTGGTCTTTGTAACAAGTCATTCCCTGTTCTTTGCATTGGCGTGAGCAAGAGATCCATCGTGTACCAAAGAGATTTTAAAAACAACTTTTTGTTTTATTGTGATGAGTGCAAGGACATCACTCCGTCCACATATTACTTGCTATTAAGTGTCTCAGTGATTCGGTCAATAACTTTGCGGCAGAAAACAACCATGCCTTGAAATCACTGCAAAACCAGTTTACCAAATACGATGACATTCTTTAATCAGTTGAAGATTTGTCAATTTCACTTGAGCAATCTGCAATCTATAACAAGAGTCAATTTAGAAACTTATCCATGCAGTTGGCTCAAAATAGTGATGTAATAAAACGAAATGACAAACATGACTTTAGTGAAGATTCAAGAAATTTTCTATTCCATATTGTTAAATTAATAATAAAGTCTTTCATGCCCACAATAACAGACTCTTTAAGTTCTCTACGGCCTTCCCTTGATTTTCATCTTCAAAGTACATCTAGAAGCGGCGTTCATTCTCCGCCAAATAATGTTCAGTTGCGCATAAACATCATGTGCCAAATGAGCGATTTAAGTAACGAGATAACTGAATCAGGCGCGCTGTTATTCGAAATTGCTGATCGCATCCAGATAACTTCTAGTAAAATCGAGGATATACCGGTGCAATCCAAGCCCCCACCGACTGCATCATACAACACCTCTATTCTTACTAAGATGCTTGAATCTGAAATTATGGAACCACCAGTAACTCCGGGATCATCTTCGCCCCCACCCTCTTCGGTAAATAATGCTACTATACCAACTCCTGAACCTACAATCTCTAGATTCGGAATATGATGGAAACTTTCGGAGTGGAACACGAGAATAAAAAAGTTGAACAATTTCAAACATGTACACTCCTCGATCGAAACAGGCTAACTAGTCTCTTCAAATCTAAATTTAAAATAGATGTCAGCAACTGCCGTAAGATCTCCACCAACACCTTCAAGGTAAGTATCCCGTCAAAATATGAATGGATGTTTATCAACCCTGTTTCTGGCGTCATCAATCTAGGTGGATTAACTATGGAAAGAATAAAACCGAATACAGGAAACAACAAACATCGCAAGGATTCTACCTTTAAGTCAAGTAATTCAAAATCCACTAAATTTAAAAAACATAAGAATGTTAATTTTAAGTCTAACCTTATACAACCTTCTTACAAAAAAAAACCCAACTCCTAACAAACAAGCTCCTGATGCAAACTGGAGTTTTAAAGTTGGGACATTTCCTGTCCTCCCACCTCTTTGAATTCATACTGCCAATCGCGTATTTACAAGACGTTCTTCCACCGCGTCCAACACAATTCCTAAGCGCGTATCTTTCAATCTTGATCCTTCTCCCAGTCATTTACAAAACCCAACATCTCCTCATTCCACTCAAACAAAAACTGCATATTTAAATCCCTCCCCATGTTCTAAGCTAGACTTCCACCCTAGTACCACACCACATTCTTTTTAAGACCCCATACTTTCTCCAAAGGCAAAGTTAACCAAGAAACTTATCGATTCTGGGGAAGATGGCCGATATGTTTTCTCTCGTTTAAGAGACAATCTAATATGATAATTTCGCTTATATCTCGCCTTCCTACATGATAAGCCTGACACAGTCTGTATCGACGGTATAACGTTGAACTATCAGTGTTTGTCATTCCTCATTATTTCCCCTTCAACCATAGGTAAATTAAACTAGATGTCAAACTCTACTAATGTATTTGCAAACCCGGAACTTTCGCACAGACGCACTGTAAGACGCACAATCATTCTCTATTTCTAGAACCTGTCAGAACGGCCAAAAAGGCAGTCAATTTCACGTAATGTTCACTAGGTGTGTATAATAAATGCAAAAGTAAAAGGAAAAATACTCGTATTTTAGCTAGTGAATGTATATATCAACGTAGTGAAAAAGATAATAGAATATATCGAAAGAAAAACTAGGATATTATCAGAATAAAATTTAAAAAAAAGACCTAAGAATCATATTTTGAACGTTTCATTTGAAGATATAAATGGAATGCAACTACTACAATCTTGAAATCAAACTTAAACTTATATCGTTAATAATTTATACAAGCATTTTTCACGTTTAGGCACAAACTTTGGACTTTGGATATCATTGAAATTAATTGTTAATTAGGGGCATTTTTTAAGTTCAATTTCCCTGTTTTTCTTTTAGTTAGGTAAAAAAAGTGTTAAATAAAAAAATTAATTAAATAATACTAGTAACAAATAAATTAACATTTTTGATCGTTTTTAGTTTTTTAGGAAATGATTTGTATTTTTCATTGAATTTAAAGCTTTTCCAAAAATTTCCAGAATGTTTTCTTTTTACGCATTAAAAAGTACAAAAGGAGAGGTATTGTAATGGTTTTTTGTTAATTTTGCAGCAATTTTTTTTTAAATATACTTCTTTTGGCATGATTTGAATAACTATGACCAAATTACCGATCCCAAAAGTGGACATTTGGCTGTATATTATAAAACCACCATATCCACGCTTTACTTGTTTCCTTGTGTTTTTGAATTCAAAGCTTCATTTGGTTGGCTTCAAGCTTTCGAAGGCCTATTTGATCCATAAATGTCAAGTCAATACCTATTCACGACAATCCCGCCAAATTTTAACATTACAACAGGATCTTTGTGAAAGGTACAGCGGTCTGTTTACATCGACTTTTTTCTTCTCGGAAACAGAAATAGACATTTTAAAATTAAAATCGTTGACCGTTGACAATTTTTTTGAAATTTAGAAATTCATATTTGTCGTGTAATTTAGATTATTTTTCTCTATTCTGAGCTAAATGTGTCTGGTCACACTCATATTTTTTTAAAAAAGAATTAGTTAATTCTCTGTTATACCAAATAGACTTATGAAGCACAATATTTTTTACTTTATTTATTATTTTGTTTGTTGCTATTACCAGTATTTTAAATTCAATTTTGCAAAAGGTTTATGTAAAGTTATATTTTCACAAATAAAAACAATCAATATAACATTTATCCTTATCAATCACTTCTTACAAAAAATTATACAACAATTGAATTATAATACATTTATGGTATGTACTTCCATTTGAACTAATAATACAATTTATTCATGAATTGTAGTTTAATTTAATTTTTTTCGAAACATGCTCTCCTAGCAAAAGTATTATATGGGAGACGTCACTTCTCAAATTTTGACATTGTTGACAATTCACATGTATTCACGGACATGTTCACACGGATAGAGGTGATCAGGAGAAAACCCGTTTTGATTTTTCAATATCTGGAAAGTTTGCTATCTATGCTTAGTTTATTTATGCCTTCAACATGGAATGATTTTTTTGTAGTGAAGAAAGAGCTGCAACAAGATCCCACCTCTCCGACTAGCTAAGCCCGTGCAATCGCAAGCAAGCGAACTGCTGCGCAAATTCAAGGATTCTATTTCATCTAAGAAATTTTTTTTTTTTTTGTTGCTGTCTGGTGTATCGGCTGCGATCATCGGTTGGGTTTGGGTGTGTCGTCAGCGGTGACCTAATAAGTTTCGGATTACAAGACTTTACGACGCTACAATCTGCACAATCACACTCCACTCCATAGGATAGAATACGATAGTGAATAAACTCTTTTTTTTTAACACTAAAAAAAAGAACATACAAAGGCACACAAACACAAACCACAAGACTTTTTCTTGCAAATTATAAATATCGTACAACCCCTTCTTCCAGATGTCATTAACCCTCTTCATCAATTTAGTCAGACTATAGCTAGCTATCGGAAAATTTTATATTACTCCTGTCGACAACAAAGCATATATATTTAGAAGAAATTGACAATGCCAAATTTGATTTGGTACGTTAAACGGGAACGATGTAAAACACTATGACTAACAGAAAGAACAACTAAAAAGAAACGAAAAGTATTTACTAGAACTCATGAAAAATCAAACATTCATCTCAGAAACTACCAAAAACATTTGTAACAAATCGAAAAAGATAAAAGAAGACAAAATGGTTGCAGTCAATGTAAAAATAACGAACATGAAAAATATAGTGAACAATTTCCAAAATCCTACCCAAAACCAAGACACATTTCCAGAAATATAGTCCCTAACTTTTCTAGTAACCCTCATAATAATTAGATATCAGAACATCGATTAAGCCACAGACGTCAAACATGGAAAACCACACCCGGCTACAGTAACTCCCGATCAACTAAGTTCTGCCCTTAATATTATTAAACCACACATACCCTCCAGTCTTAGATAACCACGTCAAGTAAATGAGGACAACATCATGTCTCTTTATCATATTTGTAACGTCAACGTCGCCAGACAGGACAAAGTAATTTACGAGTTCAGACTTAAACGTGAGTCAACTTGAGAAACTGTAAAAATTAATAACAAGTCACTTAATTACACGCCCACTTTTGTCCTGTCCTCAAAACAAATAAAAAAAAAAAACAGCGAAAGGATGTAGCACTTTATTTTCCATTTTTCCTCGATAAAAGAAAATTTTTTGAGCATATAAATAAAAGTTTAACGTAATACACACTAAATGAATTAATGTAAAAAAAGAGTTATCTAATCAATTAATGTAAAAGAATATAAAAAAAATAAGAATTATTCAATCAATTAATGTAAAAATAGAAAAATACTAACTATCGATTGGATAGTTAATGTATAAAAAGAAAAATAAGAATTATCCAATCAATTAATGTAAAGAATGTATAAATAGAAAAATAATAATTATCCAATCAATTAATGTACAAATAGAAAAAAAAAAATATGAAGAGAATTTTTGTACTGTAAACCTGCCACGTTTTCGAGGTATTAATTTTCTTCTCATTAGGGGGATTAGGTATCAGCCAAACTGCCGATTCAACAGCAATTCGGGGTAGACATCAGATGTCATTGCTCTTCGATCACGCGCCTTGGTACGCAATAGAGGTCAAATTACCGACTTGGACGCAGACGAACTGCAGTTATGTCAACACAAGGGTAGGTGACCGGGACAACACTTATGTAAGAGACAATTAGGTGAGAAATGCGCACTTTTCAAACTGATAAGTTGAAAATGTATGGTGAGCAAGTAAAAAGCAGTGGTTGGGAAGGTTAAGCAGAGAAAAAATAACCAAACTCCGAATAATAAAGGTCGCAGCCCCGGCATCACAGCGGGCCGTTAACTTTTTTCTCCGCTTGAGTGCTTTTCTCCGCATTCATACGCGGAAAGCACGGTACAAAGGGCGCAAGCCAACAATTCGGTTCTTAGCCGTACAAAACGCTTATGGAATGTGAATTTTACATCGGTTTCTCTCTTTTCTTCCTCCCTAAATTTTCTTCACCCACGTTGTGTACAACCATTTTAAGGGTACACAAATCCCTTGACCGCGCGCTAATTAAAAAAAAAAACGAGAAAAAGGTACCAACAATGTTGTTGAAAATTAAAACTAAATTACGGGGCAGCTTGTTGGTCCAATATTTAAAACATTCATATGCCCTCTTTTAGGCTATCAAGTGCTTGTTTAACTCCTTTAACTTTTATCGGTCTGTCTATAACAATATCGAATCCTAAGACTGCGTATTGGAAAACGTACATGCTGGGAGATGGGTTAAAGCGGATGTTAAAATATTGCGAATGGCTAATGCCGTATTTTATCCTATTGAGACTGCTTTTTGGAAATTTTCCGAATTTTTGTATGAACATATTCTCCGTGCTATCGATTCATAGTAAGCTTTCGTTTTCCCTAGGTTATTACTTTCAGGGGAGATATACACCTAGCATTGTCCAAAAAATCGTGATTTTTTTCAATTTTTATTTTAAATATTTGGTGAAAACGCCAAGTCAATATTTTGATGAATAAGCCAGTTACAGCCGAGAGAGTGAAATGACTTTTGTGGCGTCGAACCGCAAGGCAGGTAGCGGCAAGCGACCCTTCGAACAGAGCGTTCTTATAGCTATTTAAAAATTCTGTTGCGTTTTTGGACGTGCTCGGCTCTAGATCTAACGAAAACATCATACGACTGTTATTATTTGCCAAAAATAGACACATTTTGTCGGTAACTTGCCGTTCGTGCAATTGTGCGTTACAGAAAATTTTCCTGTATGAATAAATATTCTTAAGAAATAGGATATCAGAAATAAAGTTTCTCGAGAAGCTTATTGGTTCAGATTTTTCCGCAAACATCGAAGCAAGAAGAAAATGCCGGCAACAAATTTAAATACTCTTGAAACACCTCCTGACGAGAATATTAGTTCCAGTGCCAGAAAATTGAAGATTGATCTTGAAGACATCCAAACATATGGTATCAAATTTTGAATTTTCTGACTGTGTTTTCAGCCATATCGGAATTTGTAAAATCTTTTAGATGTGATAATGATGTTCGATTCTCAATAAAAAGCACTCGAGGACTGGATTTTCATTCCTTCGTGCCCGCACATCAACACAGCTACGAAATAAATACACGATTTTGTTATGCCATTATTGGGGATTAGTTTGCGTGGAGCTATGATATTTTGTGGACACATAAATTTATTGCCTTCGCTTCAACAAACGACGTATTATATGATAATAATTAATAACATCTATTCTGAATGAAAGCTTCAACCAATTTATTTGGAAGAAGAAACACAATGAACAGCGGAGTCAAACTCGTTAATATTGCTGTATTTCTTGCAACATGCACGTTCAACAATGGTGTCACCTCATTGTTGGAAGTCATAAATGTGTTAGGAATATCGGTTGGATCAGAAGCGCACTTGTACGCTGCGCAAGAAGATGAAACTCGCATAACGAAAGCCGATCTGCAGAAACAAACGAAAGAAGGTCGAATACGGCGCTGACAACAAAATATAGAAGCTATGGACATTCTATTGACCGTAGAAGACTTAAACTATGGGTCTGGTTGATGGTTTTATGTAAATTGGCAAATTTCATGATTTATTCATTTACAAATTTTTAAACGTGTTTTTATCAAAACCGCAATATTTCGAAAACCATTAAGCCGATTGCCTTGAACTGATCTGAATTTTTGTGGTTATTCTAAACACCATTATCTAGTATTAGTCATAAGATTTTTTTTTTTTTTCGTTACAAGGTTTTTCTTTTACAGGCAAAATAACAATTTGTCTATTTTGTCATAAATCAATATTTTCAAAATTGGCTGACAGGTACTAGACTATAGTATCTAATTTTATAATCTTTTCGGTTTTTTTTTTCTGCGAAGATTTTTAAAAAACGTCAGTGGGTACCATTTACGCAGATTATTTTACGACGCTCCCAAAACCATATAATATTCTTGTATATTTTTGACATCTTTAAAAAAAAAAACTAATTATTTATTTTCAGTTAGTTAAACTCCTAATCCGAAATTTTAAATTGTTTTCCGTAAAAAAATACAGAAGTAACCTTTTTTTTCGGCTCCTAGGTGTAGTCGTATTCTTACCCTTAAGCTTAGTATTAACTTTTAAATACATTTCTGTGTGTCCAAATAGGCTTACCAAGTAGAACGATATTTGTCTGGCCTTGCACAGTGTTGTGCTCTTAGAGCGTTATGTTGTGAGGTACATACAATACAGTCAGTAAAATTAGAAAAAAAATTTTTTTTGTAATCTTTTTTATATATTTTTTTTTTAATCTGGAAAACTGAAAGCAGATGTTTTATATAAGTAGTACATTACTTTTAATATGACTTGTACGTGCAGTTTTAGAGTCGATCGATCTGAAACAAAAATGTTGTGTAACGGTTGCAAAGTGCTTTTTCACCTCAAATTTTCAACTCTACGCTCAAGCGACTTTAAGTACATGAAGAGAAACAGTATACCCCATCTCTGTGTATCATGCCAACGTAAACAACACAACTCTCGACGCTCTCCAACTACCGTGAATACAACCAATATAATAACCACGGGTGCTAATAGCGACAATCGAATGTCATAATCGTTACTTACTGCTGAGTAAATTCTTCTGCGTTCTCCCTCACACAACATTCCTCCGTATACTCCACAATTAATCACTAAAGAAGTAAGCAATTACTAACTGCTGAGTAAAGTCTTTTGCTTTCTCCCCCAAACAACATTACACCGTAGACTCCACAATTAATCATTAGGGAAGTAAGCAGCATTCCTACCGGAATTTGAAATTTGAATTTGCATTACATAGTTAAGACCATGAAACAAAAAAAAATTGCGTAAATGTGTTGAAATTGTCGAAATGTCGAATGTGGATAAACAAAACGCGTGGAATTCTGCATTCGAGATACCATTAGAAGGTTCGGATGAATCTATTACTAAGCACGACATAAAGTCTTGTTATATTTAAACGATAACAAAGAAGATGGAAACACCAGGCTCCAGCAGAATATTCAGCCCACCAATTTTTTTTAAGGAAATCGATAAGCATTGTCTTCGTCAAATTTAGAAATGAATATAAACAGAAAGTTATTACTAAAAAATGTAAGAAGGAACTGTCATCGGATATTTGTCAAAAAGCCTATTTTATGAAATCAAATTTTATCACCCCAAAATAAATCTCTGTTAAACAAATTTAAACAAAAAATTAAAGTAAAGAAAGAATTTTCTTTTGTACGTGTTAGTAATGAATTAATATTTAGGAAACAACAAGCTATTCGAATTTTAGAATCTCGATAACTTTTCTTGACTTATTTTTTTTATTTTCCTATCTTCTGTGTTTTATATTGTACTTAATTATATCTATTGCATTAAAGACCTGATTGAAGATCCTATGAATAGTTTTCTCACTTTCTTTTGTAAATATGAAAAATAAGGAAAAAGGAAAAACTAAAAACTTTTTTATTCTTGTAGAAATGAACCTAGGCATAAAAGAATAATCTGCAATCTCAGAAAATACCTATCATTTATGTCTACTAGTGAGTTAAAAGAGTTGTATAAACGTACCTACTAGGCTTATACAGCTATTTTTACTACAGTGAATTGTATTAATTAACACGATATCAGTTTTTTAAATAACTAGATAAGTGAAAAAGAAAACGATGAGAAAGTCTTGCCTATTATTCAATATCCAAAATTAAGTTTATTGCGAAACATTAGTTTTACAGTCAAATTTGTTAATTAATAATATGAATTAATTGAATGGATTCAAATGTAATTGAATTGAATTGAATTTTAAATTTGTTAAAAATTTAAATTTGGTTTATCAAATATGGGTTCTTTAAAGCCTTTTCTCTTTTTATTAGACGGGCCTTCTTTTTTTTTTGTTACTCTGTACCATCCAGAGATAGTTCCTGGTCAAATGTCAACTTTTCTGAATGTGAATCCACCGTTGCAGTCCGCACTTCTCGTTCCATTTACTATTCCTAATCCCAAAAAAACGCAAAACTCTAAAAATCATCTGCCGTTGGTATTTAGCTGGTTGTCCTTAAATTATCAATTTGTTAATTCCTCTTGATTATATATAATTATTATTACTATTACTGTGGCTAATACTGAAAGGGCAGGCGGCATTACAATTTAAAAATAATTTATCGAAGCATTTGAGTATTATAATACTTATGGTCAAATCAAATCAAAGATTACTTAAAAAAAAAGTTATTTGTAATCAATCCCAATCGTCCAAATTAGTCGTCCTATTATTTAAAGCACGTCTTTTAGTGATAGCCCTTTTATTTATTATTTATTATTATTTATTTATTTATTAAGCCGAGTTATCCAATTACTATTGCTAATTTTTGTTTTTTATTTTATTTCTGATTTTTTTTTTTATTTATTTTTTTGTTCCTTTATATATTTATATATTTATTTTAAGTCTTATTTATTTCTGATTATTGAATTTTCTATGTTTTGTTTTTGTGTATATTTTTATTTATCTGTAATTGTTTTTTACACCTACATGCATATGTACATAATAATAGTGTATAGTATTCCGTTAAGAGATGAGTATTTTATCAATGTCAAAATGCAATACATTCGTCTTTCAACGGTATATCAAGGAAGTAATGAATTCTTACAGCCGGCTAACATATCATGGGCTCTTCTTCATCTTGAAGGATAAGCAGATTCACGATATCGCCCTTAAGTTGTAAAGATTTTTCACGACCGATTTTTGATATAACGGACAAAACAGTATTTGTCAAACGGTTAAAATTTTTTGACACAGAATTCTAAAACCAGTGAAGAAGTAGAGCGATGTTAAAAAGTAGTAATACGAGCATTGATTTGTAAGACAATGCTGTTGAAACAGCGACGGAAGAAGAAATTTTTTTTTTTGCTCAATCCTCTTGTAGACAGAAACTTTATAAATAAATTTAAGCAACTGGAAGGTCAGAATATAAAGATTTATAGAAAGAACCTTGTGATGTGTCTTAACGTGAAGGCATTTAAGAAAAAAAAAGAATAACGAATATTTTGTATGGAATAAGAGCGCCATTTTTTTTGGAAAGTTTAATTCAATATAATTATTCGCAAAATTAAACTTGGGACATGTGCACCTCATACCTGCTTTATAGACAATAGAGTCTATAATATAAAGAATATTATTTTTAAATGCGTCGGTAGTTTGCAGCGCATCGATTTTAACTAGACCTTTTAGAAAACATCTAAGAATAAAATCACAAAGCGTTAGATCACACTATTCGGCAGGCCCCTTTACAGGTTCATTTTGTGAAATTATGCAATTTCTTTTTCAAAAAAATTTGTTTGGCGCGATTTAGGGCGTGTAGCAACATCTTGTTGAGTCTTAATGTTAATCAAGTCCATTTCAAACAATTTCCATAAAAAATGGTTAAAATTATATTGAATCAAACACTTTAAATATGACAATAGACAGACCTGAAGTTTCTCGTAGACAAAGTTAAGGGTTTTTCACATGTGTACATGTTTCATGAATCACCTATTACAGGTATTTTAGACCATAGAATCGAGTGAAGCTACTTCTGCTACATTGGAACAATGGAATTATTTCAGGGTTTTAGTTTCTTTGCGATTGCACATGGCGTACAGATGTTTTTGAAGGTGTTCAATTTTTCAGATAGCCTCCTGTCTGCATGGCTTCTGCCTATAGATATAGTGGCATATCTATCGCGTGTGACATAGCTTTGGTTTAGGTGCTCTTGTGGTCTTAATTTTATATTTCACCCCTCTACTTAGTAAACACAATCTGAACTCTGAACACAATCTCTTAACTGAATATCAAAAAAATTGTCATAGAATAACAAGGATTCTATTTTGCTCTTGAAGTAATAAATAAAATAGGATCTAGAAAAATTGTTTTAAAGCTACATAAAGTAATTTGCACCAACTGACGGTGTACTAATCACTAATTTTGTAACACAAATCAACATGAAAGACCTGATTTTAGAAAGCTCAGCCGATGTTGCTTTTCATACATCTTTAACAGAATGTGTTCTTGTCGGGTGAATTGTCAATTTTCCGATCTCTCACAATTCCTTTGATACTCATAGTATGTTACAGTGTCTTATTTATAATTGGCGTATCGATTTTGTACTACAAATTGAATAAGCCTGATGGCTTTGTCATTATGAGCTGCTAAAACCGAGTGAAACCACCAATGCACAACGCTACCGAACACAATTAATCCATTTAAAAAGAGCAATAGCCGAAAAACGCCAGGAATATGCGACCAGACACGAGGCAATAATTTTCCGTCATGACAATGCTCGGCCCCACGTTGCTATTCCGGTTAAGAACTATTTGGAAAACAGTGGATGGGAAGTCTTACCCCAACCGCCTTATAGCCCAGACCTTGCCCCTTCTGACTACCATTTGTTCCGGTCGATGCAGAACGCCCTCACTGAAATACGGTTCACATCAGAGCAGAATATCAAAAATTGGCTTGGCTGCCAAGCCGGCGCAGTTCTTTTGGGATGGGATCCACAAATTTCCAGAAAGATGGGAAAAAGTCATAGCTTCAGATGGGCAATACTTTAAATAATACTATTGTACATGATTTTCTTAAATAAACGTTCAAATTTTGAAAAAAAAACCGCACGAATTAAAATATATACCCAATAATTACAAGTTCATCGATATCCCACTTGTTACCATGCACGCATAAATTTGAAAGATGATATTTTCAATAGAAGACCTCTGTATCTCGGAGTGGACTATCCTCGAGAATATCCTTGATGTCTTTGCTGAAAAGCGAGATACTGAAATGAAATTTCGACCTTCTCGTAAATCTGGAACAAATAGAACCTCTTCATTTATAATCAAAATACTATGATGGATTGTCCTACTTGTACTTTAAAATCACCAACTCCTTTTACAGATACTACCTGATGTGCTTCCTTTTCGCAGAAAATAAAATTCTTGAAACGACACATTATCTGCCGCACCAGAATCTGCATGCCATGCATTGTTGATTCTGTTTTGAGACGAATTTGATTGAAGAATCAACTAATGGTTGTCTTCCTTAGCTGATGTTTTTCGTGCTTGACGATTAGAGACCTGCCGTGTCGACTCCCTTTTCAGTTTTTTGTTTTGCTGATCTGTATCGCTTCAAATATTCTCTTGTTTGTGACAGTAGTTTATTTCTCAGATAATTTATTCTTATTATTTTCTACTGCATAGTTGTTACTTTCGCTTCACGTGTTATAAGTACTTGCTGTGTGTGCTACTCCGGATGGCTTGCTACTGATTCCCCCACTATTTCGTTCAGTAACGCGGTACAGTGACTTAGAAGACAGAAGGAGAGGCTTAGATTTAGCTTATCTGAGAGAACACCGCAACCAACCCCAATATCGGTTTTAAATCCATCATCCTTACAGAAGTATCTAGAGGAAAAGCTCGCAAGAAAGTCTTTGTCAAACCTAAGTTTAGGTATGGTGTAATCGATGTTCTCTTTGTTCTCTTTTTTCTCGTGGATTAAGAATATTAGCGTGGCCAAATAAATTACCAATCATTTAACACGTCTTTTAGCAGAAGTCCTGCCCAGTTTGAAGTTGATTATCCTGCTATTTAGAATAAGACTGAGCTCCCCAAGTGAGTAATCTGCCTGCAGATGTGATAGCGCAGTGGTGATTGCGGTGTCAAATTCGCCCTCTATGTCTATGAAAGCAACCATTGCTTCCTCTCTGTGTTGTAGGGATCATTCGATGTGGCTAGTCAGCGAAGGCAGAGCCGTTTCCACCGACTTTCCTTTACACTAGGCATGTTGAGCCCTTGACAAAAGACTTGGATCAAGTTTAGCTCGAATGTGGATATCAATCAGTCGTTCTAGAGATTTCAGAAGCAAGAGTGATAGAGGAATTTTTTTCGGACAGTATTCCTCTGTATTTGGGCTTATCAGTTTTCCGATAGTTTCGGAATACTGTTTGACTGGGGGAGCATCACCTAGACTAAATTGGATGTATCTGTGGTCTGAGAACGAGTGTCCAGTCAATATCATCTAGTTCGTCAGCATTTGAGTAATGTTTTCTGAGCCAAAAGTGATATGTAGCACTTTCTGTCGATTTCTTGTTATAAAAGTGGGCTCATTACCAATGTTGCAAACAATGAGGTAAGCACTTAAAAAATAATCAAAAAGTGACTCACCTCTATCGTTGATGTCGGTAATGCCCTATACCGTGTGATAAGCGTTAGCGTCGCACTCGATGATGAGGTCAATTTTCCAGACTTTTCAGCTTCCATTACCATCCTTTCTACGTTATCACCAGTGAGAGGGCCCACCTAATCATGGCCAAGATACGCCGGTGCCAGTCAGTAGGAGGCTTTGGCAGTCTTCAGCCTGGCAACGGTTAAGTCGGAGTCGCTGAGGTTAGGACGTAAATATACATAAAGGCTACGTTTCACTAGTAAACAAGTTCTAATCTTACCTTTGTCTTTTGTATAGAGTGGAGCGTATAAAGGTTTCCCAAGCCCACGAACCACGCCATACACGATCCATGATTCCTGGATAAGGATGATGTCTTTTTTGTTTTTGGAGAGATGCAGAATAAGTGCGGCAGAAGCCTTACTTTGAGTAGATGAGATTATTTTGGAGAAACCGTATCATTGCTACAATTTCCTAGAGTGAATTCCACCACGGTGTTATTCGAGTCCTCCGATTCTTCCTCTGATCGTGTAGGAATTCTTTTATTAAGTCTGCTAGGGATATCCTCCCTAGATACGACTTTGAGCCTTGCACCTGGTCAACCTTTTTCTAAACTACCTTTTACTTGGCTTGACATGGCCTTGGTGCCAGCCAGCTTCACTTGTGATGGAAGCTGGTCCGCGGTCTTCTTGCATAATGGCCAAGAAGTTGCCCGAAAGCTTTAACTTGACCAATTGACACTGCTCAGGTGTGATCGATCCATCGGTATCGCTTCTATCAATTACCGCGACCATCATAAAGTCTTTTAGGACTTCGCTAAAGGACCTTAGAGATGTGGTGTTTCATGGCCCAGGGGTGTTTACAGTTTTGGACCTTTTAAGAACCGGCACGGTTTTCTCTTACGATTTCTGGCGCTTGGCTTTAGCTTTTTGAGAGCAGACGGAGCATTGGACAATTCGTCATTTAGGATTTTTTGATCTTGCCCGGAAAAGATCCAAAGATTTTAATAGTGCAAGATGTATTTCGACGTCTTGAGTAGAGCACCTTTGATGGGGCTTGCCGATGCGGCTGAGCCCCTGAATCGTCCTTGTGGGGATGGGTGTTTTTGTAGCAGCAAGTCGTAGGTTTTGTTGTTTTTGAGGATGTGTCCATATTAGATCCCACTAGTAGCGGAGAGAGGGTGGTTCATCTGTACAGAGATCTGCTGTATACAGATAAGGCTAGCTTATCCGGAGGTCGCCATGTATCCAGATACTCTGTTTGCGACTGAGCTATTTTACAGAGATGTTGGGCCCTCAGCCAGGTAGATCATCGGCACCTTGATCTAGCCCAGGGGAAAAATGATTATCTGGTAGGATGGAGGGAAAAGGAGAGGGGTTGCGTCCTCTGGTTTGTGGACTCTTCTTAAGAAACCTCTCGAGATTCGTTGACCTTACTCAGCCCCTTCAACTCCACTATGTGGGGAGGTCGCTGAGAACGAAGAAATATCAACCAGACGACGAGTAACGCAATTGGGCATCACCAGACGGACCCTAGAGCAAATTTTAGTGAAAGACTTACACATGTTCCCATACAAAGTGTAAACAGTGCATCAGTTAATGTAAGCCATCAACGTCAGTCGTGTGTGAATTACTGCAAAGGCATCCTCAATTTTGTGTTGAAAATCATCATGAGCGACGAGGCACATTTCCACTTAAGCGGTTACGTCAATAAGCAAAATCTTCATTTCTGGGGCAATGAAAATCCGCATGTGATGCACGATGAGCCGCTACATCCACTCAAAGCCACTGTGTGGTGCGCCGTTCACGCGGGAGGAGTGATTGGGTCACGTTTTCTTGAGAACGCCATCAACAATACGATCGCTGTTATTCTCGAACCAAACAGGGCCATGATAAACGACTTCTTACCGCCGGAATTGGATAAGTGGGGCTTGGTGAACATGTGGTTACAACAAGACGGTGTAACCGCACACACAGCACGAGCCACAATGGATATTGTTAAGGAAGCATTTCCTGGTCGCATAATCTGCCGATTTGGCGATTTGGCATGGTCAGCAAGATCGCCCGAATTAACCATCCTAGACATCTTTCTCTGGGGCTACTTGAAACAGCGGGCTTATGCCAAGAAGCCTCAGACAATCGCAGCCCTTAAGGAGAATATTTGAGAGGAATGCGAACAGTTATCACCGGAAATCTTGCGGAGAGCCATGGAAAATGCGATGAAGCGGGCACAAATGTTTATCTACACTGGTGGCAGCCAGTTAGCGGATATCATCTATTTTACTTAACAGAAACAATTGTAGAGGTCCAAGTAAAGATTTCTATCATTCAAAGTATTTCTAATTCAAAAACGAAATTGAATGATTTGTGTCTCATTTATAAGCAAGTACAAGTGAGCTATTTATCTCTCGTTTTGGACCGCTAAACTGACGGCTAGATCGTGAAATTTGACGCTTTTAGACTACATTTTATCGGGATACGTCACTTGTCTGATATACCAACAGCATAGAAAACAACATCACACGTGTTATTAGCAGATACCAGCCAATATGCTCGAAAAAGTGTTTCAGTGCTCGTGGTCAACACTTACATGAAATAGTCTTTGAAAGTTAAATGGGCAGCATTAGTTAATCAACTCAAATAATAATTTAATACACTTTTGCAATTTTTCTGACAAGTAAAAACCAAACGCTTAAAAAATCACGCATTATATTGAAGCCAGATCAGAGGGGAAAACTTGGACATTTCGACATCGAATATGTGGTCATTTCAACCTGTCACAGTCATTGTCATCCACACATACTAAGTTTCCGCTTTCGACGATGCAAGTGCTGTTCATGAATAATGCCTTGATGTTGAAGTATCGCTTTAACAACGGAAAATAGCATTGCGCGTTCGAAGTATTAAATTGCACACTGTAGGTGATTCCTTAATTGGTATTGCTGATAATATCGGGACTTAGTAAGCTTAAAATATGTTCCCGCCCCCGTCCTACAGCTAAAGAACGTGAAGTCGGGAACGAATATAAATCGCAGAGAGTGCTGTCATCAGCAAAGTAATATATTGGATTAGAAGTAGCAGACAAGAGATTACAGATGAAAACCAAAAAGTGTGTTGGAGGCAGAAAAGAGCAGAATTTAATTTGTGAATTAGTCTTGAAATTATCAACGACGACTCGAATTGAACGTTCCGAAAGATAATTTCTTATCTATTGAAAAAGAGAGTCGTCGATCCGAAAAGCACGCATTTTCGATAATGCAAAATTCTGATAATGCAAAATTCTGATTATGCGAAATTCTGTCAAATTCGTTGGAAATATCAAGTGCAACTATCTTGCTTTTACCAGATGAATGTACGCCTTCTTTTCATTTTTCGAGACAGTCATCAAATCACCAGTGGACATATTGCTTTGAAGACCGTACTGCCGATCATTGAGAAGTTTTTATGTTTCGAGATATTTCATGAGCTGACGGTTTATACGCTTTTCAATGGCTTTGGACAGAAGGGTCGTAAACGCAATGAGTCTGTGTGAAGAGAGTGAAGAAGATTCGCCCTTTCTAGGGACGGGATGGACAAATGCTGTTGTCAATCTCCGTGAAAGAGCCTTAAAGAGTAAAATTGAGATATACCATGTGGATCAGCGGATTTGTGAATATCAAGATCTTTAGGTACTCTTGTTACTGCATAAGTGCGAAAGTGTATTCTTCCTACTGAGGGTTTAACCCACTCAAGTGGAGGGGGGGAAAAACCACAACTTAAAAATATTGAACTGGCCGTGAAGTGTACACCAAGCAAATTTGCCTCGTTCAAAGGATTGACAGCTGGAATGACAGTATATATGAGCGTTGGGGATAGGGGATATGGCAGTTTACTGCATACGGTTTAGTCGTGTCTAAATTGTACGCACTAAAGAAAAGCTTTGCAGTTATTTCTGGCCGTTTAAACTATTTTCGGTTTTCCTTTGTTAATGCTTCAGTTATACCACACCTTTTTATTGCTTTAATACTCTTATTTCTATCCAACTTTATATTTAAATTTGTGTATATTGTAAATCATCGTATTTGCGGGCCTACAAAAACGTGTCCTTTAAATTTTGCGTCTCTGATTCGGGGAAATTTTATTTTAAGATATTGGAGGTTTTTTCCATCCCTGTTTATAGCATTTACACTTTTAATAAATCCGGTTTTATATTGAATAGGAGTAGAAAAAGTTTTTGCATTGCATTAAGGGATCTTGACTTCTATCTAAAGAAAAATGAAATTTAGTATTAAACCATTTCAAAGTTCTTAATAGTTTTTTTTCTTGCTCTGTGGTGAATAATAAATAAAATTTAACCACATGTATAAATTTTGTGCAAAACTTATCAAAATGTAAAGTATTGTATGTATATTTATTTATTTTTATTTATCGCTTTCACACTGTAACAGTTTTAAATTGAATTTGCAAAGGGTATAAAACTTGTAGTTCAACAAGTTAATTTGAATTAATACAATACATATTTATTTAAGCAAATTTTATATTATAAAAAGGAAGGCAAAAGAAAGAGGAAAAAAAATAAATCAATTAAAACAATGAAGAAAGAACATGAGAAAAAAATGAAAGAAAATTGTTATATTACCGAATTGTATTCACTTGCCAAGTACTTCAAAAGTAAAAATCGAAATCGTTTCGTGCTGACTTTCCTCAGTTCAATGTGAAGGGAGTTCCACAAGCGAGCGCAGTGCACGAACTGTTGCTCTGACGTCAAGCAAGAATATGCAGTTTGAACTAAGGCAAAGGTTCTTTGCGACCGAGGAAATACTAGTCTTTTATAATATATAGGTACTCAAGTTGATGTGTTTTTATAATATCGTGCAAACAAGATAGGGAACGAAACTTTACCATGCTATCGAACGAGCAACCGACAATGCGCTTTGAATAGGCGGATGTGCGACCACGTCTTCGAATACTATAAATATAGCGAGCAATATTATTGCAACAACATTAAGCTTCCTTCTGCAAAAGCAATCAACGTTGCCATATATCTCGCAACTAAACAGTAAAATTGGCAGGAGAAGCGTTTTTGCTAGCGTTTTCCTTACAGACGTAGGTGTGAACATTCGGGTTGACCAAAGTAAACGATTGCAGCGAGTCCGAGATTACTAGCAGTGTTTACATAGGGGATGGTTTCTTGACCTAGTTTTAGCAATGGCAAGGTAGACGGGTCTTGTGTTTTCCTATATATGGCGAGAGCTTTTGATTTCGCTGAGCGTAAGCACAGGAAGTTACGTGAGCCCAGAGAAGTATGTTATTCAAATATTCGTTAATCAAAGCAGCGACTTTGTGTAAGACATCAATATGCCCACTCAAATACAACTGAACGTCATTGGCATACATATGGATCAAAGATTGATGGATAATTTGAGACAGTTCATAAATGTACAGGGAAAAAACTATTAGTCCAAATATTGAGCCTTAGGGAATGCCGTTCAAGATCCTAAGAAAACCTGAGAGCTTATTGTTAGCTACAACAGATTGCTGCCTTTCTGTCAGGTATGAATAAATAAGCTTTGCAGATTTTTTTGGGAAGTTATGTTTGTTCTGGAGTTTTTGACATAGGAGAACATGGAACACTGTGTCAAACTCTTTGGAAAAATCTAAAAGAAGTAGTAGAATTAGATACTTTTTATCTAAAGACTTCCCAATATCATCTACCACAAACAGCAATGCGGTCTAACAACTGTGTTTGGGGCTAAAAACCGGACTGAACACTGCTTAAACGATTATATAGAAAGATATACATTTGTACTTGCTTCAGAATTACTTTTTCAAACACTTTACTTAAATACGGCAGAATCGCAATGAGTCTGTAACCACTATTTAGTTTTTAAGGTATTGGAATTACTTTGGCATTTTACCATACGTTCGGATATTCAGAAGTTGTGATTATACTGTTGAATATCTGAGTCATATATGGTAAGATATATGAAAGCATAAGTTTTGCAAATCCGTATTCAACTCCGTCAATACCAGTTGCGTTTGACTTTATCGACAGTACTCCTTCCACAACATCTTCATCACTAACGCATACGAAACCAAAGGTTGGTGTTGGCTCAAATATATTGTGTCCGGTTTCACCGGGGAAAGATTGGCTCGCAGTCAATATCATCAGGCAGTTTTGGGTTCCCTTTTCCAACACCAAGTTCTTTTAAAGTTTTCCAGATGTTTTTCAGCGAACACCTTTTACTTAGTCTACTGCTGTAATAGAGCGTTTTTGCAGCTGTAATGTCCAGCACCATTTTGTTTCGCAAACGACAAACGATATTCCTGACCTGCTCTTGTAAGAATTCCACTTTTTCGTTAACGGATTGCATGTACCGCAAATTGTTCCAGTCAGTTCTATGTATGTCGTGCAGTAGTTCAATGTGATTCAAGTTATTATAGTTTTGAAGCTGGTAGCTGGTGCTCATTTTTCATAATGAGAGTCAGAAAACCGGAAGTATCAGAAACGTAGGAACAAAACAATTTTATCAGCCAGTAAATCATAACAAAAGACAATCGAATAATAAAAATTGCAATAAAGCATACAAAAATAACGAAACCAACAAAAACAAACAATAAAGAAAAATAGTTACAATACATAAAAAAGGTTTGTCTTTGAAATGTCTAGGCGGCAGCAGCAGCAGCATGCAGTGCTTCAGAGCGTTCAATGAGAAAGCTTTTTAAATTCGCCGTCTTCTTAACGTAAACAGATCCGTGATAAGTTGTGTTTTTCGCCTGAGTACGAGAGCACTATTTAAAAGAAAGCGTGTCTGCCTGCTTAAGCTTTTATTTAGGTAACAGCAGGCATCGGACTCCAAGCCAAGATCGCGGAGATGTAGTTGTGATGCACTTCGTTTTCAGCATTTTGCTGCAGCGGTGAGCACAACATTCCTCTCTTGCAAATTGTTGAATTTAAACACGATTGGCGATGGTGTGACATCTGACGTAGGCGGCCTACAATCAATCGTATGATATAGATGATTGAATATACGCTTAAGGTTTTCATTTGTAAGTATAGGTACTCCAAAGAGCACAGCGTCTCCAGTGCATCCACTCGTTGCTGATCTCTGCCTTATGCAATTTAACAGACGATCTGATATCTTCCTCAACTCGTCAAATTTTTTCACATATATCACAGGAACAAACACCATACAACTTTGACATACAGTCACAGCAAGAATTGGATAGATGTATCTATCAGCTCGAACATATAGTAATATCTAAATAGATGAAAGTATCGTGAACGCAAAAACGAAATATAACAAATTCTGGATTTTAAGCAATTTAAAAGAAAAAATACCTATATATACTATAAGTAACAACAAAAAATGTTAGGCAGATATAGATTTAGTACACTAAAACCTTTATATTCAATATATTTATATTTACTTGAATGAGGACTTCAATTCAGACCAGACCAATGACCACTTCAGTGGGCATTCTACATACATAAGCGAGTACAACGTCTTAGGATGGAATCATTACTTATCGGAGTACGGGCGAACTCTATTGGAAAATTCGGGCTAAGGCATGTGACATTATAACAAGGCAAGAAGATATCAATTTTCTGGGCAATATTGACGTCATCTTTGAGCCGTAAAGTAATAATATAACCTATACAGGGTGTTTCCAGTTTAGCATTATAATCTTTTAAGGGCATATTCCGCCGAGCATTTTCTCACTCCATTTTAATTTACATCCTATCAAAGTTGGTGACCTCTAATTTGGAGGTGTAACCATTTTAAACGCTATAACTTCTAAACTAGTGCAGGTACAATAATAGTTGTAAACATTTCTAAAAGACAATTTAGTAGTACATGCCAGTCTTAAATGCTTTGGGTACATCTGTGCAGCAACAAAAAAGTTACGGCTCGTTAAACTTAAAATTACGAAAATTTGCGGTTCCATTTTTTTTACTTAAAATGCATTTTTCTTAAAATTTTTACTTAATAAATTTTCCTTGCAAAATTTTCTAAAAATAATGTTCGAAACTTTTTTACGTACGACTAACAGATTTTGGAATAAAAACCATTTTTGGTCAGAAAAAAAATGGCCAATAACTCACAAAATCTCTTAGATATTTTTTTATGGTCCTGAGAAGGAAATTTTTGGAGCAGTCTATAGAATGTTTATTGCAATTATTCGAAGTGCCTTTCCTCCATTTGAATACACTTTTGTGCACGTTTAACCATTTCGGATGGCAGATTAATGGACAGCAAAATTTTTCTCACCTCCTCTAAGGCGGCACTAATATTTTCTCGGAGCTCTACCAGACTCGACATTTCTCTAAAATAAGCCTTTTCTTTGATACCACCCCAGAAGAAAAAATCCATGGGTTTATGGTCAGGACAGCTGGATGACCAAGGGTTGTGGCCGAGCCTACCAATCCAGCGTTCGTTGAGGAACGAATTTAAGTCGCTGCTACAGTGACAAGGTGCTCCATCTTGTTAAAAGAACATAGCCGTTCTCTGAACAAGAGAAACATCTTCAAGGAGCTCCAGCAATCATTCTCTAAGAAATTCCAGGTAGTAATGGGGATTAACTGTTTGAGGAAGAAGGTGAACAAAGTGTTTTCTATCAATCCATTCCAAATATTTATTCTAAACCTCCTTTAAAAAAAAAAATAACGCAATTTGAAGAAGTTGTTTACAATAATCAAATTCTTACCCTTGAAAGGAAATTGTGCGTATTAAATGGGAATTGGAGTCTGACCAATGGTGTATATTATGGTTGCTTGCAACCCCATCTCTTGTGAACTGCGCTCCGTCAGTCCGCAGAATGTTCTTGAGGAATTGCCCATCTTCTGCATGTTTGCGCAGTAGTCGTTACCAAAATTTCACACTTCTTTGCGCATTACCTGGTATACCCTGTACTGGTGTCAAATGAAAAAGGTGAAATCTATTACTCTGTAGATTAATGTGAATTCTGGTTCTGGGAAGTTCCAACTGCACAGCTGGCCTGTGGACATTGACTGAAAGCTTTTTTTCAAAGCACTCAAAATCTCATCCTCAACTTCAGCCACCGCTGTGTCTGAACGTCCTTCTTTTTTTGATGCAGTTGACCCAGTATCAACGAGGCGCTGATACGTTTCACCGAATAGCTGGATGAAAGGTGTTCTGCGATTTGTATCGTAAAATTTGTATTTGTTGGTATCGTCTTTGGTACTCCAATCTTCCCAATGAAGCGATTCCATTGTAGAACCTTTATACAAACACTATATCAGTGAATTACCATTTTGAATACATTTCACTTACAGAGAAAAATGTGAATTGTAGATCAGTTGATGGAGATCAGTGAAAATTACTACCATAGCTTTGCAAATGTACAGCAATGTCAAATTGAAAAAAGGAATAACAAAGAATTATTTAAAAGATATAGCATTTAAAATGGTTATACCTCCAGATCAGAAGTCACCCAAGAAGTCACATTTCTTTTTGGCCATTTTTTTCTGGCAAAAAATGTCAGTAAGGAAGTAAGTGCAAATAGACTTTACAAACGTGACTGATATTGGCCATTGTACTCTACTTTTTAGGTAGGAAGTGCAGTAAACTGAAGTCAGAGTAGACGGGGTAAAGTATAATATGTCCTTCATCTCTTAAGTGAAGGCAACCTGTTTAAATTGTGATTTTACGACACCAGACACCAGACATGCGCTTTGAAAACATGAAACAGGTGCGTCCCCATTAGTAATATTGTTAATATCGGAGTTCAATGCCCCTTACATATGCCGCGTTTTCGATATACAAGAGCATGAGGCTTGGAATGAATATATTGGGTCTATAAACGTGCGGTTTGCTAAGAGATGGCGTAACTTGTATTATCCCATTGTTATTATTCCATTGGAACATGCATTGGAAAGCTACTGTCATTGTACGTAATTTCAGTATATGTCATTCATATGAAGCGTAAACAACAATAATTTTTTTTCACTCAAATATGTCGAACTTTGTGCCTGCAAAAGTGTTTTTGCGTGGAGTTCTTCTTCATTACTTTAATATGAAGGAAACTGCTGCCGAAAGTCATCGTATTTTGGTGGAAGTTTACAGTGAGCATGCGCTAGCTGAGCGAACGTGCCAAAGTGGTTTGCATGATTTAAAACCAAAAGATTTTGGTTTGGAAGACTATGAACGTCCTAAGCAGCCAAAAAAGTTTGAACATTAAGAACTGGAAGAATTACTCTATGAAGACTGTTTCCAAACACAAGATGAGCTCGCAAATAAAACGAAAACGTTTAAAAGCAGCTGGATATATTCAAAACCAAGGAAATTGGGTTCCACATGAACTCAAGACAAGAGACGTCGAAAGGCGGTTTTACATGTCCGAAATGCTGCTGGAACGCCACAAAAGAAAGTCATTTTTGCATCCGATGGTGATGAAAATGGATCCATTATGACAACCCCAAGTGCAAAAAATCATATGTGGAACCCGGTCAACCAGCCAAATCAACGGCAAAGCCGAATATCCATGGTACGAAGGTAATGCTCTGTATTTGGAGGCATCAATCAATAGACAACGCTACCGAACACAATTAATCCGTTTGAATTAATTAATGACAACGCTCGCCCCCACGTTGCTATTCCGGTTAAGAACTATTTGGAAAACAGTGGAAGTCTTACCCCACCCGCCTTATAGAGCAGACCTTGCCCCTTCTGACTACCATTTGTTCCGGTCGATGCAGAATGCCCTCACTGAAATACGGTTCACATCAGAGCAGAATATCAAAAATCGGCTTGATTCATTCTTGGCTGCCAAGCCAGCGCAGTTCTTTTGGGATGGGATCCACAAATTGCCAGAAAGACGGGAAAAAGTCATAGCTTCAGATGGGAAATACTTTGAATAATACTATTGTATATGTTTTTCTTAAATAAACGTTCAAATTTTGAAAAAAAAAAAACCGCACGAATTAAAATATATACCCAATAAAAAACAGAAATATATAACATAAAAATATTTGACTAGTGAAATTACTTTTTTAGAGTCTAATGAAGAATCAGATTTTACTGTCACTCCAGACAATTATATGTATGATACTATACATTTTGGTTAATTCTTCTAAATAAAAATGGTTTGTTTTTGTGGATTTTTGTTCAAGATTTGATTTAAATAACTTAGGTGGCGCGGTCGGTAGGATACTATATTACCCTAAGAAAAAGTTGTGTGTAAAAGCAATTGAATGAAATGAATCAGAAACTTCTTGCCTGATAAAAACAGGCTTATATTAAATATAGTTAGAAGCCGAACAAGAAGATTTTCAAAAATAAATCTTTCCACTACAACAAGTAGTTTTGCTGCATGAACAATAATTGAAACAGAATTAACAATGTTTGCACGGCAGCAAACTTTACAAGAGGCACAACCCCCCAAATAAAATAGTGCGACTCCACTTTCGCTAAATTCTAAAAGTGTCCTTACTAATTTTGTAACTTAAAGCCGTAAAGTCATAGAAATCCAAAGTACAAAAAAAAATTACTTACTATTTTTATAAAAAAAATTTATTTATTATGTTCTCATAAGCACTTTTTGGTATAGCATGATCTCTTCCAGCGATGCCGTTTTTATTACCTCAGTCGTTGGAAATCATCAGTTTTGGGAACAGGAAAAAGTCGTATATGGCCAAATTAGTGAATATGGTGACTGACGTATGATTGTCGTGCTATTTTTAGCCAAAAAATTTCTCACAAACAACGATAATTGAGCAGGTGCATAATTGTGATGCCATGAATTATTTTTTTCCAAGATTCGGATGTTTTTTTGTATTACTTCGCGCAAACGACGGAAAACTTCAAAGCAAATTTGCTCTTTGAACGAACTTAGGTTAGATCTTAAGGTTAAAACTCCTAATGCACTACGCTACGGTAATTGAAAACAGTGATCAAAACTTTAACATTTCATCAAACTTGGCGTGCTTTTTTCTTGGTCTTGGCTCTCCAGGGTGCCATTGGATTGGGCTTTGGCTTCGACGAATTAATCATACACCCATGATTCGTCACCAGTTATGACCCTTTTTAGCAAGTCAGGATCATCATTGACGTGAGTGAAGAGCTTTTGAGCAAAGCTCATACGACGGCTCCTCTGATCTAAATTATGAAGTTTCGGAACAAACTTCGTTGACACATGTCTCATGCCCAAAACATCCGAAGAAATAGCATGACATGAGGCCACCGTTATGCCAATATTCTCAGCAACTTCTTCTATAATAATTCAATAATTTTCCAAAACAATTTTCTTCACAGCTTTGGGATAGAAAAACAAAAATCGATAATCGAATGTACGTTGCCCGCGAAATTTTCAAGTCTCCTTACTTTTTGAGGTGAAGAAAATAAACAGATAGTATGCTAAGAAAAATTACAAAGAGAAACTGAAAGTACTATAAAAGTACTATAAAATTGGCAACATTTTAAGGTGGAATGCGGTGAAATCATAAAAAAATCAACACAACTAAAACAGAAATTATGGCAACACTAAAGTAAAGCAAAATAACTGAAGTAGAGAATCGAGAAATCAGTATAAGCCAGGTCCTAGGTCTAGTCAAAATCAAACAAACAATTTAAATCATCACAGCAGACAATTACGTAAGAATTGAAATTTAATAATATCGTTATATTAATATTAACCGAAAAAAACCAACCTCAACATAAGAATATTTTTGAGCATAGAAAAAATTTCTTTCACTTATAATTTAGTCAGGTCATTAAGAATTTAGTGCCGAACATAAAGTGAAAAAGCCACTGAGCAAAAACATCTTCCTCATCCAATTTTTGAAAAAATCTCTCTTAACACGTGAATATTCCAAAGGTATTTATATATTTACATAATTTATATATTTATATATCTACAAAAAAATTGCTCTGAACGAATATCCATTTGATATACATAGCATTTTTACGGCTTTTAAATTAAATGTAACATGTTTTATAACATAATGGTTTATCATTTAAATTCAACGACGAAAAGGAAATAATTAAGTTATCAGAAATTACAAAAATTTATTTTTTAAGAAAAAAGATGATGAAATTCAACATTTAAACTTTTTATAGTAATATACTACAGATGAACTAATGTACGAATACAAAATTAAACACCAGATGAATAAAATATTTAAACATGGAATTATAGTTAAAGACGGTATGTTATTTTTAGTTTAATGTGGATAATCCAAGAAACAGCAAGGCTCAGGTCAATAGAAACGGAAAGAGTAAAAGTTTAAGCGAAGTAACTGAGAGTTCTATTTTAAAGGTATTCATAAACAAAAATGTCTTGTCTATATTTTGATGGTATTTTTGTTTAAAGTACACCATTAGATGAGCATTTGAAAAACTTAATGAAATATAAACACAAAAAGAAATGAAAGAATGAAGGTGCATATTAATAACTGCATTCTTAAATATTTAGAACACTTGCTGACTCGACAAAAAGCTAAGCCAAATTCGGATATAGAAATAACTTTTCACAATTCAAAACTTTAAATTTGTTATTTTATATAATTGTAATAATATTGTTATACTACTAGGAATTGAATGGTATTTTATTAATACCTAAAAAAATAAATCCATTCCGAAAAATTTAACGCAATTACAACTGACTTTTCCTTTCCACGCTTTAGTAAAATATTTAAATTATGAAAGTAGCCGATGCAAACGATTTTGCATTAAGAGCCGTTTTAAAATTCATTACCTATGCCTCTGGTACTTTAAACGAGAAAAAATACTCTACTATAGAAAAAATAACTCGCAATAGCCTGGCGGATTAGTTCTTTCAGACTGCACTGAGGAAAGAATATAACCTATTCACCGATCATCAACGACAGATAGTGGTTTCAAACATAATAGAAAAAAAAAATAATCCAATACTTAAACTATGTAAAGTACTTGGTTCTGCTGATGAAGCAAGCAATATAGAAGTATTTGTTAAGTGTCAATTGCTGTGCAAGATTTTTTGTAAAACTTACAAAGAGAGTTATAAATGGCCGTGTTTTGAAAAATTTGTATAGGGTGATTCATCGCGAGGTTTGATTTGTAATATAATGTAAAATAAAATACATAAATTTGAAAGTAAATTAAAAATTTTTAATTTTCTATTAAAAGAACAACTCATGGCCACGACTACGTCTGAGGTGGTCCAATCGGAAGGTCCAATTTTGGGCGACTCGTTCGAGCATAGCGACAGGTGTCTCGCGGATAACACGATTAAATTTGGCCTTTAAAGCCAATTAAAATTTAGACAATTTAGCGTAGCAAAACGTGAAACTAAGTGCTTACCAAAATGATTTATCAACAAGTCCATTATTTCATGCGCTGTATGGCTCATAGCGCCGTCTTGTGGAAACCAGAGCTCGTCGAGGAAGATAACATTTTGATTTTCTTCATTTTTGAAGAAATATGAACCAAGGATTCCACCAGCCTATAAACCACACCATACCGTTGTTTTTAATAGATGTAACGCTAGGTACTTCTCGGATTGCTCATCAGCCCAAATACGGCAATTTTTTTTATTAACGTATCCATTGAGCCAGAAATGGGCTTCATCACTGAACAAAAATTCAGGATAAAACAGCGGATTTTCATTGCGTAAAATACGCCAAGCCAAGCTGCTGAGGATGGCGACGAATTGATTAGTCACGGTCTTCGCGTACACTCTCAGCTACAGCTGCTATAGTCTCTTCAGTACATGCTGGATGTGGTCTTACCGGTCGAGTATCATCCACTAATGAAGCTGGGACTCAAATTTGCGAATATTTTTGGCAATAAGTAGGGGTTTTAGTAGGTCGATTATGCGCACCGTAAATTCCTCGATTCGTAAGAAAAACATTTCTTACAGAACGCTGATTTCGTAATACAGCTGAACAATTTAGAGGCGCTATTGTGGAATGAGTCTTTTCGTGATAACTTGCTAAACGATGCTGAATAAAAAAAAAACAAAGCAGTTTGATAAAAGTCATGAGTAATCTGTCAAAAAAAGCCTATGAAAAATCAAACCTTACAATGAATCATGATTGGTCTTGGAAATATGTATGAACTAACTCAAGACAAGATTGGCAATGACTTTATATAAGCTATTTTAGAATCACGTTCTCGACGTAAAAGTTATCCAATAAATAACCGAATGTCGTCAATATCCGCAAGAATCGTTTGACGATTAATTATTATAATGCTATTTCACATCTGAGGAATCAATTGTCAATTTTATGATTTAATGAAAACTTAATAATAGTTTGTTGAACTTTGTGTACTTAATGTCCCGAAAAATTCCGAGATGAGTGTCGTTGAGACGAAAAATCTGTATTCCTGTAAGCATTCTCAGTAAAATATTTAAACCAAATTTTCCAAAATAATATTGTGTGTTAATAATATATCTCTGTTCCAACATTGCTAAACTTAGCAGATATAAAAAATTGTCTTAGACCTAATAAGGCTTTTAATAATCTTATATACTTTAATTTTCATGTATTTAAATGAAACAAAATCAGTGCATCAAACTAAAATATTTAATGCCAAAATAGGGCAAAAATAAAAATAAATTGTGAGTACGCGATCGTTAGTAACTGATGAAAACCAAAAACGTTATGGACCAGTAACAAAACAAGTTAAAGCACTTGTGGCTAACTTATTGGTAGACATATAGATAGCTGTATAGAGGAAGGATGAGTCAAACGAATTATTAAGCCGTGAACTTCAAATCTACGAACTGCTAACGTCAACATATCATAAGTCATGTCAGAGTTCCGTTATCCATTAATTACACTTTAAACAAAAGGAACATTTACATATTTCGTAACAAACCTCACGGAAAATGCATCGTATGCTTCCGTTTTGAGTTACTAGAAAACAACATCTCCAGTGGAATACGCTAATTATTCCAATTCGGAAACCTAGTGAAACGGTGTACGTTCGTGCTTTGAATCAATCGATTACCAACGAAGGATATTCTGATAAATTCTTCTCAAAGGTAAGCCAAGAGAAAAGATTGCATTCAAGTTGCCAGGAAAACCACTCTACCAGTTCACTGTTATGCCTTCTAGAAAATGGTATAACATGCGTTTAGTAGATAAAGTTATACCTTATATATTCACATTTGTGAATATATATTTGTAAATTTATGACCTCCTACTCATATCGGGGGATATCGAAGAATATTTTCTGACACTTAACCGAGTAGCAGACTACCTTAAAAGAGCAACGCTCACAAAAAACCTATAAAAATCCATCTTCTGCCCTTAAATTGTAAATTTTTTTTGTTATGTCACTGAACATGGTCATATTAAGCCCGAGCCAGCTAAAAATTTAACAAAACAAGATTTAAGTGTGTCAAAATCACAGAAACAGATCGCATCCGATCAGAAATGATGTTGCAATACCAGTTTCTTTGTCCGATACTTTACAGAAATATAAAAAAAGATCGAATAACTGAGGAAGCTAAGGAGACATTTGAGGCTATAAAAAGAGCTTTAATTTCGGCACCACTGTTAAGTGATCCTAATTTTTCTGATAGCTTCTACATCATTTTAAATAACTTCGTACTCAAATGAATTCATTTTGTCAACAAAAATCCTGTCAGAAAGAATGTAGCCTGTGAACTCCGTCAAAACTGATAGATTTCTTCATTTAGAGAGTTCATAAACCTACAACAGTTAATCATAACAGCTTAGGTAAAGCCTACGAAAGGCTCCGAGGGTTGTACTATCGACTAAACACGGTAAACTAGGTGAGAGAGTATACATGTTACATATGTCACAAAGGTGTACAAAGCAAATAAAGCTCCTGAGATCAGATATCGAAAGATATCTATGCATAAGCCGTCTTTAAAATCAGTAGTATTTTAGATTTCCCAGAAGAAAAATAAGTTATCAGCAAATTTGGCGTACCAGAGTAAATTGTGTTGAACAATGGGAAATTATTTATTTTACAAAAGCTTCACTAGCTAGGTTTGGAGTGAAACATATAGAAACTCCTTAGGCAAAGCCGTCTAAATGCTTTAATCACTCTATATTTTCATGTACACATATATATCACAGAACGTGATCTGAGATTCAAGTCGACATATTATAATTACTATAATGACGTTATGCAGCACCTTCATATCATTGCTTTTTCTTCTTTTAATTAGGGTAGTTCTACATATTTTAGAATGTTTATGTGGATTGAAAAAGTAGGGTTTATTTATTTTAAGCTTCATTCAAAGTTGCAATACAAATTAGCACTGATTTTATATCGTGGCCTGACTTTTCATTTTCTCTTCAACAAACTTTCTTGCACACAAAATGTACCTAGTACGTCTTCAGGGTTTGTGTCTGATCTCCACCATCTTGGCTTTTCCTCATGTTTCTTCAAGCCAATACTGCTTCGATGTCGTTATCTGTCATTTGAGAAAAATGAATTTCGCCCGTAGTATCTACTTCTAGTGGCTCAATCCTGATCATTTGCTTAGTGACCTGCTATTTCGCTTTCTTACAGTTGCAGCGTCCGCATTTGAAGCATCACGGTCGACGATAAAGAACATCAGCATTTGAGTAGTGTCATCATTTTTCAATTTTCGTTTCCGTGTTTCTAAATTGTAGTAGCCATTTCAGAGCTGCGTGATCTGTGCGAAAAATGAACTTTTATTCAGGTGTCGACAACTGTCGCCCCTATTAATTCAAAAAATTTAACAGACCTTCTGCCCCAGTTGAGTTCTTCTCTCCAAAGCATTTGTCGGCCTTTTTACATAAATTGATACAGGCCTTCGGCAATACCAGCAGAATCGTTAAGGAACCTTTTATTACTTGGCAAGTCTAAAGAAGCTTCTCAGTTGGTGTTTATGCCTGACGACTGGCCAACTGTTCGCCCGTTCGCGTTGCGCAACCCGTTTACATTTTAGGCGATAGGAGAAATGTTTTCTAAGAGCTAGTAGATTTTAAATTGAAATAAACATGCACAACCGGAGCAAGTAGTGTATTTAATATTATCATCTTCATTCACAAGCCCACTAAGACAGAAGTCAACCTCATTACTGATAAAAATTTTATGGAAAAAATGCTGATCACCTACCAAATACTAAGCATGCATGATGATGTCACTGACGATGGTCGCCTGACTTCAATTCTTGCAATAATTGAATCTTGTAAGCGTTGTAAAGAAAATCGTTGCGGAAAATCTTCCACAAAGTCGAAAACTAAGTTCTTTCGCATCGTGACTAATCGATAGATTAGACTCTTCCCCAACACTTACTTCAACGGCGCCCATATTTCCATCTTGACGCTCTCTATACAATCTTGCAAGCGACTGTGGGTCCAAAGGAAGACATGCTGTGTGAAATTTGTGTTGTGAATAGCAAACCCATTTGGCCGCGTATGTTGAATGTAAAATTGTCAAAGAAATTTTTAGTGAATAATTTTAAATTTTGAAAATAAACTTAAACAAATTGTCTTTGCATGATGATTTGGTGTCAGCTGTCGTTTAACTATCATTTGTCTGAGCGTTGCGATATTGAAAAAAAAAAACTATTAAAAACACCATTTAGATTCAATAGGTGCCAATTTTTAAGACTTTTCCTTTTGTTGAACGTTTTTTGAATAAGATGCCACACCGAATCTATGTTGTTCTTTAATTCTGTTAAAGTTTTGCCCACTATCCATTTTCTGGTTCCATCAATAAGAATCGGAGGCTACCAGGATCACCTTCCACAGCTGCTCATACAACTGTCTCCAAGGAAAGATATAGGACTTAATTTCTGCAGATCCTGATTTTAGGCACGAAACTATTGTGTTTCCGTAAACCACTGGTATCTCAATGTTTCGGTATTTCAGGGCCTTTACCATAAAATTTACTACTAGTCCTTGTCCTTTTCAGCAACCAGAAAAGTGTTAGAGAAAGATATTCCGGTCAGGTTAATTTTTATGCGCCGTTTCACTCGTAGCTGCTCGCAAGCTAAGCTTCCGGTGTTATTCAACCTCCAGCTAATTGAGACCAGCGATACTTGGAAAAGGAAGAGGTATGAGGAGTATCCAATTATGAGGGAATAAAACATAAAATTAAATCTCCAAAATACAAAGTCTTAAAGAAGGAGGTTGTAAACAATAAAAAAATTTTGTACTGCAGCGAAAAACGCTAGAAGTCCCAGAAACAGAAATTCTATTCAATGTAAGTACAGTGGAAATCATTAACAACAACGTTGCTTATAATGACGAGTCTCTATATGTCTATTTATGTTGGTTTTGTTGGTTTCTCCATATTCAGGAACGACTACGGTTACAACCACGCCTGATGCAACGACTAGCTCTCTATTTAAAATTAATATTTAGCATCGGTTATGACGACGAAAAGCGTGTTTCACTAGTCTGAAACGAGATCATTTTACTGTAGAAGAAAAGTCAGCATTAGAAAAGCTCTAAAAAAATTCGGCAGCCAGTACCTAAATAGTGAAGTAAAAGATACAATTCTAAAATATTGTAGTTTATAACGCAGTGAAGTTGAAATTTACCGATAAGTGAACCAATACTTCGTGCAAAAGCACATTGCACGACTTTTTATAATTGGATAAAACATGTGCGCCTAAAATTATACTAGATGGATATTCAGACGAAGAGATATTTAATTCTCATAAAACTGAATTTTTTTCCTAACTTGTTTCAAATAAATCCTTTCGATCGCGAATCTATCTAAAGAAAGGATAAGAATTAATCACTGTAACATTAAGAGTTCCTGAAAAAGGAGGCAACCATTCAATGGAATATCACAATGTCCTAGGTGCTTTTAAACATACGAAGTCTCTACCGCTACACTATGAGGTAAACAGAATCCTTTGGATTGCGTCAGATATTTTTGTGACTTATATTCACACTTCGCACAAGGAGTAAAAAAAAGCAAAAGAAAAAGGTTTTGTTGAACGTAGGTAGTTATCCATCCGCATGTTCAAAACTTATCTTTAATTAAACTCATATTCCTGACAGGAAATAAAAATGCTGTTCTACAGCTGCTTGAACAAGTAATAGTTAAATGTTTGCAAGTTGGCTTCAAAAATTCGTTTATAGTAAATAATTGAATCGAATGGCACATTCAATCCATTAATATTAGATGCACTGATTGATGATATTTAAATCATGGAAAGGGGTTTCTTAAACCACTAGTGCAAATTGTTGCAGGCCTGCAGGTGTTCTGCTACAAACATCTTCCCTCAATTCGATTCGATTCAATTCGATCTTTACTGAAGAAGATGATATTTCAATAAACCAATACCAGTTAAAACATTGCTCTTTCAGTAGAGAAATGGGAAAATTATGTGACCGTAGAGGATGATGTTTTCACTATTACGATTGATGAAGACAATGTAGTGAAACATGTAATAAGAAACGAACAAGACAATGAAAATTTGTGTAAAAAAAACTTGATCCGCCAACTGCTATGCAAGCAGTAAATACAATTGAATTTTCAAGAAGGTATATTTGCTTTAATCACTTTAAATGCGATTTTTCCAATAACTTATTGGCTATAGAGATGTTTTAACACAGCCTACATATTTAAAATGCTTGTTAAAAAAACTGTTTAAAATGACTGAAATGATTGAAATTTAAAAAGCAGTACAAATAATAGTGTACCTATATACGAGTAAGGTACATTCAAAGTTTTTCTCTTTTTCTACTATTTTTTGTTGGATATATTATGTTGTTTTTTTTCTTGTTGAAATGCAAATGTAAGCCTTTAATGTATAGTTCTTTGTTTTTTTTTTTTTTTTTTTTTTTTTACTTTAAGAGTTTTAATAACTTCTGCTTATAACGACTGCATTAAGCCGGTCTTTTGAACGTCGTTATTAGCGATTTCCACTAAATAAGTTATATTTTTATAACTGAAATTTATAAATTATATAAAAATAAGCTTCTTTTTTAGAAAAAATCGAAGTTGAGCGTAATATGCTTTTACATTGCACCATAAACACGGCAATTTTAAAACTGTTACAGAAAAGCTAAGACTCCTCACGCGGTAATGGTACTATAACAGAAAGGATGAGGGCATTAAATTTGGAAAATACTAGTGAAATGTGAAAAAATTATGTTTTAATCAGTGGAGTGTTACATTAGCTCATATCACATTAAAATAATAATTAATACTTACTAGATAGAACAGATAAAAACACAATTAATATAATTAGTAAACTAAATAGGAAAAATAAGAATATCATGGAACTTGAAGGAAAGTGTTATGAAAAACTATATAAGGTTAAGGCATAAAGATAAAGCAAAGTACAGAAAGTACGAGTATATGTTTTGACCTGATCTTCACAAATGAATTTCCTTCCGTCCAAATTGTTTTGGAAAGACCAGAACAGATGGTAGTCAGAAGTAGATCTGGAGAGTACGGTGGGAGCTGTATAACATCTCAGCCAAATGAATTCAGCTTTCGTTTTGTCACTAAAGCTGTGTACGATTTAGCGTTGTAATGACTTAAAAATCTCGAAAATCCTGTTTGCCAACTTTGGGTTTTTTTTGGCATTTTTCTGTTTCTGCGAAATGGTTGTATGATCGATGTTAAATCGATAAGCAATCTCCTGTGTCGTAAAGTACCTGTCAACAGTAACTGCAGCCAGGATTTGATTGTTGTCTACGGTAGTGGACGTGTCATGTCCTGACACTGTCGTTTAATTAAATAAATAGGTACATCACATATTTATGATCTGAAATATCAATAACAAAATAACACTTTATGCGTCATACAAATACATACAAAGTTTCATATAAATCGACTGCAAACTGTAAGAGTTACGCATCAGTTTAATGTCTGAGGTGTGAGAGTCCGTTTGCTTTCGCGTTTGGGGTACCATAGAAAAGAAATAGTGCGAGCATTTGGAAAAATTAAGTAATTCAATAGGTATTTATTATGTTATTTTAATGGAAGATATTTTCTTTAATAAAATACAATAAAGTAAAAAAAAATCAATAAACTAAATTTTTGGCGGTATTTTCGATGTCCGGATACTAGAAGTAAAATTTGAGGGGATTCTCAGTTTTCGGACAGACTGCACGCAAGTTAAAAAAAAAAGTCGTTTTGAAAAAAACGTGTTTGAAAAAGAAGTCAAGCCAGTTATAATTTTTTTTTAAATTACTTACAGGTTAATTTGCTATTACAGCACCATAAAGCAATCACCTTTTTTTTTAAATTTGCTGGCATTTTACGTAGTATCTGTGACTCCCTAAATACATGCCAAGTAGTAAGTAATTGGGTACCTGAGTGACCGCTCGGTTATACACGTGGCGTGCTCAGGGCCTGAAAGAGAGCTATTCACTTTAATGGATTATAACAATAGAACAAGTCGGAATTTTCATTTCAAATTTTGGGAACATATTTTTCAATAGTTTCACTAACAACTCTAGGCTGATTCCCCAATGTACACGTTGCCAAGGATTCAGCCATAATCAGGTCTACTGCCAGAACGAACCTCGCTGTGTAAAAAGAGTCCCCAGCGATATGCATTAACTGCAAGGAAAAACATCTAGCTAATTATCGAGGCTGCGAAGTCGCAAAGGAGTTGCAAAAGCTACGAGATCAATCAAAAACGAAGCCTTTGAAAAACGCAAAGACAGCAGCAGCTAATGAGAAATAAATACTCCAAAGCCTTTAAAGAATCTAATGGTGACAAACGCTAAAATCACCAATAACAACAACGTCAAAAATAACAATGCGCAAGTGGAAAGTAGAAAAACTTACGCGCAAATAGCAGCGCGAGTAAATATGACTAACTTAACTTAACTTATCTAACGAGTAACTGACTAACTTGTACATCACCGGATCCTGCTTCAAATGTGTTCTCAGTAATTCTCGAGAGACTAGAAGAACAGACTAAAATAAATAAGATAATAGTCGACCGTCTTCTTAAGTTCGAAGCCAATTTCTGCAACTAATTATGGCAAAGAAGCTCAATATACTTGCGTGGAATGCCAACGGGCTACAGAAAAGGCTTGATGAACTAAATATTTTCATGTAGGAAAAAGTAATTGACATATGTTTTATTTCTGAAACTCACCTGGCGACAGAATCGCGCGTGAAACTAAAAGGTTACCGCGACTACCACGCTCTTCATCCATCGGGAAACGCAAGAGGTGGGTCATCCCTATTCATAAAAGACTGCATTGAACATACCCTGGAAGCAATAATTGAACTTGACAAATTTCAAATGACCATGGTGCGCGCTAAAAATAAAAATTACTCTTTTAATATATCCTCAATCTATTGCCAATCGCGCTGCAAAATAGAAAAACATGAATTTATTGACCTATTCAACTCTCTTGGACCAATCTTCATAATTGGTGGCGACTTTAACGCGAAGCACACCTTTTGGGGCTCAAGATGTATCTCTCAAAAAGGCAAAACTCTTTACAGGGCTGGTATGGAATGTGGTTGCTATTTTTACTCAACAGGCAAGCCGACATATTGGCCCTCGGATGTCGCCACAACACCCGATCTAATAGACTTCTTTATCGGAAAAGGAGTAAACGCTAGTTACGTCAAAGTTGAAGAGGGCTTCGATCTTTCCTCCGATCATGCTCCAGTTATCCTCTCACTGTGCGAATCCTTGGTTAAGAAACAAAGACCACCCAGATTAACTAACAGCAATACTCATTGGGAAGATTTCCGAATAGACGTTGTGGACAATACTGAGTTGAAAGTAGCACTTAGAACGCCGTATGAACTTGAAAAAGAAGTTGAACGTTTTGTTGAAGTCATACAGCAAGAAGCCTAGAAGAACACTCCCCGCGAATCGAGCAAAGTTCCCAAAATCGGCATAGGATACCCACCGGAAATCAGAGAATTGATAAGGAAGAAACAAAGAGCGCGGAAAAAGTGGCATGAAACCCGGGCACCACAATATAAAACGTCCTTCAATAGGCTCTGCAACTTGTTGAAAAAATCGATCAAGGACTTCAATAATCAAGGTATTAATAACTACTTTGAAAGACTCACAGCGAAAAAGGGTACCAACTACTCTATATGGAGAGCCGTTAAAAGTGTTCGAAAGCCCCAAATACACGTGGCCACAATAAGAAGAAACCAGGATGACTGGGCAAAAGAAGATAAGGAAATAGCTAATGTTTTCGCCAACCATCTTGCAGAAACGTTTAAACCATTCGACGGGGAAGTGCTTCTAAGAAATGTCAATACGCTAGACGTGACGACAAACTTTCCAGTAGAAAAGGCTACACTTAGGGAACTTAGACAAGTTATAGACACGCTTAAACCCAACTAAATATGACTTAATAACGGGAGAGATACTTAAAGCGTTGCAGAAAAAAGGTTTGCTAAAGCTACTCTATCTTATAAATGCCAGCATTGGATTAGAGGATGTACCGCACCAGTGGAAAGTATTTATGATTCCGGAACCGGAAGGTATTGCCTAAACTATAAACTCCGACAAGCCCTACCCCAGCAATTATCTTGTATTTTAGGTTCATACCTGGAACACCGACTCTTCCGTGTGAGACACGGAAACGAATATTCCACTTTTAAGACAATAAAGGCGGGGGTGCCGCAAGGAAGTGTACTTGGCCCTCTGCTGTATTTGCTTTTACCCTCTATATACCGCAAACGGACGACACTGTCCTAGCCACATTTGCTGATGACACTACTATTTTAGCAAAGGCTAAAACAGTCGAAGAAGCAACTACCAAGTTGCAACGTGCCCTTACACGGATTAACAATTGGACAAAGACTTGGCGAATCACGATTAATGAAAACAAGTCCGTCCACGTGAATTTCACTCTCAAGAAAATTGAGAATCCACCGGTGTTTATCAACGCAGTACGAATTCCTTACGCGAACAAGGCCAAATATATCGGTATGATATATATAAAATGGAGAGCACACGTCAAGAAAAAACGTGAAGAGCTTGAAATCAAATATAGAGATATTTACTGGTTTATTGGAAAGTAGCTTAGAGAACAAACTACTGTTATACAAGCAAGTCCTAAAACCGATCTGGACATATGGTGTACAACTTTGGGGTTGTACTAAAAATAGTAACATTAATGTTTGCGCGAAAACATAATAATCGATTACAAGGCCATACGAATATTTCTTTTCAACAGATCCTCGACAAGACAAATTTATTGCCGTCTGAAAAGGACTAAGCCTCTCGATCTAGCGCGGTGATAAGCAGCGCGTAATTTTTCTAAAGTACACAGGAATTTTCAATGGAAAATCGCCTGCAGGATATCTTATAAAAACAAAATAAAATGTGATAGAACTGCTTGTTGCTTGTGATCTCAGTCGTGGTTTGCAAAAGGGAGGTTTTTTTTTTAGTGAGTAAGAATCTCTCACTATAATAGGCTCCGGGCCTATAGTGTTTATGAAGATTTCTCACCTTCCCACGAAAAAAAAAACCGTCTAACCGTCTAAGCCTATTTCCCCCCTTTATAAAGCGAAACCCTTCCTTATCAATGAGAGAAGCGGAAACCATAAGCAAGGGTAGAGTAGTAGTCACAAAAGAAACCATCTTGACATGGTTAAGGGATCTTAACGAATATTTAAGAAGTTTTAGCCAGGAGCATATACTAAATGATCCAACAAGAATTTTAACACTAAACGTACCTAGATTTAACAGATATCTATTTGTACCACAACCGGTCAAATGACCGGTTTTTAGAAAAGAAGTTTACTTTGCCTGATTGAATGGAGAAATATTGATTTTATCAAATATTAATGAAGTAACTTTAAGGTAATAGGTAATTAAATCAAAATGTATTTTTTCACCATTGTAAAAAACAAAAACTTTCTAATAGCTAATATAATTCATTGAGTTCCGCAAGTTTTGCAGATGCAGGGAGGCTCCAATGTACATTTTCCGCAAACGAATTTCTCACACTTAGAACAGATTTTTGTAGTTTTATTATCTCTACAACACTGTATAGTATTTTACACGTTTTACGTTTATTAAAATCTGTCGTATTATTCCTGTATTTGTTGTTATTATTTGTTTTTCTCTGGCTTCTCAGCGGCAAGTTGTTCGATAATCAGCGGCAAGTTATACATCTAATTGGAGTAAAAAATCTTTTCTAGATATATTTTCCCCTGTCGTCTCCTTATATACATAATATCCAAACATTTATGCCTGCTAAATCAAAGATATTGAAAAATACTTGAAGAGGCCATTTGTGAGATTTTAATTTTATATTATATTTCCTCGTCATTTAATCGGCCATATCCACACTGAATTAGTTTAATTATAACTATTATAAAATAGTTTATCCTTTTTTTCAATTTTCACAGATCTATGTTTGGTGCTAGGTAAAAGTTATTTTTTCTTTGGCCTACTTTTATAAATTGTAAGAGTACAATTATCTGACCGGAAAACTTTCGTTGAAACATGTTTCATTTTATCTTTCTTCTTCTTCGCAATTGTAAATTCCCTTTTATTAGAGCGGATAGTTCCAACTAATGTAGTCCTTTTTGCTAAAAGTTTTGTAGCTTGAGACATGCTTGTAAAAAAAAATCAGTAAATGGTTCCATTAGTTTCAGTACAACATGTTCAGCTAATGGTACTTACGGGAGCCTATCTTCATCTTTTCCCAAATATGGAAGTGCATTGATGATGTACTTACTGTTGTTATCTGATACTAACCAGGATTTGATGAAAAATTTGTCGGGCTTATTGGGCATATTATTGCAATTCCTGCTCATGGTTTCTGAGAAGAATTTAGGGCCCTCTGTTCTATTCCACAAAAAAGGAATCTTTAAATTTTTTGTTTCATATGTACCTCTTGCATATAAAATTGAAACAAATGCATTTATTTTCGCTTGACTCCAATCAGTTTCTAAAACTCGATTTGCTCCTTTTATTGTGCATGTGCATGTTCAATAATTAACGAAAATGCAGTCTCCATTTTACCCTTCATAATGGCCTTCCAGGTATAGCATCTATTTGCATTTATTCCCATACAGTTCCATCGATGGAAATATGTTGATCATTTTTTTCATTCTCTTCTTCAAAATTTGAGATCAATCTCAACCTTTTTTGTTCTCCACGTTTATTCCTAATATTTTCCTCCTCATCGTTGCTATCTGCAGACTCAGACTCACTATCTAATAGATAGCTATAATTTTCAAATAGTATTTCCTCTTTTTCAGAAAGTTCATCTTCAGTTCCCGAAAACTCTTCGCCTATGTTATTTCTTTCTTTTAAGTACCTCGACTGCCTTGTTTGTTTTGACATTTACCTCGGTATACGATTACACCAATAATGCGGAATTAGAGAAACGCTCTAAAAAGAAAAATATAAACTAGCTACCAACATATTTCGTTTGTTATTACCTTTCTTTCCACTAAAACGATATTTGCAACTTGAAATTTTAGACAACTTATTGAAATTCACAACTAGTCTTTACAGAACTTACCCAACAATATTCTTTGCAGAAGTGTACGAAAAAATCATATAAAATTTCAAAACAAGCATAAATATTGAAGCAATGCATTTATGATAGGTTCTCGGTCAAATGACCTGTCATGATAAATAACGGGTAGGTTACAAGTGTTTATCTGATTTCACAAATAATTAAATAAACAAATGATGTAAAATTAATTGTCTATATTTAAAGAAAAAATGTATGAAGTCTAATGAGGAAAAGCGATAATATTTTATGCGAATTTTCTAATAAAAATTTTACAACCGGTCATTTGACCGATCATGGGATGTTTAGTGTTAAATGGTGACGAAAGCAGCTTTTGCCTTTGCCCAAAAACTGGTAAAATTATAGCTCCCAAAGAGTACAAAAATATTTTACAAATCGCTGCTGGAAACGAAAAAGAGACACGGACAGTTCTTATTGTTTTTTCAGCGGACGGAAAGCTTTTTCAACCAATCGTGGTGTTTCCACACTTGCGTCCGCCGAAAGACATCGTTGACAGTATGCCAAAATCGTGGTTTTTGGGTAGAACCGAAAGCGAAGCAGCCGACGGACGTAACCGTTTTCAATCCCTTGAAACCCGACTGGAAAACAACGGTACGTGATTGACAGTCAAAAAATTTGAGACAGACATTAACAAAAAGAAATTTCCTATTCAATGACGTGTTAAATGGTGGTCAGAAATAAAGATATGGCGGACACCATACAAAATGGTTTCAGAAAATGTGGCATGTATCCATTGAACCCTGACGCTGTTGATTTTTCTAAATGTGTTAAAGGAAATGCTGAAAATTTTATAATTGCTGAAGCTCCCCAATCATTTGATGGTGAACAACCCTCTGAATACAAATTTAATATTGCTGCTATCAATATTATTATCAAGACAGTTGGAAAATGTTGGAGTGAATAGTATGTTAATGTCGTTTTAAAGGTGATACAAATCGAAGCATCAAAATCAAAAAACGATTCACCAGAAAATTCCTTACTGGACATCACAGTAGATGCTGCACTTGGAGGGATTGCAGGAGGATTAGAAGATTTAAGCGTTTGGGTTTACTTTCTATGGTAAATAGAAATGGAAAATTAAAAAAAGAAACGCAAGAAGTCTCTGGCACTAATGAAGATGAAATTGAGTCTGAAAAGAAACTGATCGTCGAAAAATAAACAGTCAAAAGAAATCACTGGATTCTCATTTCCGCCAGAAACTTCAAATGAAGCTAAAAATTCATCCCCAAAACAATTGCAAATAAAATAATCTCGACGCGAGTGTATTTATAGTTCACCATCAGCGCTTTCTATCCATTTGTTTTATCTAAATTTAACTTTGTTTAATAAAAAAACATAAATAAAACAGGGGGCGAATATTGCATGAAGATCACCGAGCGCAATTTCATCGGATGGTTGGCAAGAAATTCAAGCTAATAAAGAAAAAGATAAGCAAGACAAAACTGAGGCAATTCAAATAAGGAATCAGGAAAGATTGACAAAAAAAACCAAAAAAACGGGCATTTCAACGAAAGAAAAAAAAAGAAACAAAGAGAAATGCCAAGAATGCTTTTACCAGCTCCAAAGTGACGTTAAAGACGACAGTCACAAAAACATTGGATGCGATACGTATGCGATGCGTAAAAGGTTAAATCGTTTCATCTTGGTTGCACATCATGAATAAATGAATTAAATTATATTTTATTGACAACTTAAAATGTTTTATTATTTATTTATGACAAAAGGTACAAATATTTCACACAAAAGTGTTGTGTCCGGATACTGAAATAAAAGTGCCCGCAAACTAAATTCTGGTGTCCGGATACAAATCGAATGTTTTTAAATTTTCTTTTAAAAAAAATGTAATTATACAATATTTAAAAATTATGTGGATGTAACATTATTGAAAAATATATATACTTTTACAATCGCTATTACTTTTTGCGGAAGCTTTCATTGTTAGCGAACGAAATGAAACCAACTTTAGAAAATATGCTTACTGTTCGGATGCTAGTGCCTTTACCTTTTCTGAAACGATAAACACTACTTCCAAGAAAAAAACGGCAGAACTTATTGAACAACCCAATAGTTGGAAGATATTATTAACCTAACAGATCTGAAAGAAACTAAAACTCGATAATGTGAAGTTATTTCGTTGGTTTTCTTACGAATTAAATAAAGTTAGAGCTGTCGGGAAACAGTCAAACTATTTAAATGGATGGAAATGATAGTTAAGATATTAATCTAGGGTGATTAATGTGAATACAAACGGGGTAGCTTAAAACTGAGCAGTTGGAAACAGGGCAGTCCAAAATAAGATTGTTTACTCTTAAGCCAATAGTTAAACCATTGAAAGGAATTGTGAAAAATGTTAACTGCCACCGTTACTTACTTAGAAAACAAATATGGTAAAAGATATAAGCGAAACAGTAAAACCTCAAAAACGACAGTCAACTTTTTAAGGTCCTTCGGAAGAAAGAATGCTTTAAGGAGAGTTTGGAATTCTCTTCCTCAAAACCAATTCTAGCGACATCAACAACGAAAAAGAGTAATGATATTTCATTAAGAACACCAACAAATTTCGATAGCGTTCATCTTAGTCAAAGACTTCACTCAACTGACCAACACCATCAGATGAGAATCGTAAGAACATCTATGGACCATATTTTGGTGTACGGCCAAATTCAACAAATCTAGCTAGATAAGCATTTTTAATCAACAAAAACAATGATTTTGTTATTTATGGTGAAATATTTTATGGAGCAAATGAGCTTTATGAGCTAATTTTACGGGGAAAAAGCTTTAGAAATTCTAATGAGGATTTACAACAATATAAAAATATTACAAAAAAACAAATGTGTTCATTAAGAATTGTGAATGTGTCTTGAAAATTTAGAGCAGTAAAGGACAAAATTACAATATATACGCAATATTTAAATGCTGAGAAATCAATCCGTTATAAAAACAAAGGGTTACTTAAAGTGTAATGGAAAATTTCTCATTACATTACATTACATTACATTGTCTGATTATCACAAATAAAAACTATAATATATATTCAAGGTTACTTGTAATTCGACCTTTTCCTTAAAAGGGGTTATTCTGTAGCTTATTTACAATGTTTTTAGCTATGGCAACCAGGGGTCGAAAAATTTTATGATAGCCAGTGAACAAAAGATTACTTAAAAAAAAATCATGTCAAAAAATTACTCAGACTTTAGAAATAAAAGATTAATAAATCTCAAGACAACATAATTCTTTTTATATTTTTTTTAATTAAAGACGATTACTCAAAAAAAGTGTAAGATATTTCACGTAAAATTACAGAAATAAATTTCTCAATTCATAACATTTCCAAAAAGATACAAATGTTATATATATATATTCGTATTCAGATTTATATTCACTAAAAACACCTACAGTTGACTTAAGCCTTACAAATGAAGTCGGAGTTAAGATAGCTGAATTTGACCAAATACAAACAGGCCAACTTTTATGAACCTTCACCCCACTTCATAATACAACAAATGAATGAATCGCCGCTTACATGTCCAAGTAATGTCCAAATTTAAGATATAATCTTAACAACAAAAAATCGACGGGAGTGGACGAAATATCCAACTTTGTGCTAAAAAGATGCCCCTTCTCCCTTGATATAGCCTTGACATCGATATTCAACTATTACATTAATAATGCTTACTTCCCCAAGTTATGGAAAGTTGCAAAATTAATTCCAATACAGAAAAATAAAATCGTTAGGATGTTAGGGACTCTCGTCCAATATCATTACTCCCGAACATTGGAAAACTGTTACAAAGAGTTTTGGCAGACCATATGAAGACCTAAATCTTGTTTCTAATAACCAATTTGGATTCGAAAAAGGTCACTCCACAAAACACGGCCTTTTGGTTTTACATAACAGAATAAATCAGAGCTTAAGAAGGAAAGAAGTTATACTCTGCCCAGATATAGACCTCGAAAAGGCATTTGATAACGTTAAGCACGTTTATTATTTAAACTTATGCCCTTACATTTTCCAAATTCGTTAACTAGAATTATCCGAAGTTTCTTAAAAGACAGATTCACCTCTGTTTATATAGGATTGGAGTCTGGGCCCATTAATATTTAATATTTTTCTGCACAATTTTCCTTTCGCAAATTTAACGATGCAAGAACCCTCTCGTCTGCTATATGCTGATAATACCAATCTCTTGGCCAGTGACAAAAAGCCAGGTATTGCGCTGTCTAAAATAAAAGATAATATTCCCACAGAAAGATATTTTGGAAGATGGGGCTTAAAACTAAATTCAGAAAAGTGTAGCTTAACTTGTTTCAGAAATTCTTACTGTGAAAGAAAGTAAAGTTTTGCCACTTCGAATTAATGGCCAAAACGTGTCATTAAAAACTGAACACAAGATACCGCGTATTCATTTTCATAACAGATTTATTTTTAACAAACACGCTAGAAAGTCTTTAATAAAAGCAAAAATGGTCACAGCAAATTTAAAACCTCTGATAAATTTCAAACATTTGTCCAGGAGTACAGAAGTATTAATGTATAAAACACTTAAATACGACCCATACTGACCTACGGTTTTAGTTTTTGGTTTCCTATTTCACCAACTGTTTATTTATATTATAAATTTAGATTTTAAGATTCTGCAGTGGAAGGTTTCGAAGACCTGACAAAAAATGGTTCTCAAACAAAATTTTATATGAAGCAATAAATTTATCACACTTAATGCTGTACCATATTTAATTGTTATTATCACAATGTTGTAGTTTGCATTCTAACACTCTAGTGAAAGCCGTTTTCGTTTCAAACATTAGCGAGAGTATATATGACATCTATAACCTTTCCCCATTCAATCTTTTGAATAACGCGTCTGAGCCCCATCTGAGACCAGAAACAAATATATGTTTAGATGTACAATACTTATCTTCCTGATGGGTAATACTTGACCCAATTCGTCTCAGTAGTATTTTTTACTTTTAGTTAGTTTTAAGTAATAGTTTTAAGTGCTCAGTAGAATCTTAATTGAGGTTGTATGCCGGTAGCAAGCAAACACATTAACCAATTTTGATTTAATAACTTTATGTATCTTATGTAAAATTTAAACATTTATATGTTAAAATGTCCATTACTACATATATCACTTCAGCCAGACATACTTTGAAAGTCGGTCACTTGAATTGAATTGAATTGAATTGACTTCTATATTTGGAGTCACATGAAGGCATTAGTGTATGACAGACCAATACGATGTGAAGAAGACTTGAGGGAAAAAATTTTAGCAGCTGCAGAAAAAATGAAAGATATGTCGACGTGAATAACAATCACGTGCATGCATATGGAATGAGGGCAAGCAATTCAAACAAGATTTGTAATTTTTATAATTAATATTTTATTTTAATTATTTATTTGAAGATTAATGTTGTGATTGTTATTATTAAGATTTTTTTATGATTATTTATTTAGGATTGTACAAATAAATCGATTTCCAGCTCTATTATGTATTATCATTATTATTTAAAATAATTTATTAAAAGATGTCAACATTTGTACCTTTTTGGAAAGGTTATGAATTGAGAAATTTATTTCTGTAATTTTTACGCGAAGTTATCATCTTTAATTTAAAAGAAAAAAATGTAAAAAAAAAAAAATATGCTCTCTTGGGATTTATTAACCTTTTATTTCTAAAGCCTTAACAATTTTTTGATATGATTTTTTTTTATAGTGATCTTTTGTTCACTGGCTATCAGAAAGAAAAAATTACCATCCTAATGCTCGAATAACTTGAAAACTACTAATGCATCGTAATACATGTGTTTTTTTTACAATTGCTACCTTTAGGTCGGAAGACGGTGTTTTTTCGAAAAAAAAAAACTTAGGACTCAAACAACTTGAAAACTTCTAAATTTCGACCCCTGGTTATCATAGCTAGAAACATTGTAAATAAAGTACATATTAACCCCCTTCAATGAATATTTTGAATTACAAATCACCTTGTATATATGTATATATACAGGGTGTCTCAGTTTAGAAGTTTAATTCTTTAAGGGAATATTACTGAAGTTCCGCCAAACAAAAAATTTTATGGCAAAGGGGTCTATTCTCACTCCACTTCAAGTTGCAGCCCATCAAAGTGGGTGACTTCTAATTTGGAGGGGTAACCTCTTTAAACGCTATAACTAGTACAGGTACAGAAAACATAAATTAGTAATGCATACAAGCCTTAAATGCTTTGGGAACATCCGTGCAGCAACAAAAAATTTATGGCTAGTTAAACTCAAAATTATGAAAATTTGCGGTTCCATTTATTATTTAAAATGCATTTTTCTTAAAATATTTGCTTATTAAATTTTCTGAAATCTTATAAAATTTTTATCCTTGCAAAATTTCCTAAAAATTATGTTTTGAAACCTTTTTACGTACGATCAACAGGTTTTGTAGTAATAACTATTTTTTGTCAAAAAAATGGTCAAAAAAATGAACTGAGTGAGGAAGTGCAACCATTTCAAACGCCATAACTTCTAAATAATTTTTTGTTACTCTTTTTTTCAATTTGACATTGCGGTACATTTGCAACTTTGTTTCAACTGATCTATGTACTATGTAAGTAAACAGCCGATTGATAAGTTGATCTCCACAAAATGTATTCAAAATAGTGTTTGTATACGGGTTCTGAGATTGAAACGCTTCATTGGCAAGTTTGGAGTACCAACGACGATAGCCAAATCGAAGAACGCAGTGCATCTATCTATTCTCTGATACGTATCAGAGCTTCATTGATACTGGGTCAACTGCACCAAAAAAAAAAGGACGTGGCAGAGGTTGAGTATAAGATTTTGCGTGCTGTAGAAGTTCAGCCTTCAGTCAGCGTCCGCAGACTAGCTGTGCAATTCGAACTTCCCAGAATTTTGGCAATGGCAACTGTGCAAACTTGTAGAAGACGGGAAATTCCTCAAGAACATTCTGTGGACTGACGAAGCGCAGTTCACAGGGGATGGGGTTACAAGCCACCATAATTTGCACCATTGGTCAGACTCCAATCCCATTTTAATATGCACAAAATCTTTTCAAAGGTGAGAATTTGATTATTGTAAACAACTTCTTCAAAATGTGTTGCTTTTTTAAAGGAGGTTTAGGCTGATTTCCATTGCTACTTGGATTTTCTTAGAGAACGATTGCCGGAGCTCCTTGAAGATGTTCTTCTTGTTCGGAGAAGGGCGGTGTTCTTTTAACAATATAAAGCACTTTATCGCAATAGCAGCGAGGTAACTTCGTTCCTCAACCATACTTTTAACAAACGGTGGATTGCTTGAATCGGCCCCAACCTTTAGCCACCCAGATCTTCTGACCTAACACACATGGAATTTTTCTTCAAATTTTTGCACCATATTTGTGTGACAATTGCTTTTGTCACACATTTAAAACGGACATGATTTTAAATGCTGGTTCAGCTATTGCCAGTAGATGGCGTTGTGTGCATCAACTTTTGACAGCATTTGCACAGTCATTTCATCGCACACTATTGCGCTGTGCAGACATGTGTTGCGATTTATCAGCATTTTTTCAAGCTTTATCAAATTTTTATCAGCTCTCGCTAATTATTGTAATTCAGTTTGATTTAATACTGGTACATTGTTTTGAAACTATTTATTGTGAAAACTACCAGCGAAAAGTGATTTCATAGAGGTGAATTTAGTTTGATGAAGTGCACAATATGAATGGCTATGTTCTTAGTGATTGCGTGCGCAATCAATCAATCCAAACGTTAATTTCGGATTGTGCCATTAATTTTTAGGTGGATTACTTTAAAAATCAATTCAAATTCGCAATTCATTTCATTTTGATTGATCATTTTGGTGTGGAATTCTACTTTCAAACGGTAAATTGCCAACGAAGATGTTTATTTTGTGAGGTTATGACATTTGCGCACATGTTTGCATCAATGAGGTTATGACATCTGTGCACATGTATGTATCGATAATACCTTTATTGCTTTTGTACCATTCATTTCTCAGTGTTATTCACAACGCCGCGAGCCAGAAGATCTAGTCTTTTGCATCGAACCCGTAATGCAAGTAGAGTTCCAAATATCACAAATAAATTGAATATCGTTGAACAAGAAATCTCACAAGAACAGCGCCGTGTTAGTATGGCCTGACTTCGTGTATCACAAACACAAGAAGAAAGACAGGCGGCAAAGGAAACTGCTCAGTTAACAATGAGAAATCGTTGAGCAAATCAAACAACTCAACAACGTGAAAATCGAAATCAACGCGTAAGAAGAAGTGCTTCAAGTGGTTATTTGAAACGAGTAGCGTTTCATTATAATTGCACAATTGACTACAGCTCGCATCCTTCTGTTCAAATTGGCCCAATGAAAGCTAATGCAATCATTGCGGTGCATTGAAGTTCGCTTGAGAAACGCCTGGTGGCACCAGAGACCAGAGACATTGCATTCTTTGCTTCGTGGTGAACCACCAGAATTACGTCATTTTCTTTCGAACACTCAGAAATATAACGGATGCTTCCAAATGCCTTTATTTGGAGCAGATATTATTGATGAATGCGGATTCGAGCCGACATTCAAGGCAATAAAAAATTAAAGAAATTAAATTTAATTAAAGTAATTAAGATTAAATATATTACAGAAAATCATTGATTCTAATTTCGTCATCGACTCTACAGATCCAAGGCCAAATTCAACATCGAATTGTATCATTGCTACCGCTTGAAGACGCACAACTTAAATGGACAATATGGAAAATAAACTTGGTCAGCGCCGAACAATCAATACACCAATGAGAAGAGGAATTCTTCGAGATCTGCAGCAGCTACTTCATAAAGATCATGCATTGGTTCGGTTATTCAAAACTGCGTTGGATCACATGTCAAGTGATGATTATTAAGTTGTGATCAGAGCAGATAAACAACCTTCTGGAACGCACGAATGCCAATTTAACTCTTTAACAATAGATGAGGTTGCAGTAGTGATTGTTGGCGAAAATCTGGAATCACGCGATATTGTGCTCACACTCTGGGCAATTGTGTCGAATATCCGAAACACATCGTTCATACGATACATTGCAGTACCCACTGATGTTTTGACAAGGAAACGATAGATATTATATCAACATCAATATGATAAATCCATTGACCGGTGAGTATCGATATCATAACAATTTTCATTTCAATATGACACTAATGTCACGGATATCATTTTAGGTTAGGAAAACGCCAAAAAGGTCAGCGCAATGAATTCTTACATGTATCGTTTGATGATTCGACAAAATGTCGATAATTATTTGTCGATATGTATGCCAAAATAAAGCAGAGCGCCTCTTTGTTATCAGTTTAAATCAAACCAAACTACGTACGGAGGAGTGCATTCATTTACGCGAAGCAATTTGCACCGAAGGAAATGCAGCTGATATTGGTCGGTTGACCATTTTTCCGGCGACGTTCATTGGCAGCCCACGTCATATGCATGAATATGCGCAAGATGCAATAAGATATGTACGTCATTTCAACCGTCTAGACCTGTTCATCAACTTCACGTTCAATCAAAAGTGAATAGAAATTGTTCAACTGCTGCTTCCTGGCCGAACATCAAGTTATCGGCACTATATCTACGTACGTGTATTCTGCCAAAAATCCGGTAGCTGATGAACTATATTGTTAAGCATCGTGTCTTTGGGGATACTTGATGTTGGATGTATTCGATTGAATGACAAAAAAGAGGCTTTCCGCCTGCGCACATTCTCATTTGGTTAGTCGAAAGAATGCAACCAGATCAAATTGATGACATCATATCATCATCATCATCACATCACTTGCATGATGTCGTAATCACAAACATGATTCATGGACCGTGTGGCACCATTAACCCTTAATCATCGTGCATAGTCGACGGCAAGTGTTCCAAACGTTATTCACGAAATTTGACTGATGAGACCATCACTGGCAACGATGATTATCCACTTTATATCTGATGGCGGTAGAAAAATCACAGTCAAAGTGAAAGGAAATGATTTCGTGGTCGACAACTGTTGGGTTGTTCCACATTCGCCACTTCTTTCCAAAATATTCAATACACATTATAACGTGGAGAATTGCAATTCAGTGAAGTCCATCAAGTATTGTACATCTGCAAAGATGTAGTAACAAATAGGCAGCGACGGCGGCTTTTAGTCTTCAAGCTCCTGATCCCAATGATGAAATCAATTTGGTCGATAAGTAAGCTGAAATAAGCCGATTTGGCGTATGTTCTCATTTTCCATTTTCCGACTGTTACATATTTGGCAGTGCATCTGGAGAACGGTCAACGAGTTTGTTTCACTGTAGCAAATGCCGCTCAACGTGCTCAAAACCCACCAGTCGCAACATTGACCAGTTTTTTGCCGATTTGCCAAAGTGATCCGATTGCACGTTCGTTACTTTACTCAGAGATGCCACGTTATTACAATTGGAATGCTTTATCGAATAAATTTCAACGTCAAAAGCAAGACACGACAATCGCTGAAGCAACTGTTTCCGCATCTCCAAGTAAGATACGCAGATTATTTGCCATCATTATTTCCATATGTTTTCCAGTTCGTTTTCTACAGTTCGTGCAAGATCAGAAATTGCTGTAGCAGCTACGCTGCTGGAAGGTTGCCAGCGTTAAAATTGCCATTAAATTTTCAAGCGGTTAAAGAACCAACATGTAACATCGAAAAATTCAGCAATGGCCAAAGTTTTGGTAGCACGTAAAATCATTTTCTGAGATGAAGGCACAATATCACATAAACGTGCATTAAAAGTACTGAATCGCACTATAAAAGATCTTCGTAATGGTGCAAGACGTTTTGGGGGTGCATTAATTTTACTCTCAGGCGATTTCCGGCAAATGCTTGCCTCAAATCATCGACATTGTAGCGTTATGTGAAGAAACTTGAGCTGACGACAAACATGCGAGTTGCATTGCTTAAGGATCCATCTGCCGAAGTTTTCTTCAATCAACTGCTAACTATCGATAATGGTCGTGTTCATGTCAAGGAATCGAATGGATTGATTTTGTTTCCGCCAAATTTTTGCAATTTCATCAAAACGTAAGATAAGCTCATCAACAAAGTGTTTTCGAACGTCAAAACCACAAAAACTACGATTGGTTGAGGGAAAAAGCAATTTCAGGGGCAAAGAACAAGGATGTGGATCACTTAAACTGCAAAATTAAAAATCAAATCGTTGGTTCCATGCATTCCTGCAAATCTATCGACTGTGTAACAAACGAAGGCAAAGCAATCAACTATCCAACTGAGTTTTTGAACTCATTGGATGTGCCTGGCTTGCCACCGCAGAAATTACAATTGAACGTAATCAATCAAAATCATGCAACGGAACGCATTTAGTGGCCACAAAACTCATGAACAATGTGATTCACGCGAGAGTATTAAAAGGAAAGTCCAAAGGTGAGGAAGTTCTCATGCATTCTAAGAATTCAAATGATCCCGACATATATGCCATTCGAGTTTAAGGAAATCCAATTTCCAATCGCCATGACAATCAATAAATCACAAGGCCAATCATTGAGTGTTTGTGGCCTGAATCTGGAAAATTAACGTTTTTCTCACGGTCAACTGTATGTCGCATGTTCCCCTGTCGGAAAACCATCCGCTTTGATCGTTTTCGCACCTGACAACAAAACGAAAAATGTCGTTTATCACAGAATGCTTCAATGAGGGGAAATACAATTCAAAATCGACCCGACCACAACCCATCCAGCAAATATTTCAACACAAAGCATCAATTGCAATGGAGAATTGAACACAGATTTTCTGAAATTTGAAATGACGCAGGGCAATGCCTGCGGGGTCTGCTAGCGCATTAATAAAAAAGATTTTAAATTTCTAGATCTTACGCTTTCGTTGCAACAAAACATAAATCAACATTATTTTCAGATCCATTTCAGAATCATTTATTAAATTCCTTATATAGTCGGGGCAAAAATTATATATTAGGGACTTTATTAATAATCCGTTTGCCAATCAAAGCCAAGGATTAATTTTATTAATTTTATATAACATGTTAATGAACACGTCAATGACATGTAAGGTTTCGTTCTATATATTTTTTGGAGTAGGTGGTACGCTTTGAGCGTTAAACCGTTTTAAAATATCAATCATACAATATTACTCGGTTCTTTGCTTGTTGTTGTTGTTTTTGTTGGTATTTTTTTTGAGATGATGAATTTTGCTGTTGCTGCAATTGCTGAGGATACTGTTTTTGCTGCTGCTGTTGCAATTGTTGTTGTTTTAGGTAATGTTCTTGTTGTTCATGATTCTGGGGAAGGTTTTCTAAGATTTGAACGTTTTCCGTTCTTTATATTTACTTTTCTATTCTTGTATATTTCTATACAAAATTTTTATGGCTTATCTCAAGAGAACCCACTGGCTATTGGGATGTATGCTTCATTATGCAGAAATATTTCAAAAACTGGGTTTCATCATATTCTAGGCTCGAGCAGGAAAGATTGCATACCATAATGCGATCTTGCGTCATACCTTATATTATACGAACACATTTTATTGTGGAATGCTCTTGCCCTTTTTTATTGTTGTTATATAAAATCTGAAAGCTGATTTATTTAATAAAACTTTCTAAAAACGGTAAGGTTTAAAAATAAGGTAAAAAAATGATGAACTTTATTTTGTTTTGTTTTTATTTTTTAACATATTTCAATATGACGTAACGTACAATAGTAGTACAATAACTATTTTCTTTGGCATATCGTTTATCATCAAATACACTTAAAGGTAATTTTCTCTCGAGGGTATTACTTACTACATCTACTTTCGACTTTGTTAAATTTGGATCAACTGTTTTATTATTATTACTAACTACGCAATCTAAAAAGTCATTAAAAAAAATTTAATTTTTCAGGAAACTTTTTTTAACTTCCTTTATTTCGTTGTTTAATTTATTTCTACCTGAATTCTACTGAATACATTTTTGATCCTAACCCCTTCTAAATGTGATAAATATGTTCATTTACATCATCTTTCATCAAATCTACCACAAGCTTTTATTTACTTAAAGTATCATCTAAATATTATTTTGATGACAATCACTGGTATCAAATCGTTGATGGCAGACACTTTCAATTATACTAAACATGTCAACAAAATTTTCCATGCATTAAACTATCAGAATCCGTATATGCACATAACTGTACAGTTAGCGTCAAATTTTACTCTTATTGTCATTGAATTTTGCAATAATTTTTTACAATTATTTGAAAATTCATTATATTTGATAGATTTTATAATTTTGTCTCTAAAAACGAATATTTTGGTTTATGCAATGACTTTGAATATATGGAAATGTTTTCAAACTTAAGTCCATTGGGTTTGAGAAGTATGCCTAATACTTGTTTTTTTTTTTTTTTTTTTTTTTTTTTTTTTTTTTTTTTTTTTTTAAACTTAACACTTAAGAGCATATTACTACTCATACTACTACATCTTACTTGATTTAAGTTAAATGAAAAAAAAAAAAAAAAAAAACGAATGCCTTTCGGGTGAGACTGGGATTCGAACACCGAACCTAACGATGTGGAAGCCAGTCCACTACCACTTGAGCCACGGCCAACCACAGTTTCATGGCCCACCATAATTTCTCGAATACTATCAGGAAACGGCAAGTTATGTTTGCCCTCTCAAATATCCGACTGTTTAATGAACCTCATTTTAAAATATGGCAATTTCAAAATTCAATTCCATGATTCAAATTTCAAAATATTTTCCATCTTTTCACTGGGAAAGCTATGTAAGAAACCATTACAAAAATATATTTCATGTAATTAAATATTGCTTGAATAGAAATTAAATGCGAAATGTTCCTAATATGCATACATACTGTATTAATCCATCAAATCGTTTACAAAATAGTAAGATTGATCTTTTCTCCACTATTAATTAATAAAATGTTTCAATTATACAATATTCGATATTTGCATCATTTCTTTAATATCCCAAAATACTAACACTTATAAAGGAGTTATTTTATTCAAATCTTTTAATATCTTTTATCATAAGCGGGGCATCTAGATTTGAGAAATCAATAACTGCGTCAGTAATTTTTATTTTTCATTTTATTTTTTCATTTTGATATTCATCGAGACTCTGGATATTTATGCATGTATGTGTTTTCCTTAGTTGAACTGGTAAATCATTATACGAGTATAGGTTAATATTTATTCAATGTCAATGAAGAAAAATTTCGTCTTACCGATATCTTTCTACTGAAATTCTTTTAATTTGGTCTTAATATTTTGAATCGTAAAAACTCCGTTTTTATCTTTTCTTCTTATAGACACAATCTTCGTTTGCATACTTTTTGCTGATAAAATCATATAGTTATTTTCACAATTTTAATAAACTCAGCAAATATTTGCATATTTATCTTATATGATATAAGTTCTACTTCGCTTTCCAATAATTCTTTAAGTACCATATATACAAATATTTAACTGTTGAATAACACATACTCTTCCAAAATGCCTTCAGCCTTGAGATTCACTATCTATCTTACGCAAAGACCAAAAAAACGCGCATATCACATTCTTAATTAAAAATAGAGGCATTACGTAATTTTGAAACAGGCGATGTATGATTTGTGATTTAATACGATTCGCTTTACTCTTAAGATAAAGTTATTTATAAAATAAAATTAGCTATAAAGAGTACCAATTAAGCAGGCACCAGTGGGAACGTATGGAATATTCTAGGTAACCTAGACAATACATCAGATCAACTCTCACTCCTTTGCGGAGTACCAAAAGGTTGAGTATTGGGTCCTCTTTTTCTAATTGTTTATATTTACACAGGGCGTAAGATAATCTTCCCTCCAAATATTTTTCACAACAAAGTAATATAAGTCTTTGTTTTTAATGAATATAACCATGGTGTAAGTGTAACCACGTTGGTATTTACTTATTACGGTCCTGGCAATAATTCCTTCCCATAAAATCAAAACATTAGTTGCAAAATCTGTTCTCTTACCTGTTCTACTGAAGAGTTTGGATTTATTTTGCTATTCAAATTTAAACAGAAAATAAAATGCAATTTTTAATAAAAAAAAGTCGATACGTGTACATGCTATATATATAACATATAACATTATATAGATTGAATGCCCTTATTCACACCGTCCACCAATAAACTATACATACCCGGCCCTTTCTTCTGAAACAAAACTTCCTGAGACCAGTAAACCTTAACCTCGGGGGCCTATCTATTTAAAGAGACATTTCTTTCTGATTTTCTCCTTTGATATGTAATATACACGTACATAAGCAGAATAAATATTACTCTTCTGTCTTAGTTCCTAGTTTCTCTAGGTTTTTTTAAATCTAAATAATTTTTTTACATAACTACTATACCATGAACTATATTTTGGTTCTTAGTGTAGAAATATTGTATATTGATATGATTATAAATTACTAAAACTGTAACTTCAACTAACAAAAAGGTTTAACCATTATTTTTTCACAAAACTGCATATATGTGTTTGTATTTACTCGTACATCCATTCGTACATATGTATCTCTAATTGCATTAATACTGTCATGTGACTGTGATTTATCTTTGGATTAAAATTGAGAAATGATCAATGTACAGTCATAAATACCAACTGATAAAAATTAAACAAAAATACACTTTCAGATTATTATAAGTAAGTTCAGCTGAATCTTTTTGATATCCGTCAGTTCAAAGTATAATGATTTTTATTGTGACAGCTTAAAGCATAGTCAACAGAAAAAAACGAAAACTAAAATATTTCAAACGTTTTAGCACGTTCTCAATCAATCGGCCCAGGTGTTCTTAAAAATGAATCGCTAAAACGGCCAATTCGGTCGTCTAGTTCAGCTGCAACTACTAAAATCACAGGAGGGAGAACTCCCATTATGTCAACCTCGGCTTCGGTGGCTGAAAGAAAACAAAAGCCATGTAAGTATAAAAAAACATGTACAGTTACTATTTTTTTTTTTTTTTTTCTCGATTGTATGCTCTAGTATATGTTCTTAGAAATGGTATGATACTGGTTGTTTCTTCATAAAACACACAATCTTTCTTTTATCAATTGTTAGAAATCAATATAAGAAAATAAACTCTGATTTTATTGTACAAAAATAGAAAGTAAACAATAACCATTAAAATACAAAAACAACAAATTTACCAGTACCGAATTTTTATCTTTAAATAATTAATTTAAATTTTATAAGTGACACAGAGTTGCGAGTTTAGGAATTAAACAAACACTATGCCATAAGCTAACAATTGACTTGTAATTTGAAAAAGAATTAATTCAGAAGCTAGTTGCGAATTATGAATTACAACAAATTTCAATTCATAAGCTAGTTGGTGAATTATGAATTACACCAATTTTAGTTTATAAGCTAGTCGGTGAATTACGAATTACACCAATTTCAATTCATTAGCTAGTTTATGAATTGAAGAATTCGTAAGCTTGCTTTGATATTATAATTTTAAACCAAAGTGATTCAAGAGCGCTAAAAAGATTGTATATGTATGAGTAGCTATTTATGCTTTATGTGTTAAATAAGCCAATGAGGACCATCAAGGTCCGTAGCGACTTAACCAAGACCTCTGATATCGAAAAAGATTTTAGACAAAGTGACTTCTTTAACATCATACTTGAAAGATTTGTGCGGAACTCACAAGTGAACACTGGCGACACAATTTTTCAAAAATGTGTGCAACTACTAGCGTACGACGATGATATCAACATAATTGGGAGAATTCAGCAGGCTGTCATCAGTGCTTTTATCAGTATTGACACAGAAGCTGTCAAAATGGGTTTAGAGTTAAATGAGGGCAAAATCCAGTATGTGCTGTCAACCAGAAGGGATACACAATTTAGACGCATCAGTTAGAATTTCAACATCGGAAGCTTTAATTTCGAGGTAGTTAGGGATTTGGTCTACCTTGGCTTTGCTATGAATTTTGCAAACAACATTTTAACAGAAATAAAACGAACAATCACTCTTGCCAAACTCTGTTTCTTTGGGCTATGAATACAATTGAGTAGTAGGGCCCTATCCCGAAAAACTTAGGGGACTCTATATAAGACATTGATCATCCCAGTCCTACTTTATGGAGCAAAAGCAGGGACCTTATCAAAAGCATATGAAGATATCCTCAGTCGCTTCGAGAGAAAAATCCTTCGAAAAATATTCGGTTCTGTTTGTTTCGTCGGGCTTTGAAGGAAAATATTTAACGACGAAATATACGAGCTATACAGCGACATTGACCTAGAAAACTGAATGAATGAACAGAAATGCTCCGGCCAGCAAAGCCTTAAAAACTAACCTGTACGGACAACGCAGTAGAGGAAGACCTCATCTTAGGTTGGCCGTACAAGTTGACTTAGAATGCTTAACTAAAGACTTGTTGGTTGAGGGCCAAGTACTGGGCGATGTCTTAGTAAGTAAGTAATTAAATATGTTTCCGCATTTTATTTCATTATTGTGCTAGTATTGCTTTGGTGGCGTGTTGTGTACATGACCTATCTGGCTTATGGTTTGAATGTGTGTAAGTAGTTGAGGTAAAGTAATGTGTTGTAAATTTAGTTTTAAAGTAAGTTAGCTTATTTCTTGGGTGATTAAAATATATTATTATTATGTTCTTGGTATTTTATTTACGAAGAAATGTATAGTTGTATGACTTAGGTCGGTTATTTAGATTGTTCACTTTGCATGTGTAATACAGATGGCATCGATCTTGAAATGTGAGAGGACAACGTCATTTGTTGATAATCACACCTGTATACCAGCACAAATATATATTCTACTTATTTGTAGGTCCCTCAATCCAAACGCAACGTTATCTACGAGTCTGTCGTACGCTTACCTTACAATTTTCCAATTGCAAAGGTTTTGGACGTATCATTTAGCAATTTTGCTAGAAAAAAGTGCCACACGATTTCAATAGGGGTAGAGCTAATATCTTGAGTAGAAGTACTTTGATTTTGGACATTAGAAGGTGCGTGTGTTGCCCTGACCTCACGAAACTATGTCCCTGCCTTATGGACGTTTTCCATAACATCACTGAACTTGTAAATTTCCATTAGTTCCCTATTTTGGAATGTGGAGTTTTTCCCTAATAAGAAGTTCTCTACCGAACATGACTTAAATTGACTTCATATCTTTTGGGATTGTTCTTCCTATTGAAGTCCTCGTGTACAAAAAATCAGGACTTTTATTATGCATGGGGAGAGCCAACTTTGTGGATTGAACAATTTTGGCAATTAACGACTAATCTTTAATCTTGTAATCTCTTACGGTAAGCCGTTTTATAAGTGAATCATTCACACGCTGGCAACCATTGTAAGCCTAATGTCTTCGTCCTTCTTCAATCGGGAACAAAAATCCCACTTCACAACCTTCACAACACACTTTCACTGTGTTGCTGACCTACTTACGTAAATTGTAAAACCTTTTCTGTCTGAATTTGCCTACATATATTTCGTTGCGTTAGATCGATACTGCCAAGTGCCCCATTTCCGGCAAGATCAAATGCCTCCAAGCTATATACTAATTTGCTTTTGTTTATTGGCCCTTATAGGATTATAGGATTAATTGAGGTAAGGCCTTATGTGGCTTTGTAAAAGCGTCATAGGGCTATATAAATTTGGGACCAAACACCATATGGGTTTTTTTTTTTTTAAATGTCCCTTTTTGCTGTGGATTTATGATAAAAAAATTAAATGTTATCTAAATTCACGGTAGTTTCTAGTTCCATAGTTTATACAGGGTGAACAGGGTGAATGACACGAACTGCAGCTTTTTAAAATGCTATATTTTTTTATTTTTTGATAAAATTTATTGTGGCTCTGCGGTATTTTGGCCCATATCCGGCGAAGTGCTTGTTTGAGATGGTCCAAACTTTGGTATTTTTTAGTGCCAATCTTCGCCTTCAAAATACCTCAGACAGAGAAATTCAACGGATTTGCATACGGAGAATTTGCAATCCATTTTGTCGCAGAAATGAGGAGTCTAACATTGTTTTTTAACCAATAGTGGTTGACGCACACTTTGTGAGACGGTGCCGAGCCTTGTTGAAATTTCCGCGGTCTCCGACCGAAATGATTGTTTGCAAAATTCTTCAATACTGCCTCCAAGACAGTTTCACGGTATACAATCGCATTAATTTTGACGGCACAGTCCAAAAATACGAGCGGAGATGGCGGCCCAAACCATCACCATCCGTGCTGCCTGCTTACTAGTGGCCATCGGAAGGTGTAAATTTTCGAAGGACCTCTCTGGCAAGTAAACTCGGTCATTTTGTTTGTTGACATATTACTCAATAACAAATGGCGACTCATCGGAAAAAACCAAATTCGGCAACTCACCACTTTCGTGCAAGCGTAGCAACTTCTTCGCTCATTCGACTCTAACTTTTTTCTGTTGCGGTGTAAGATCGTGTGCTTTTTGGAACTTCAATGGCTTGAGCCCAAGCTCATTTTTCAGTACGTGTTGCATCCGTTCCAACCATATGTTGAGCTCACGAGCTTCTTCTTCCACTTCTACGCGGATTTCGCTCAATTCGAGCCTTCACTTTCCGAACCATTTCTGCCGATGCTGCTGTTTTTTTATGACCACCTCCATGGCGTTTTGCTGCCAGTATCACGGTAACGAGCTTTCGGTTGAGACATAAATGATTTATTCACGTTGAGGTGCTGGAGGGCTCTAACGATAGCTACTTGTGGTTTTCCAGTCAAATATAAAAAATCACAATAGATAAGGCATTCTTCAGCCCATGGGAGTACAATACCCACAGCTGGTCAGGTGCCCCTAAAACATCTCTCAGCATGCTAGATAGGGTTAAAAATAGTTCTATAAAACTCATAGGTGATACTAATATAGTATGTTAGTCAATAGACACCCTCAAAAACCGACGTAATGTCACCTGTCTCACGTTGTTTTATAGCTATTTCCAACACCAATGTTCCATTCAAATCGCCAGTAGCATTCCGCCCATTTAAAATTTCAACCGTAACACCCGTTTCGCTTTATGTGCTCATAGGTATGCTCTCAACCGAATTTAAGGAAGTACTCTTAAATATCTTGATTTGTTTTTAAACCGTAAAACTCGCTTATGGAATGCCCGCCGAGCTCTCTATTTGCCAATCATTATTACAAACATTTAATACCATCGGTTTTCTTTTTCTTCTTCTCTGATTTTTCTTCGCCCGCGCTGTGTATAGACATTTTAAGGGTAATCAAACTGCTTGAGCGAATGTTAGTTATAAAAAAATAACATCTATGAAATTGTTTCGTATTTAAGACCCTATTATTCATAGAAGACCAAGAAAGGTTTTAAAGGCGCAATGATATACGATCCTCAACTTTGTCGTGGTACTGTTGTAAGGAGTTGATACCATTTTGCTCAAACCTTTTATTTCGGTCACGTGGCCGAGATATTACATATGCATATGTAGGGATTTGGTATATTAGATAATCGAATTTAATTACTTTTAGAATCAAATAATTCATTTATTTCATTGACTTATTAACATACATACGGTAGTGAGCTAGACCCGACGATTGGAGTGGTGCGGAACAGCTGTTGATTAAACGGTTATTTGATGACCATGGCATAATGTTGAAACCGTTATTTGATTTATTGTCGCCTAATGCAAGAACCGTATTTTGTAGCTATTGTATTGTAGTAGCTATTTTTAACATCATTATGACACGTATGGCAAATCGTATGGTGGTCACCACATATCCCACACATCTATATGTTTTTGTATCCTTTGTATAGAGCAGAGTACTTAATAAATCTCTTTTCTATCTGGTAGTACCGTCAGAGCATCTGGTATGACGATCTCAGTTCTGTATGCTTCATACGAGTACGTTCCTTTTAAAAGAAAGGTAGACTCTATGATAGCCATCAGCTAAACGTTCTGTGTGTATGTTTTTCTGGTTCGAATCTTTTAAGTGTTTGTTCTAAGATTTCTCAGAGTTTTTGAGACTGGACATCGAGGTCGAACAACTGAATGAAGTTCGGGATCGAGTCAGGTAATACTGAAACCTTTCCCAGTAAGATCCAGCACAGTTATGTGTTTGTATTGGGTTGTACAAAGAAGAAATACGAGGGATGTTTGATGAATACCCGGATTAGAAATGACAACGAACTGTTTTAGGTTTTTTTACAATATGTTTTTTCAATATAATCCCCTTTCGGCTCTATATACCTTTCCCAGCGGTGCTGCTACTTCTTTAAGCCCTCCGTATAGTACGATTTGTTTAAGCCTGCAAGATACTCCTCCGCGGCGGCGATGACTTCCTCGTTCGACCCATGATACTTTCCGGTGAGTGATCTTTTTAGGTTTGTCGCAGAGAGCCAAATTCTTTCTTCGCTAAATGTGGTCGGTTTTTCTTCAAATTATCTTTGAATCGCACCAATAATTGACGCTTCTGCTTCTGTGATTATTTTTCCCTTCTTCAAACAGTCGACGTGCACCACCGCTCATCTCAAGAAACGGTGGCATTCATCGCCTTTTTGGAGGACGTTCGCAGGTAAAACCCATTATTTCAATTTTTCGTTAACATGATGTTTTTAAATGGTTATCAAAACAAAACTAAGCGTCGGATTATCATCAAATTTTGACAGGCGGGCTAAAAGTGGTTATATTAATGATGGTATACTCATTTTGGCTCAGTAGAACCACCTATCTTCTAGTCCAGGTACTCATTAAACAGCCCTCGTATGTGTATGATTGGACTGTGTTGCATTGTGGGCTTTTGTGTGTTAAGACATATGTGTAAGATACGATAGTCACTGAACACAGATATAACAGCATGCTCGGCTTCAAGCTATACGCAGCAAAGAGCACCGCCTGCACCGCACAATCAAAAGCATCGACCTCAGAGACGACGAGCAGTGTGACCTTCTTCAGGACATTCTGGAACTTTCTAGGTCTTCGGGTACTTCATATAAAGTTCTTTAGGTAATTTAACTCGCACGTTTACCTTCTCATATGCGGTTGATGCTCTCAGTATTCAAAGGGAATCTTAATTATTTAGCGGATTTGACAGATAAAATTATGAGTGACTCCTCAACACCTGGATCGATTGCTGCACTACCACCAAAACCTTCGAGAACCTATTGTACATTCCGGCAAATGGTAAATTCAGCAGTAATATATTTGCCAAAAATTGACCTAGCTAGTAGAAGAACTATGACGGAGCTCTCGTCTAAGAGCAACTAGCTAGATACCTGAAAATGGCACGCAGTCATCAAACATCAAATGACCAACAACGTACCACTGCTGGTTTGACCGGTGAGACTATCCTACCTCTTCGTTCGCTCCGAACACAACGCTATTCGTGCAACCGAGGCCCATACCTTGTCGTTCAGGACCCTTACCACCTAGGTTGGAATATGCCGTTGAGCAGCTCTCATAACATCGGCATTTATACCGTCACTCTTCACGGTTGCTATCCACTGCCACAACTCACAGATTTCCATTTGATTTTGCCTAGGTAGACTTATAGATACACTTAGTTCTGGGTCTTTTGAGAAGTTATCAGAACCTGTTGCTTCGTCTGTTTTCGAGACGTCTGTGAAAATTGCAATTTCATATTGATAATTGCGTATTTTTTTCAGTCTTTTCTCTCTGGATATATTTCATATAGAAGGAATTTCATACGTTAGAACTGGATTGCCTGGCAGTTAATCTGCAGGAATCGTGCTATGTCCGAAACTATTGCTTTTGAAGTAACTCAGTTTAGTGAGTCGTATCGCACTGTTGCCAGAAATTTTTTTGATCTGTAAATCAACCGGTGTTAGGTGCAGAAAGGTGTCCAATCCTGTCGTAAGTGTGGTACGGGGTGCACCTGCAATGGCTATAAAAGCCATTCTTTGAACCGCCACTAATTTTCTGTTTTCTTGTTTGTTGCTCTCCACCAGACTAGTGCGCCGTATGTAATTAAGGGTCCTGCCACCACCGCATACAGCCAGTACACCATAGCAGGTTTTAAGCCACAAATTTTTCCTACTGTTCTTTTACAGCAAAACGAGCCTTTTTAATTCTTTCCGCTACATTAAGATTATACATAGTTAAAAGTAATTTTTTTGTTTTCGAATAAACTTTAAACTTACTTTCGTTACACTATTTCCTAAAAAGTATGGATGTTCGATTTTCTGTAATTTCTATAAAAAATACATATTTGCATATTTCGTGATATTTGCAAATAAAAAGATTATCGCATTATACACCTGAAATAATACTTTCTTATAACCGGGTCTTACCCGTAAAAGAGAAAAATTTTCCAAATCAGGTGGTGATTGCCTATTTACAGCCCTACCGATACCTCTGAATAATTATTTTATGAAGAATTTTTTATGCTACATAAATCTCTACTTTTATTTTACTTTACTTTTGAAGAATTCAATTCTTTTATTGGAACAATCACAAACTAAACATGAAGAAAACTTATATGCAACTGATGGTTTTCTACAAACTGTGATTGATTAAGCATAAAATTAATAAAAATTGGTTTCCAGAGTTGCCAGATACAAAAAGGAAAAATGATTTTACTTTGTTGCTACTCAATCCGTTGAAGGTTCAGGCTTTTATCGACTAGGAGAACACAGAACTTTGCAACAGCGCGCTTTTTTATACGAGTACGAGTACCAGTGCTTGTTCGTACTACTGGCTAGAGGCCAATTCAAATGCGAAAGATTTTAATCTTTCAGTAGCACAATATTTCCGACAGCTATAGTAAGGTGCAAGTCACTTGTCACTTGTTTCATTGCAGTTAAGTAATCAAGTAGTCGGTTCTGCAATTTTCCAAAGTAGAGGTTGAATAGAGCACACAGGTTGCCATCTGCTGAGGCGGTGGATGCCTAGCACAGTAACGCCAGGCTCAATTATAGGTATAAATGGAGGAAAATACAGGAAAATGATCAGGAGTAAAAACCACGAGTACTTCAGGATTATCAGGATTATGGGACATAAAGGTCGTTCATTTGTACTTACTTACTTATGTCCTGTGAAACCTCGGGGGACATAGGGTGTTAACAGCGGCTTAGTAAAGTCTTTACCAAGTCCAGCAAGAGTGTCGTTATAGAGCATCATCTGGTATTACGCAAAACTGCATCAACTTCTGAACATCACCCTTCTTCTTATTTGATACTTTGTTTATAATACTTTTGGAAATGCGTCTAATGTCGAACAAATATCGAATGCATTATAAATATTTTTGTATTATGGTTCGTCTTTGATCATTTAACCACTGTAAGTGTTACTAACACTAAATGCTTCCTTTGACGGCTACCTTTGTGACAGCTTATAAGTCTAGCTGAACTTATTGTTAATTAAACTGACAAATTTGACTCCTTTTTGAAGTCAGAAAACAAGCAACACCTATTTGGGGAAAATTTGCATGCTCTCAAAGTATTTGGCAATATTCTTGTAGTGAAAAAATATTTTTCCTCCTGCAGTGAGCCTCTGCCACGCGACTAAAGTCACAGTCTAGCGGTATGTAGCTAAGTGGCGAAATTTTGATAGATTACCTAGAATAAAGTCTTCAAATATCGATTGCTCGAGGTCTTTCTTCATGTTTTCTAAAAAATAAGGATAGAGTAACGATAGATGGAAATTTCTTATCACCACGATCACCATCTGTATCAAGGCAGGTGTAAAAAGTAACATTTTCTTCACTTTTTTTGGCTAAGCTTAAAGCACTGCCAGCGGAACCGAAGCGGTTATTTGAATTATGTGCTATTCCAAATATAATAACATGAAAATAACTTCAAAATAAAGCCAGAATAAATTTTATATCTCGCACCGTTGTTGTAATTTAAATTTTTTTTTTCTTACCGTTCTTATCTAGTCACCCATTACTAATACACAATGGAATCAAAGTTGTCGCATGAATAAACATTTATCGCACGGATAAACATCTGCTTAGTCGCAGAACTGCGCTGCCTTTTCTGCTTTTACAGCTAGCGCATTCCTGTGGTTCTGCTTAACGCGTCTTATACCATGCTGTTTTCCCTTGTTTTGAGTTGGGTCCCTGAACTGTAAGCGCACTGCATTATCTCCGAAACTGTCGGTATTGTTCCGGGGTATAATGAACATGTTGGGAAAGTTGCAAGGCTGTCACGGTTGCATTACGAAGGCATATTTTGTATAGCTCCAATGTCATGAACACATGAATTTACGTGTCTGAACTTCCAAACTGTGGCATTAAGGTTTTTTACGGTACTCTGGATTCTGGTCGTTAATATCCGCTCATTATAAGGCCTTCACGAAGGAACCACGAAGCTCTTCCGTCCTACTGAGTTCTTTGCTGAACATCCATTTGGTTTTTTTTTCCGGAGTAAAATACTTTAGTATTGTGTTACCGGCTGGTAAAAGGTATTCTCCTGTGTCTCACCATCTTTAACCCCTCAGTCACAGGATGTCCAACTTGTACTGCGTAAAATTTGTCGCACTAAATGCATTTTGACCTGCCTTTGGTGCGTATAAAATGTTTTAGTGACACTATTAAAGCTGGTGTTGGCAAATTCTTTACTAGATCTTAAAACACAGCTTTGGTTGCAAAACAAATAAAAAAACAAATATAACATTTAATTGGTAGCCCCATTTCTTATTTCTGATTCATAATAAATTGGCCCACAAAAATCGACTGCAGTATCAAAAAAGCTCTGTTGGGTGATACCCGCTCAATTGGTAGATTATCTATTAAATGTTGGGCTACTCTTGCCATCAGTCGAAAATAACGAATACATTTGTTTACCACATGTATGACGGACTTTCTCCCATTAATAGGCCAATATTGTAGTCCTAGGGATGCGACTAGTAAATATCATTCAGCACATAAAATGAAAATGATACATATATGCTAGGGAAGAATAACCGAATGTTCCAATACGGAATTTTATGCGGATTTTTGTAGCCGGCTCCCACTTCACAGCAGACCATTACCATTATGAAACGTATTAAGCGAAAAAAACTGGAAGAGTTTATTTTGTTTCTTGCTTCAAACGCACTTTATAATACTTCTAAATTTATTAGTTTGAATCCTACAAATAAAATAATATGTTCTCTACTAAATTTAATCGAAAGTAGAAGGACCTGAAGATAAATGGGCATTTCTTCTTACCTTCACAAAATCGGTACACGATTACACACACCTTACTACTTCTCAGATAAGTCTTAAATAAAACTCGAACAGATAGTCCAGAGAAATTATCCAGCTTACGGACAGTAAAAATTTTGAGTGGAAAAACTTTTGATTTCGATCACAGGAATTTAGTTTAATGATCTTGTTATATTCGGTTCGTATGTATATAAATACACCATAAGCACTAAATATAATGTCGCAAAATTCGTGTAAATCCGTTACAGAACGCATATTTGTAATTAATAAATTGTCCGTAATTAATTAGAAGTCCACACATAAATTTAACCAAATCGATTGAAGCCATTATGTAAGACTTTCATCCCAATTTATTCTTTCTTTCCATTAAAGTTGAAAAAATGATTTTGCCATTGTGATCACCTTATCAACCCAAATGGATCATAAAAGTGAGCAATCGAAGATAGCACAGCGCGTTTGGTGATCTTTTGGTTAGGAACAAATGGAATGAACGAAAACAAAAAGTTATCCGAACTGGAGTCCCATACTAGTCCAAGAGATTTTGTGGCACCACTTTTGTCATGAAATTTTAGTAAATAGCTTTTGCTTTTGAATGATTTGAACACCATTTCCTTAATTAAAAATGTCCTTTGAATAACAATCTAGTCATCTGCTGTATGATTTCGAGAACTTCTTGCCCGATTGGCAAGCAATGCAGCTGGTTTGATTTCAGCATCTGTATGAAATAGCATTAAGCTTAAAAATTTGGATTGAACATCTAAGATCGTCTCGCCATAAGTTGCATTGGATATCGCTATCAGGGTATGACATCTTAATGCAGCGATACATTTTAAAAATATCGACCGTCAATGCATTCTTAAAATAATAAAATCTCAATAAGTTGAAAAAAAAATTCAGTAGAATAGTCAGACCCCCGAGCAAATATCATTCAATGAGTGCATATTCCTTCAAAAACTATTCGTAAAATGGTGGTTGCGCAATCGGTTTTCAACACGTAATTGTGCAGCAGAAAAAATGCCGTTATTCTAGGAGGAACGCATTTTATTAGTGGCATATGTTTGAGAGATGCATATTCTTCTACGCCGAAGAGCTTGTTGATATAAATCGTCAAGCTTAGTTGGTAAGGTCAACCGAATATTCAACCGTTTCTAATTAAATAGGATTTCTCGATAAAGTGAGAGCAATTGGGTTCCCCCTTTGTAAATTTTGATTTGATGAGATTACAATCTTCCATTTCCCAAAAACTTTGTGCTACGTCATGTAAACAGGTCTTGGATTTGGATTCAAATGACGAATTTTAAACTGCATTTTTTCAAGATTTAGTGTCCACCACAGATTGTCTATCCTAGCCTCCTTTTTTGAAGAAGTGGCGAATTTTCGCTCAAAAGTATTTGCTCAACGCATAGTCGATGGCATGGATAATTCAATTAGGCTGATTGTCCGTTATAGCGGCAGTAAAAGTACTTGTGAAGTCTCCAACGCGAGACTTTAAGACAATTTCAATGGCTTCACTAGAAACTGAATCTTGTAATAAAATGAATGATGCAGAATCGAGAACTGCTCTCCAAGAAGCAGCGTTCAGAAACGATATCTTACAAAAACAACAGTAGTGGCGATGAAACTGCAGTTTGCGAGCATTTGTTTTGAATAGTTTTGCAGTCAGCTAATACGAGATATAAGAATCAACCAGAGGAACCGTTAGGGGTGGTTACAGGATTCAAATGAAGTAGAGAGTGGTGCTTTGATCGACAAAAACGGCAATATCTGCACTTAAAAACTTTCACCATATGCCCTTTTTTGAAACGATTAAGGCATTCGTAGGAGACGGATTTGAGCATGATAGATAGATACCATAAGATAGTTCATTTCTTATAGATAAATTACAATTTAGCAGCTTTCAAAAATTATACCTTTTTTTAAAAATTTTCAATGAGCAAAAAGCTGACATTCTATTTTTTGGCATACATAATTAGAAAAAATTTATAGAATGCCACTTCGGGCTCAATTACAACAAATAAATACAAAACATAATTGATTTAATTTGGGTGGGGTGATCGTTTCGAAAACTAATAACGTAATAACGTAATTAAAAAGAAAACAAGATGGACTGAATAAATCAAAGTAATGAACATTAAAACAAATTAGAATGAGAGCAAAACAAAGTCTGAATCATGAAGAGAAAATACAAAGATATAAAGAAATAAAGAAACCAGTATATGAAACAAAGAATTCGGAAGGGCATATAAACCAACATGAAACAATTAGATGAATTATTGCCACTATCTAAGCATTCAAGAAATAATATGTGTGTTTAAAATGATAATTAAAAACTGTTCTGCAGTTTTTGGCAATATGTGGTGGCCGTGGTGTATATGCATAGACTCCTCAAGCAGAGGGTCGCGGGTTCGAATACCGTGAGAGGCAATTCTGTGAAAAAGTCTTTTCATAGAATTTGTATGTAGTTATATGAAAATCCCGTAATTGTATTGCTCATATTATATATATAGGGCTTTCCAATAGCGACTTGACAACTTTGAATTTAATTTGTGAACGCACTCTTTCACTAATCATCAAACTGTCACTGTCAATTTATGCAGTAAGCTCGACATTTTCATCATGGTAAAGTACACTAACGAGCAACGTCTGCAAATTATAAAAATTTGCCCTAGTAGATAGGCAATAACAAGTTTAGTGCAAAAATTTGAGACTACATATTCGTTGTGTGATGTTGCCGTGTCAGTGAGACAACGGGTTGGTCGAAGTGTCAAAAATATCGCTGCCGTTCAGACGTCCATAGCAAACGATCCAAGTCAGTCAATTCCACGGCGTTCTCAAGAATTGGGCATCGCTCAGACCACATTATGGCGTATTTTGCGTAAGGATCTTGGTTTACACCCACACGAGATCAAGCTGACTCAAGAATTGAAGCCGATGGACCATTTGAAGCGAGGTAAGTTCTCCGATTGGATTTTGAGGAAGATGCGCCAAGATGATGAATTTCATCGGAAAATCATGTGGAAAACCCACATGTGCTTTATAAATCACCACTTCATCCAGAAAAAATAACTGTTTGGTGCGGTTTGCATACCGGCGGCGTTATTGGGATATATTTTTTCGTCGACGATAACGATCGTCACGTTACTGTGAATGGTCAGCGTTACCGCGCCAAGATCACCGATTATTTTTGGCCCGAGTTGGAAGATATGGACTTGGACGACATGTAGTGTCAACAGGATGGTGAGCGTGTTATCTCAAAACATGGACCAGTCGATTGGCCGCCTCGTTCGTGCGACTTAACGCCGTTTGACTATTTTCTGTGGGGCTATGTTAAGTCATTGGTTTATGCCAACACGCCGACGACGTTGGAAGAGCTCATAGCCAATATTGAACGCGAAATAGCGGCCGTTTCGACCGAAATGTGTGGCCGAGTCGTTGAAAATTGGGTCCGATGAATCGACCGCTGCAAACGTGTCCGCGGTGGCCATATGAACGAAGCCGAGTTCCGTTCATAAATGTTTTGATTGTACCTCAAGCCAATAATAAAATTTTTTAAATATCTCAAATGGTTTGCCTTTTTTTTTTAAAAAAAAGTTTGTCAAGTCGTTATTAGAAAACCCTATAAAATCAGTGGGAATACATTACAATTAGTGCTATTGTAAATGTAACTTTAAATGCATTTCTCTAAAAACTAGTTTCTTGTTTAATACGTACGATTTCCGATGTTTTAAAATTCAGCAATTTTGGACCGTTCCTTCAAATGAAGCTACTTTTATAAAAATTAATATTAATAACGTACGTAATTCAAGACTATGGTAACATCATTCAAAATTTCTGTCGTTTTTTCTTCTAAATAGAAAATTGCGATCCGCAGGTGTTCGCCCAGGGAAGTTATGAAAAAAAAATTGTTTTCGTTGGTCCGCCACTGCAAAGGCATTTTATTTTTCAATATTAAAAAATATATTTTTTGAGTACTTCAATACTTATTTAAATATGTATTAAAAACTTTTCCTAAATAAATTAAAGAAACTGATTTTTGATTTCGTGTACCCAAAGGAGCTCAATTTAGGGTGAGTTTTCTGAGCAGCGAATTTATTTGAATTTGGCCCTATGCTTATATTCACAATTGGGAATTCTTGCATACAAGGTCTGTTCAAAAAGTTTCCGACTTTCATTCATAAAATCAACATTTGTTGTGATACAATTATACAAAGTGATGCAAAAGAAAAGTCATGATGTGAATAGAGAAATATAGAAAGATAGAAATTTAGTTGACAATAAGCACTGCAACGTTACAGAATTTGAATCAACAATTTCCCGTTTTGGTGACTTGAACTGACTGATCAGATTGCCAGATCTGACGGTGCCAGACTTCTTCTTTTGGGCCTTTTTGTATTTACCACAATAAACTACAAACCTTGCGAGTCTTGAAAGCTAACATTGGAGGAAAAATTACCAATTTCTAGATGTTTTGCGAACATTAGTTCAAAATGTTTTAAAACGAGCACAAATGTGCATCAACGCGGGAGGGATTCATTTGACCGATGTCATTTTTGCAATTTTATGTCATCAATGATACACCTTATTGTAAACTTTTCTTAAAAACATTGCAGAGATTTGTTCATTTCTAACAAAATCGTAGCCGGTTCATATTATGACATTACTTTTGCCCTACCTTGTATAACATAGGTCTCCTTCAAAGCAATGCTTTTAAGCTGCTACACATTTCTCCTAACGGTTTTGCCACTCCTTGAAGCACCACTGGTGTGTCACTTAGTTGGTCCGCCACAATCTGCAAGATGACTTCCCTGGTCTAGAATCTCGTTCTTGTCTAAGACATTTCTAGTTTGGGAAAAAACCAGAACCCGTAGAAGGAGCAAAGTTGAGATAGGAAGGAGGTTGACAGATTACAGCTGTGTTATGTTTGGCTAAGAAACTCTGAATCATGTATGAAGAATGAGCAGACGCGTTATCGTGATGAAATTGCCAACTGGCATTTACCAGCATTGGGAAGATGGTAAAAGTAGTGCCTTTTGCATATTCATGATGAACTAGACCACTAGTATGGTAGTTTCCGCAAGTTCTTTGGTTATTACTCAACGATTCTGCATCACCAGGGTTTTTAATCGATCAATGGCAACTTTATTTTTGTATGTTGAGGACCTACCAGCACGTATAGGTCACGTTTTATTCAAACATGCCATTAATATTGCTACGATAGTTTTAGTTTGGCCTCAAGTTATGATCCAATGACGTTAAGTTTTCTCAGTCAAGTTAAAGGTTGCATCTTAAAGATGTTATATTATTAAACTGCATTCAGCCAGGCAGATCATAACTTGAACATCTCATGGAAATAATATCAGTAAATTACTCCACGGCCTTATACAAGTATGCCTCAAAGGAAGTATTCTAGTCTAGAGGCATGGATTTGGGGCGGTTTTTAAAGCTATGTACAAACGAAAATAAAATAGTTTTACTATCCATTGTTTATCTTTTGTTTGACATTTTAAGATTACATAAAAATTTAACCGACAACAAAACTTAGAATTAACAAAGTTATAAGCTGGAAAAGTGGGGGGTCCAAATAAAGGGGTGTCCTGGCGTACATGATTTCAACCCTTCTGCTCATCTGAAATAAAAAAAAAGCCGAATGGATTCTTTATAAGTATAATTGGCGCTATGGCCCTTTGGAAAAGTTAAAAAAAAAAATTCACGAAATGGCGGCCGTTTGAAATTTTTTCCGGCATGTTTTTTTTAACAATTCGGAATTTTTTTAAAATATTAAAATTTAAAATTTTGATTTGATTTAAAAAAAGCAGTTTTGAGAAAAACGCGGTTAAAGTTTTGAGAAAAGTTTTTTTCGGGCTGACCCTAACAGACGCCGCCTCACAAAAATGGCTGTAACTCATAAAATAATTAAAATTTAAAAAATTATTTTTACTATAAAGGCATATTCTTGTATGTCTTAACTTTGGAAATATGAAAAAAAAAAAAATCAATTTTTTTTTTAAATTTGTAGACAAGAATACCCCCTTTATATTGGGTATTCTTATTTGAACTTATTTGAAACAAAGGTTATCGGTAGACTTGGTGAGGAGAAAAGCCAGAGCAAGATGGTTTCACTTTAAATTATATTTTGCCAAATAAAAGGACACTACGCTTAGAAGAGGATGAAACTTTCCTACCGAAATCCTCAACTTCCACGAGACCGAGCTTATTAGAATCAATATACTACCGTATTAATGCATCTAGCATAAAAACTAACCATCTGTATAGACTTAACCTTTTGTCGAAACAAATTGGAGTCCACGGATTTAGATGCTTTTCCATTTGGGTCAAAAAATATCACGCTGATCATATCCCGATTATTTAAGATAAATTCACTTCGGCAAGACTATAATGCGTTTCGCAATTATATAATTTGTCCTTCCAAGGAACTTTAAAACATATCTAAGGCCAAGTGGATCATCTGTGTAAAGTCTACATACATTTCATCAATTTTTGCGGATAAAACGATTCCTTTTGGAAGCATTTAAACACATCTTTTGTAGAAGGTGCATCAAATACCATTTTTTATTTTATGGATTAAATTTAAGAACGAATAACGCACTGTGATAGCATTAAATAATGAGCTTATTTAAAAAATAATGTGCTACCTCTGTAATATATGACCTTATTCCTGAAGCTCCCATTATCACGTCAGCCTCAGCTTATACAAGTACAAGTACAATCAAAACATTTATGAATGGAACTCGACTTCGTTCATATGGCCACCGCGGACACGTTTGCAGCGGTCGACTCGTTGGACCCAATTTTCAACGACTCGGCCACACATTTCGGCCGAAACGGCCGCTATTCCGCGTTCAATGTTGGATCTGAGCTCTTCCAACGTCGTCGGCGTGTTGGCATAAACCAATGACTTAACGTAGCCCCACAGAAAATATTCAAGCGGCGTTAAATCGCACGAACGATGCGGCCAATCGACTGGTCCATGCTTTGAGATAACACGCTCACCATACTTACTCTTCAATAAATCGAATGCAGCGTGTGCTGTGCGGCTTGTGTCACCATCCTGTTGAAACCACATGTCGTCCAAGTCCATATCTTCCAATTCGGGCCAAAAATAATCGGTGATCTTGGCGCGATAACGCTGACCATTCACAGTAACGTGACGATCGTTATCGTCGACGAAAAAATATATCCCAATAACGCCGCCGGTATGCAAACCGCACCAAACAGTTATTTTTTGTGGATGAAGTGGTGATTCATAAAGCACATGTGGGTTTTCACCCGACCAAAAACGCATATTTTGTTTATTAACGAACCCATTAAGCCAAATATGAGCTTCGTCACTGAAGATGATTTTGCGATGAAATTCATCATCTTGGCGCATCTTCTCCAGAACCCGATCGGAGAACGTAGCTCGTTAGTGTACTTTACCATGATGAAAATGTTGAGTTTACTGAATAAATTCCATGATTTGTTTGCCTCTGTTGGTACAAAAATAGTATCAAATAATTGATTTTTCCAATTGTGAATGTTCAGCAAATTATGTGTCTTCATCTCAAAGTTTCTTTTTTCAGCTTATAACGTCGTCCGAATTATATAAAATCATCGTATCATCGTCTTCCTCATAAATTCTGATTCTAAAAGAATTGGTTGCTTTTTAAATAGTTTGTCAAAAATGTAGCTTTGAATATATGTGATATTTTATATCACATTTATAACAAGCGCATTTTTATTGGTGTTTTTCCAGAAGATTTAAAACGAAGAAGAAAAAACATCAATAAAAAATGAATAAATAATTTCTAAAAAAGCTGATAAAAATAGAATGATTTTTAGAAAAAAAGAACTTAGCTTCCGTTAAAGTTCTTTAACTAAGGGAGCGCTTTTAAATTTCTGCTCGAATTTCAATGATGGTTTTAATAAAAACAATTTTTCTGCTGCTCTATTTATTGACACTTTGGAGAATATTTATACGAGTAAATGCGGGTTTAGGGGCATAATGAATAATTGGTTATGTTTATATTTATCTGATAGAAAGCAAAGGGTGAAAGCTTGTGGACAAATCAGTTCTTTAAGTTTTATTTCTACAAGAGTTTCCCAAGGTTCTGTGCTTGTTTTGATTTTTCTTAATTGTTTTTTTTTTTTTAATTTAATGAATTAAATAATTTTTATTTTTTAGTTTTTATTATCGTAGCATTCGTTGAAGTACACATAACAACAAAATAAACCCGCTTCTGGTCTCTCAAAAACCTGTTATTTGTCTAATTTGAAATAAAAAACGAAGATCAAATAGAATATTACTTTTCAGAAGCCTTAAGATATTTCCCTTAAAACACATTTATTTTTACAAAGTATTAAAAATATTTTCCATGATATCTGGCTATCTATTGAATCGATGCCGTTCTAGCTACAACCTAAGAATTAATAACCAAAATATGATTTCAGTACCACATTTTTTCCAGTACTTCAATTTTTATTACCTATTTTACGTCTACAGCACCAAGGCTATTTATGGTAACTACCTTCCCCATGAAATAAAAATATATTAATTTTTTAAAAAGTCTGAAACCATGGCTCTTACAATTTAATTATAATGATATTTCTTAATTAAATAATTATATACTACATTAATTTAATTATATTTTAGCTCTATAATTGGATACCTTACACAAAATGATATATAGGTTTACTTAAAACGAACATAGTCTTTTTTCTGCGAAAGCTGTCCAAGTCTGCAGATTTGGATAATCTAAGAAATCATTTAATTTTACAAACATTTTAGATAGATGTCTAGTATTCACCTCAGGCATGATGGTGATGAATGAATGAATGCGTTCCAAATATCAACCTATAGATAAACAGGAACATCAACAGTTATTGTAAATAGGTGAAACTTCTATAATTTTTAGAGGAAAAAGAATAACAAAGCAGTTGTTTAGTGTTATTGCTTTTTCTAAGGATTTTTGTTAGCTTAGAGGATAGTATACCTCGGTAATCTGAAGGGCTAGAATTGTACCCAAGGTTTGTTAAGGCACAACGCGTATTTTCCGGAAATCTATAGTAATTTCTTCTTTAACCACTGTGAAAACGAAGGCAGCGGCTTCTAAAACGATGCATTTGATATACTCTGATTTGGCACCCCATGGGAGATAAAATTTTACATTTCCTAGTGCAACATACATCGGCCAGTTGGAACCTCTTTCTCCATTTGATTGCTTACCTAAGAGGATTTGAAATTCCTAATCGGAACTCTCAATTGGAAATTCTAAGCAACTTCGTTAGTCTGATATTAAATTTCCACTGCGCAGACACAACAATCCGTTATAAGTGAGTTTTAACTATGTACCCCTAGAATGTTTGTACACGACGAGGTCGAAGGAAATTTAGGGAGGAAGAAACGAGAGGTATCGATGTACATTGTTTTTAAATGTTTGCAAGTTATAACAACCAGGAAATAGACAGCTTAGACAGCGGCTTAGGAACGAATCACGATATCTTTGATGGGGCTTGAGAGTATACTGATGAGCATTCATAGCAAGACGGGTGAATTCTACTGGGTTATTTCAATGGAGCATTGGTGGTGGAAATAGCGATAAAACAAAGTGAGATAGGAGATATGACCCCGGTATTCGAGGGTGTCAATTAACTGACTGGTATTAGTATCACCTATGAGTTTTATTTTACCTAGCAGGTGAAGAGAAGTCTTTAGAGCACTTGACCAGATGTGGGCATTGTATTGCAATTTTGGGCAGATGAATGCTTTATATATTGAGGCCAGATTAGAGGGGGTGAAATATTTCTTATATCGCTTGAGGAAACCTAGGTATTTGGCAGCATATTTGACGACATCGAATATGTGGCATTGAGTCTTGGAAGCATTAAATTGCATTCTGTTGACAATTCTCGAATTGATAATGCTCTTAATATCGGAATTTAATGATATAATATACCGTTTTATAACCGAAGAGCAGGGGCGTGGTTTCGGAATTGAATATGAAAAGCAGAAAGCACTGCCATCAGCCAAGGAATATATTGGATTAGAAGTAGCAGACAAGAGATCATTAACGAAAACTAAAAAAGTGTCAGAGACAGAACGGGGCCCTAAGGAACACAAGGAACGTTCCGAAAGGTACTTTGTAATCTATTAAGCGAGGAAGTCATCGATTCCATGATGGCGTTGGCCAGTATTATGCTACTGGTTGACCACGATTTTGCCCTTTAAACCGTATGATATAGGATTTTTTGAGGTTACGTTTCACTTGGTGGAAACAAGTTTAATTGTCAATAAAATTTTAGTTGGTTAGCTGCGAAAGACACTTAATCGATTTAATGGCATAAGAAAAGCGATATGGTATAAGGTCGCCAAAAAAAAAAGAGGTGAATTCCTTTTATTACGAAAAACCAGCACAATTACTACCGAGCTAACCCATCCGAAGATTATACCGATCCATTTGCTCAGCTACTATGAACAACTGCTACATAGGCGACGATGCATCAAAAAGCATGAAATTTTAAAAACCACAAAAGCCCTCAACTACGGAACTCCTCCTCTATTTTGAGGTTGGGTTCGAGCCGAAGTCCAAGTAAGATTGTGCTAACGCAAGAATTTTAAGTCAGACGAACATAGACGACCCCACTTAAAATGTTGGTCGAGGTCCGGATTTTGGCCAAAGAATTATATTCTTGGACGAGACCCATGTTTAAGTCAGCGGTTATGTCTACAAGAAAAATTGCCGTCATTGGAGTGATCATAATTCACAAGTGATCAGCCAAGCTCCAATGCATCCATAAAGATAAGCTCCCACTGATTGACTCTTGATTGATTCTTTCAGAATGAGGAAGAAGACACCGTTACTATTAATTGTCTCAGCTATAAACATATGTTAGCTGACTTCCTGTGATCAGAACTCGACAACATGGATATATTCAAGCTGTGATTCCAACAACACGGCGGTACATGACACACAAGCGTAGCAACGCTCGAAGTTGTGAAGAAAAAATTTGGCGACTGGATCCTCTCACGGCGATTATCAATTAGCTGCTGCTATCATGCGATTTGACACTACTCGATTATTTGCTCTAGGACTTCGTCAAGTCCTTAATCGAATCTTATAAGCCAACCACTTTGACGAGCTCGAGGCCAACATTCCACATGATATTACATTCCACCGCTTGAAGCATTGCCAGCAAACCGAAGCGGTCATTTAAATTACGTGCTCTTTTAGACATAATGGCATGAAGGTAGATGCATTTTATATATCTACGCAAAAGATAGAAAAATTATTACGTCTGTTATATTTTTAAAAGGATCACACTATGGTGACAGTCAAACAACGACTGGTTGCTATTTAACAACTTTCTTGCTACAGACATATGCATAAGTGTGTGTTATATATTCATAAACAGGTATACAAAATCCCCCATCCCCTTCAAACCTCATTGGTTAGATAATTTTATAATCATTATATATGTACGAGTACGTTCAACTTTTAGGTCTATAATTATACAATCTATGACGTTATATATAAAATACTTTTACATTATATTTGTAGTTTCTTTAAGGTTCTCAATACTTATAAACATTTTATATTCATATCCAAGCTGTCCCAAAAATTAACATCAAGCCGGAAACGGGTGATAGGTTAAGTGGTTTTGGTTATAACAAAATTATAAAACAAGTCTAAGTCATGTACTTTTAAAATTATTGGCACTCAAAAAAAAAATCGAGAAATCTCACACCCTGTGACGATCTTTCAAGTACTGTGATCGCAAATCTTTACTTTTCTTCGAATTTTTATTTTTTTTTGTCACTTAACCCTGAGTAACTCTTTTATAAATTAGGGTCCAAAATTAAAACATAACTATATCGGTTTTAACTAAAATGTTGTTCTTTTCTCCATCCATGTATCTGAAAATCATTAATCACCCAACTTGAACTGACTGTACTCGTACTGACAAAAAAATGTACTATTTTTTTACTTTTTTTTATTTAAGTTAAAATATCTTAACGTTTCCTTGATACTTGGTTATTCACCACCTAACAATTGAATTACAACCTATCTCATCTATTGTGAATTATTGTAATGTATCAAAACCTGCAAACGAGAAATAGTGTTCGGAATCTCTTTCCAATTAATTCTCTCTCTCTAGGAGATCAAGCAGCTTTGCTGATCAAGCTTACTTTGTAAAATTGGAGTCGATTTTTTTTTTGCTTTCCAGCAGAAGCACCTGCTTGTACCGCTATTATGTGCGGATAGTCCTTATCGCGTCAGATCGAATAGTCTCATTCTTTGTAATCGACGCACTTAGTTTGTCTCGTCCAGAATTTGGAGTATTTTATTATTACAATGACCATGAAGACGAATATGGAGTTTGCGAGCAAAGTTCATTATTTCGTACTCGACGGTAACTATTCCTAAGTCTGGATACCACTGTTTCTGATATACCATTAGAGCTTTGTTTTGATAGCTTTATAGAATATTTCGGTTGCTTGGTTTAGTACAACCCCAAAGTTGTATACCGTACGTCCAAACAGGTTTAAGCACTTGCTTATAGATGAGCAGTTTGTTATGTATGCTTAACTTGGAACGTTTTCCTAGTAGCCAGTACATTTGTCTGAATTTATTTTCAAGTTCATCACGTTTCTTCTTAACATGCAGCTTCCATTTGAGTTTAACATCTAGTGTCATTCCTGGATACTTTGCTTCATTTGCATATGGTATTTGTACCGAGTTAATGAATATGGGAAGGTTGTTTATTTTCCGGTAAGTAAAATTATCATGAGTAGATTTTGTCTCATTGGGAACAGTTCGCCATATCTTTGTCCATTCGTAGATTTTATCAAAAGCCGTTTGTAGCTTTCCAGTAGCTAACTCGACTAAAGTATCTGTAGCTAGTATCGCCGTGTCGTCCGCGAACGTGGCTACTATGGTACCTGATTCTTACGGTATATCTCGAGTACAGAGTAAAAACAATACCGGTCCATTGTGGAGTGCTTCAATAGGAGTTTTTCAAATATTTTAGATATTATCGGCAGAAGCGATATGGGTCTGTAGGACTTTTTTTCCTTAAGAGATTTGCATGGTTTTGGGACCGTTATAACTTCGGCAACTTTCCATTGGCTTGGAACGCTTAATAGTCTTAGCGCGGCATTTATAAGTTGGAGCAGTTTGATCAGGGCTTTCTTTGGCAGCTCCCTGAGAATTCGAGCAGTTACAATATTAAATCAAAACCAGGGGCTTTGTTATTTTCCAATTTTTTAATTGCTTGGTTAAGTAGCGACACTGTTCTTATTCTAAAATTGTTCGGTGCCGTAATTATATAATTAAAACCTCCTGTTAACGCTTGTCCAACAAAAAGCTTAAACGTTTGTTCTAGGTGCTCGGCAAATAGATCAGCCTTCCCTTTATCTCCTCTTGCCCATTCGCCATTATTTTTTCTTATGGGAGGAAATTGCATTTGAGGCTTTTTGATTCCTTTCATGGGTTTCCAAAGGGAATAATTTGAACTTATTTCGGCAGTCAGACCTTCGAGATATGTAGAGATATTCCGATTTTTGTAATCTAGTATTGCTTCTTTCAATTTGTTGCATAAGTGGTTTAAGTATGTTTTATGCTGGGGAGCGCGAGATTTTTGCCATCTTTTTCGTGCTTTCTTCTTTTCTCTTACCAGTTCTATTATTTCCGGCGGATATTTTATTTCACTACTTGATTTCTCTTTTCTTGTTGGAGTTGGAGTGTTGTTTCAGGCAGCGTTCTGCAGGACTTTGACGAATCTGTCGACTTTGTCTTCTAATTCGTTTTGTGTTTTTAGCGACACGTTTAGAACAATATGTTCATTGCAGTAGTTTCTAAAACCGTCCCAGTTAGTCTTGTTATTAGTTAATCTAGGCGCCACTTTTTTCTTAATTAAGAGTATGCTTAGTGTTAAAATGACTGGTGAGCGATCTGAGGACAGATCATAACTTACCTCGATGTTTGTAGAAATTTTGGCTGCTCTCTTTGTGACAAAGAAGTCTACAAGATCGGGAGTCTTTGTTATATCCGAAGGCCAATATGTTGGTTTTCCAGTCGAGAAAAAGTCAACTTTACATTGCATACCGGCTTCATAGAGTTGCCTGCCTATTACATCTTGAGCCCCAGAAGTTATGTTTCGAATTAAAGACACCACCAATTATAAAATTCGGTCCGAGTGAATCAAAGATACCTTTAAAGTCATTCTTTTCTAGCTTGTATCACGGAAGACAATAAATGGATGCAATGTTGTAGTGCAGGTGGTTATATATTACGCGAACCGAACTTAACTGCATTGCATCGCATTCAATCTTTATATTTATAGAGTGCTCAATACAATCTTTAATGAACAATGAACAATGGCATTGTTTGATAGGTGGTATGCATGATAAGCACAGTATCCCTTTAGTTCCACACGATGTCCTTTCCTCAAGTGAGTTTCAGAAATCAAGCAAATTTTTTTTTTTTATAATACCGCGCACGCACCAAGGGGATATGAATACCCTTTTACTGGCTTTTTCTCCAGGGCGCTGGCGGGTGGTGTAGTAGTTTGAAATTCAGGTGTATTAGGTTTCGATATTTTTCCCAGAGGTGGTTGTCAAACTGGACAGGACGAGCTAGTACATCTTTCTCAACCAGTGGGTCTTAAGTACGTGCTAGTTATTAGTTCGGTACATTTAGCCCAGCCGGCAACCACTTCAACATCAGTGTTATGCCTTCATGTCAGAGTTGAATCCCGACGGGATTTTCATATAACTACATACAAATTCTATGAAAAGACTTTTTTACAGAATTGCCTGGCACGGGACTCGAACTCGCGACCCTCTGCCTGAGGAGTCTATGCATATAACACTACACCACGGCCACCCCCGTGTGTAGTGGTATATGTCTATATTGGCTTTTTGTAAGAACACTTCCAGTTCGTCGAGTTTTTTAATAAGACCGTTTGCGTTCCACGTCAATATTTTAAGCACTTCTTCATATTCATGCTTGAAATCGAGTTTTACGTATTTCTTAAAGTTTATTTGTTCTGGTTTGCTCCTCAAGAGTCGTGAGAATAAGGGAGAAAACGAGAACCACTGGATCTGGCGTAACACCGCTTTTTTTATTTTCTTGCGACGCAGCTTGTGCATACGTTAGCGCGTGGCGGCTTTTCCTTTGCGTTCTTTTTTTGTATATCCTTCGACTTAACCACGACGGATTTTCTTTCTTTCACTGCCTGTTCTTTAGCAATATTAGGTTTATGTTATTTGTAGTTGCGTTTGGGTTTGGACGTAAGGTTTTTTTAAGCGTATCGCGCCTTTTTTGGAGTTCTTTCGTACTGGGTGCTTTCTTTGGCAATTTATGCAAGGGTGGAAGTTCTTTATTTAAGTTGCACTTTTCTGAGAGATGTTTACCGGCACATTTTACGCAACGCGGTTCTTTTTGGCAGTAAGTCTGCGTATGATTGAAGCCTTGGCAACGCTTACACTTCGGGATCGATCTTGTGTTCTTTCGCACAGGTTCGACTTTGACTACGATATTTAGAATAGTTTTGATACTATAGATATCTTCTTTATTTCCGGACTTATCGAAACTAAGCATAAACAGTGGAAGTCCCCGCTTAACCTAGATTTCCTCGTGTTCCTCTGTTTTTCTCTTTTCTTTTTTAATAATATTTACGACGCCTAGAACTTTAAAGCCCTTTGCATGGAGGTCGCTTACAATATCATTTTTAGTACACGAAGGGTGAAGTCCTCTCGCTACTACACGTAATGGTCTTTCTGAATTGTTTTCGAAAGTGTACCATTAGATCTTCTCGGTGTTTAATTTTTCGGACAATGCTCGGTAGTCATCGGAGCTGTCGACATTAACTTTCCACACATTGTTGCGCAGTGATGTGTCCTTATACTTACATTTAAGCGTATCTTTGAGAAAGCAATGCAACTTTCTATAGTCTCAAACCCCAACAACGTTAATTGGAGGTGGAAGACTTAATTTTGTTGGGAGTTGCTTTTTTTGTGACTCCTGGCTCTTGTCTGGAACGACTTCAGGTGAAAAACCAGCTTTACGTTTCTTTGACGGTCTTTTCTTTACGGCCCAATTTGTTTCGCGCGTAAGCTCTTTTTCGTCCGTATGGTATTCGCGACTAGTTGAGCGGAATGGACTGCTTTTTTGGGCTTCGTTTATATGCTTTGTTTTCAGAGTCTTGTTTTCCTCTCGGAGTATGTCTACTTTTTTAAGCTCTTGAAAAAGGAGCTCCATTTGCTTAAGCTCCGTACGGAGTGTGTTGTTGGAATCGATGATAAAAGAATTCGAAGACCAACCGTCGAACCATTGGTGTCAAAGTGCTAGACAAATTTAAATATTTAAAATTTAAAGGTTATAAAATTGTTTCGACATACTTAGTTCCTGAAAACTCTCAGGAAACTTTTTGGTGCCGAAACCCGGGACAATTAGATATTTGCTTTGTTCCCACGTCTTTCAAGATCAACAAAAAATATCCGAGGGAACCCAGCAAAATCATCACAGATACAAAGCAGGTCATTGGATAAAGATTTTTTTTTTTTTTTGTGGGAAGGTGAGAAATTTTCATAGACACTATAGGCCTATAGTGGGCCAATAGTAGTGTGAGTTTCTTATTCACTAAAAAACACCTCCCTTATGCAAACCACGACTGAGTTCACACTCAACAAGCAGTTCTTTTATCGTATTTTATTTTGTTTTTATAAGATATGCTGCACGCGATTTTCCATTGAAAATTCCTGTGTACTTTAGAAAAATTACACGCTGCTAATCACCGCGCTAGATCGAGAGGTTTAGTCCTTTTCAGACGGCGCAATAAATTTGTCCCGTCGAGGATCTGTTGAACGGAAATATTCGTGTGATCTTGTAATCGATTATTATGTTTTCGCGAAAACATTTTAATTACGTTCTGAACGTTTTCGACTCCTAAGTCTCTGTGGATATCATCGTTTCTAATGTACCACGGCGAATTAACAATAAATCGAAGAACTTTGTTGTGGCATGTCTGTAATACATTAATGTTACTATTTTTAGTACAATCCCAATGTTGTACACCATATGTCCAGATCTGTTTTAGCACTTGCTGGTATAACAGCAGTTTGTTCTCTAAGCTAAGCTTGGAATACTTTCCAATAAGCCAGTAAATATCTCTATATTTGATTTCAAGCTCTTCACGTTTGTTTGCAGTTTGTTCTCTAAGCTAAGCTTGGAATACTTTCCAATAAGCCAGTAAATATCTCTATATTTGATTTCAAGCTCTTCACGTTTTAGTTTAGCTCTCAATTTTAGTTTAGCGTCGAGTGTCATAACGAGATATTTGCCTCGTTCGCGTAAGGAATTCGTACTGCGTTGATAAACACCGGTGGATTCTCAATTTTCTTGAGAGTGAAGTTCACGTGGACATACTTATTTTTATTAAGCGCGATTCGCCAACTCTTTGTCCAATTGTTAATCCGTGTAAGGGCACGTTGCAACTTGGCAGTTGCTTCTTCGACTGTTTTAGCCGTTGCCAAAATGGCAGTGTGTCAGTGTCATCGCGGGTAAGAAGCAAATACAGCAGAGGGCCATGTACACTTCCTTGCGGCACCCCCGCCTTTGTTGTCTTAAAAGTGGAATATTCGTTTCCGTGTCTCACACGGAAGAGTCGGTCTTCTAGGTATGAACCTAAAATACAAGACAATTGCTGGGGTAGGGCTTGTCGGATTTTATATTTTAGACCTTCATGCAATACCTTATCAAAGGCTTGCGAAACGTCAAGGAATGCGCTTGAACAGACTAACTTACACTCGATTGCTCGTTTAATTACATCGGTTATTCGATGCACTTGACCAACTGTAGAGTGTTGGTTTCTGAAGCCAAATTGATGATCAGGCAAGAGGGAATTTGTGTTGGTAATTGGTTTAAGAGATTAAGAAGGATTCGCTCGAAGACCTTCGATGTAATCGGGAGAAGCGATATTGGTCTATATGACTTGACTTCAGTCAGCGGTTTACCGTGTTTCGGAAACATAATAACTTCGGCTACTTTCCACTGGTGCGGTACATCCTCTAATCTAATGCTGGCATTTATAAGATAGAGCAGCTTTAGCAAACCTTTTTTCGGCAACGCGTGTCTATAACTTGTCTTAGTTCCTTAAGTGTAGCCTTTTATACTGGAAAGTTTGTCGTCACGTCTGGCGTATTGACATTCTCTGGAAGCACTTCCCCGTCGAATGGTTTAAACGTTTCTGCAAGATGGTCGGCGAAAACATTAGCTTTTTCCTTATCTTCTTGCGTCCAGTCATCCTGGTTTCTTCTTATTTGCGCCACGTGTATTTGGGGCTTTCGAACACTTTAAACGGCTCTCAATATGGAGTAGTTGGTATCCTTTGTCGCTGTGAGTCTTTCAAGGTAGTTATTAATACCTTGATCGATTTTTTCAACAAGTTGCAGAGCCTATTGAAGGACATTTTATCTTGTGCTGCCCGGGTTTCATGCCGCTTTTTCCGCGCTCTTTGTTTCTTCCTTATTATTTCTCCGATTTCCGGTGGATATCTTATGCCGACTTTGGGAACTTGTTCGATTCGCGGGGAGTGTTCTTCCAGGCCACTTGCCGTATAACTTCAACAAAACGTTCAACTTCTTTTTCATGTTGATACGGCGTTCTAAGTGGTACTTTCAACTCAGTATTGTCTACAACGTCTATTCGGAAATCTTCCCAGTGAGTTTTGCTGTTAGTTAATCTGGGTGGTCTTTGTTTCTTAACCAAGGATCCGCACAGTGAGAGGATAACTGAAGAATGATCGGAGGAAAGATCAAAGCCCTCTTCAACTTTGACGTAACTAGCGTTTACTCCTTTTCCGATAAAGAAGTCTATTAGATCGGGTGTTTTGGCGACATTGGATAAAGATGCTAAAAATATCATTTGTTTAAATTTTGTCGCCTGCAGATTTGTGTCTGAGTGGATGTACTTGTGACCTTAAAGCGACCGTGGAACCAAAAGCTTATACTCGTCATTGCAACTGCTGAGCCAACTACGTTATTATTATTATCATCGAGAGGTCAACGCAACAACTCCTAAGACCGAAAGTCTTAGTATGTGCTGTAGGGAAATCTGATGACTCTTTTTGAAGAAGAGACACAAGTAAGTTAAAATTCTTGATCTTGTTTTCACCATATCTGTATACGAGTACAAGACCAGTTAAGCTTTTAAGAAATTGTTGACAACCGTTTTTGTTTCCGGTAATTTGTTGCTGTGTTGTTAAGACCTTTGTCGCTGACTTATTGTTGTTTTGTACGACATTTTGTTGCTGAAAATTTGGTGGATATCGTTGGTCAAGAAAATTTTGGAACCGGTTAGAAAAGTTGCAGAGGACCAGAGCGGAGGTACTTGTTGTATACGCATTGTTATTTCCATCATTGTAGTTGTTTGGAAACTTGTTGCTAAAGTGTCTGGAAATTATTAGTTTCGTATACCTACCGTCCTTCTGTAATCAGCGACAAGACTAGGTATCAACCCTATGGATTTAGTTTGATTACGTTGAATCTTATTTATAATAGTTGTCAATTGTTAAAATGTCGGATCCAATTGTATCAGCTGATGGCATTGAAAAGATCGATGGTTCTACTGATGCTATGCAGACAGCTGATAGTAGGCAGAAGATTTTAGCAGATCTGAAGACGTTGAGGGCTACCACCAAGCGAAATCTCACGCGACCCAGGAAGATTATTGATTCAAAGGGGACTCCTTATCGACAACTGAGTTAGAATGCTTTCTAGGTATACTAGAGTCGTATTTTAAGCAAATCCTGAACTCGCCGACATCAATAGAGCGATATAATATAGATCAGGAAGCAGACGCTAATGAGAATTTCTGATCAGAAATCGAAGATATTTATATTGTTTCGAAGGCAAAGGTTATGGAGCTTTTGGCTCCGTTGGAAAACAGTACGATCTCTTACTGTTAAATACAACTCTGTTTCACCCGCAGCCAATTTTAAGGTCAAAGTTAGAGCAAAAGTTACCTACACTTTCTGGGAAGTTTTCCGAGTACCCGAATTTTATTGGTCTGTTAAAGAATCTAGTAGATAAAGACGAGTCGCTTGATAGCTTACAAAAGTTTAACTATTTGAAGAGGTCTTTAACAGGAGCTGCATTGGAGACAATACTGCTATATTTGATTCCCGGCACCGATACGGCGATACCCCGAACTAAACAATAGCACTTTCGGTTTCTGAGATTTAATTATCCTCGCGGTGGGTTCCCACCAGGTAGCGCTTGGATGGCAGCTAAACCTGGGTAGAATCGAAAGGGCGCCACGTGATTTTTTTCTGCCGGAATCACGAAACCTTTTCTAAAAACTCGACGGAAAACCTTCCCTGAAGACAAAACAAAAAGAACCGACAAAACAATACAAAAAAATGAAAGAGAATAAAAACTTTTTCTTTTTCAACGTTAAAAGCCCCGATTTTTTTGTAGGGGTACACTCCCTACACTATCTTTATAGTCCCGAAGCAAAGCAACAAAAAACGTTAGATAACGGGTCGCGTGTCCGGTCTACAAAAAAAAAATGCGACAACTGTACTGCACTATCACTATACTTAGCTTTTGGGTTCTAGCGGTATTGTGCCCCGTTCTGGCACTGTCCCTTAATCCTTCTGTCCGGCTACCTCTTCGCCAGTATCCTTCTTCTTTAGTGGTCAAATCTACTCTACTTTAAATTTTTTTTTTCAATCAAACTCAAAAAAAGAAAAAAAACGTAGTTAATCCTCTTTGTTTGCTGGTCGTCTCCAAAGGTGACCTCCAGATCTATTTTTGTTCCACAGCTCCCGCCAGCCACACACACATATTCTCACGTACACTCTCTCGCACATCTATTCAGAGCTAGTGGACCCAATGACGATGGGATTTCTCACTACAACACTAGCAAGATTTGCTAGTGCGTGCACTCGTGTCCGATTATTCCGCTCACACACACCATTTTCCACATTTATACTAAACTCCTCAGTCTCGGAGTTCGCTCCCGCTTCCAGTTATGACTGGGAACTCCACTGAGCGAGTTTACGGAAGCTGTGGATCCTAACTTTGCCTAGCAGTTTACCTACTCTTAGGTTCTACAAATAAATTTGCGAAAAGCTTTCTTTTTTTTCTGTTACCCGGGCATTTGTCCCCCATCGGATTACAGTAATAAAAATTGTTTGCCCAGGCTAATGCGATCATGCAGGAGAAAGGAAATGCGATGGGACGGTAGATGGAGTGTCGGGACGAAAGGAAAAAGTGTACATACAATCCTGAAAGTATTGTATCTCGATCCAACCACCCGTTGGATCGCCACCCCTCACGAAAGCTACGTTTAGTGCCTGTGCAAATTTCATTTCTTATTTTTATTATTATTAATTTTTTTTCCCTCCGCGAATCCCTAACTACTCCTGTGGATCGGCGTTCAGATTTGGGGGGTGGGGACTGACCAATAGCATGTCACTCCTTACAATTACTTATTTTTTTTTTTTTTTTTAGTCGGGCCCTTCTGCCCTCTGGCCTCTCTGCCAGTTTGTACCTTTTTTTTCTCGTACCATCGTTACTTGTTGTGTGTTTGCTGGTTGTTGTTGGTTAGTGTTCTTTGTTGTTGTTGTTTAGTGTTCTTTGTTGTTGTTGGTTAGTGTTCTTTGTTGTTGTTGGTTAGTGTTCTCTGTTGTTGGTTGGTATTCTTTGGTGTTGGTCGGTGTTGTATGATTGTGTATTGTATGTATGTTTGGCTGTTCTCTCGGTGGAGGCTGCCTTTTACTTGGCTGTCCGCCTACACGCCTCTGCTGTGTCTTCGGTGCTCCATCGGTGGGGTGCTGGCTTAAAAAGGGGTCGTCATCCCTTCACCCATCGAACCTAACTTTTAAAGCTGGTACGTCGTTGGGGTGTGCTCGATTGTCTTGGCCGTCCGCCTGCACACCAGTGTTGCACATCAGTTGTGGGATGTGATGCCGGTGTCCGTACCCACATCAGTAGCAGAATGGGGTGTTCTTTAAGCCTCCTGTTGTTGGTTTTCGTTGGGGTGTCTGGATTGAAAGGACCGTCCGTCCCTACCCGTCGGCGACTTTCAGACGTCCTGTCTGATGCTGCCCGTTGCGAGTCTCCCGTCGATTTATGGGCAGAATCTAAAAGAGCCATCTTTTTTTCTTAATAAGGACTATCGGAGATGCCTGCGGACTGTTCGATTTCTCGATTACATCCGATTATAAAGCCTCTCGTTTAGCTCCTTGTCAGTATGTTTTTGCATCGCAGGCGACACAGGGTAATACCGTTGCTTAGCAGGTTTTGTCGACGTCCTAATCTTGTGTTCTACAAAATGAGTACACCCCAACCCCTCGGGCATCGACTTAAAAATACCGTCGACCAAAGCTTCCAACTGCCCTGCTTCGGCGACGTCCACCTCGGAGATCTCGCGACTGGCGGTAATCGAGGCAAACGACTGTTGGCTCGATTCCCGCAGTGCCCAAAAATCTGCACCAAGGATCCGACCTTGTACTTTTTCCGTCCGCTAACCCGACGGACCTAACATAATTTTTTTCTACTCCAAGCCCTAAATCCTTAATTATTCTCCACCCATCACCCCCTATTAGAGTGTGAGAAGCGCCATTATCTAAAAGACCTAACATCCCTATATCATAAATGCTAACTCCTAACTAACTAACTGATTGCCAGCAGGCGACCTTTCCCCTACTTCTGCCGGCGCTCCCGTCCTCCTTACCCGGAAGTCCGTTGCGCGTTTCCCGACGTGCCGCTGCAACGTCGACATTGGCGCCGTGTCACTCCTGGCGCTCCACACCCATAGCAGCATCTAGGAACTGAACACGCACTTGAGAAGTGGCCTTCGCCATTACAATTGAAGCACCGGATGGGTGCACGCGGTAGGTTGTCCTGTCGAACAACCGAAACTCTGGGTTCATCCCAATTCACGAAAGCCAAATCTGGCTCCAACAACCGACGCGACCTGCGTCCCAATTCGACCAGATCTGCAAAATTCTTAGGGTCTGCTAACCCAAGTTGTTACTGGTAAAAGGGAACCAGTTTCCTCTGAACGATGGCAAGCCTGCCGAACATGTTCTGCACGACCTCGACGTATACTCCTATGGACTCGTTACTTCCCTGGGTACGATGTCTGATCTCCTCTAGTAGAAGGTCATCATAGTCGGGGGGAAGAAACTCCAGTTTCAGTTCCGCCACCAACTCTTGCCAAGAAGAGACTGACAACCTAATCGCCCTATACCATATGAACACCTTCCCTGAAAAGAGTTCCACTGCTGCCCTAAACAAGTGAGCTTCAGTCACCCCGCGCGCTTGACTGAGCTCTTCCACCCGCTCCAAAAAAGAATTGACTTACGCACCACCACTGGTGTTCTGTCCACTGCTTGATGCTGCTGGAGGGGAAACCTTTTTTGCCTAATCTGCTGCTGCTGCTTCTCGTTGTGCTCACCCATCGTTGGCTGTGATGGTCGGTTCTTGACGAGCCTTGAGCACGATGGCTCTTCCTCGTCCTCGTAGCCTACCTCGCTCTCATCGGCCGACTCCTCTTCCGTACCTCCGACTAACTCTCCGGCTAGTACGATCAACCTATGCTTGAGGTTACACTTCTCCTCGGTTTGCTCAGGAGAAGTGTTCCTTGCCCGATCCAACCTACTAAGAGCCTATTCGATTTTTGTAAGGATCTTCAAGTATTCCTTCGACTTAGGATTACTTGGAGGTTCTTCCAAGAGCTCTTCAATTTGCTCTACTTTCGCGCGTACTGCATCTCGGTCCTCTACAAACGTGAATTTGTAGGCCGACTCCAAATTCAGAGACCATCTGCGTTCGAGCATACGAGCAGATCTCAACGACTTCCTCATGGCATCCAAAGTACCAATGGGAAGACCGCAAACCTCCATCTCGTATGCCATCTCGTCCACAGCGAGCCTATTGATTTCCATTTCCAAAAACTATAAAAAGAAGGCAATAAAAAACGATGTCGCAGAAAAGTTACTTTACAAGGAAAAACAAGGAAAAGAGAAGAAACACCAAAAGAAAACAAACCAAAAGTCAGAAAAGCGAACCCGCGATGAAACTGATGGAACCTTAAAAAAAAGAAGAAGCAAGAAGCAAATGGTCACACTAAAAACAAAAAAAAACCTATGAAAAGAGTGACTGGTCTCCCTGAAACATTCGTGAATAAGAAAAAATAAAAACCCCGCGATAAAAAATTCCAAGAAAATATTCCCAAAAACACAATAAAAAAATAAAAAAATATATGTATGTGTACCTACCTATACAGGGTGAGTTTTTTAACTTAAGACATCCAAATTACTCGAAAAATACGCGATATCGCGAAAAATGTTTCAGACAAAAGTCACATGGTTCTGAAGGGGACATAAGATAGTGACCACGAGTTTGACCTTGAGACTCATTTTCAAGGTCAAACGAAGGTCACTTTTGATTTTTTAATGGGTACCCCTATTTTTTTAACAGATTCGTAATTTTCAAAATGCGTTCTTTTCCCGTCAGAGGGCGCCAAAAACTTAAGACATCAAAATTACTCCAAAAGTACGAAATATCACGAAAAATGTTTCAGACAAAAGTCACAAGGTTCTGAAGGGAATATAAGATGGTGACCAAGAATTTGACCTTGAGACACATTTTCAAGGTCAAACGAAGGTCACTTTTGATTTTTCAAATGATAATTCCTGATTTTTATTGCTCAGTCGTATTGCTCGTAGGCTTGTCTTTTGTTTTTACATACTGCGTTTAGCATAACCCAGAAACAACGACGTGAACGTAGCAGTATTTTGTTTCCTTCGGGGTGATTAATTAGAGTGGGTCCCCTTGCCTCCCACTGTTGAATCATTGAATTTTTCCCATTTCGACGTTTATTTCCCGATACAAATGCTCAAAAATGTGACAATTTACTTCAATACACATGTCTATCCACGCTCTAAATGAACCAACAGAACTGAGAAGTATTTCTGGCGTAATCTTCCGGCAAGCTTCAGTTATTCATCTTTTCATGTCCTCACGTGTTGTTGGCTTTTTTCTGTAAACTTCACTTTTTAAGTAGCCACACAAGAAGAAATCAAGTGACGTAAGATCAGGTGATCTAGCAGGCCATTGCCTCGGACCCCCTCATGCGATCCATCGTTGATGGTAAACATTGTTTAATACGCCCCGGGCTACTTGGGAATAATGGGCTGGACAACCATCATGTTGAAAGCACATTGTTTGTCGCAACTCCAATGGCACTTCTTCTAGTAATACTGGAAGATGGTCTCGCAAGAAGTTTGCATACTTTTCGCCATTCAAGTTGCCTTCAATAAAATATAGACCTATTAATTTATCCCCAATAATTCCCGATTTTGATTTTTTATTTTTTTTTTTTTTTGTAACGGTACACTCGTCGATAGAGGGACCCGCTATGTTTATAGTCAGGAAGCAAAGCAAAAAAAAACGTTAGATAACGGGTAGCGTGTCCCGTCTGTTCTCGAGAATTCTCGCACGCGCGAATTCTACTGCACTATCACTATACTTACCTTTTGGGTTCTAGCGGTATTGTGCCCCGTTCTGGCACTGTCCCTTAGACCTTCTGTCCCGCTACCTCTTCTCCTGTATCCTTCTTCTTTTCCTTTCCCCTTTTTTCCTGGTCAAACACGCGAATCTTACACTCAAATCTACTCTACTTTAATTTTTTTTTTCGTTCAAACTCAAAAAAAGAAAAAAAACAATTGTCTTTCGCAATTGTAATTCGAAGCCGCACAAAAAAAAAAACGCAGTTGGTCCTCTTTGTTTGCTGGTCGTCTCCAAATGTGACCTCCAGATTTTTTTTGTTCCACAGCTCCCGCCAGCCACACACACATATTCTCACGTACACTCTCTCGCACATCCATTCAGCGCTAGTGGACCCAACGACGGGATTTCTCGCTACAACACTAGCAAAACACATACCATTTTCCACATTTATACTAAATTCCTCAGTCTCGGAGTTCGCTCCCGCTTCCAGTTATGACTGGGAACTCCACTAAGCGAGTTTATGGAAGCTGTGGATAATAACTACGCCTAGCAATTTCCCTACTCTTAGGTTCTACAAATAAATTTGCGAAAAGCAATGTTTCTTTTTTTCTGTTACCCGGGCATTTTTCCCCCATCGGATTACACTAATAAAAATTGTTTGCCCAGACTTATGCGATCGTGCAGGAGAAAGGAAATGCGATGGGACGGTAGCTGGAGTGTCAGGATGAAAGGAAAAAGTGTAATTGCAATCTAGAAGGGATTGTATCTCGATCCAACCACCCGTTTGATCGTCGCCCCTCACGAAAGCCACGTTTAGTGCCTGTGCAAATTTAAATTTTTATTTTTATTATTATTATTATTTTTTTCTTCCACGAATCCCTAACTACTCCTGTGGATCGGCGTTCAGATTTGGTGGGTGGGGACTGACCAATAACGTGTCACTCCTTACAATTATTTATTTATTTTTATTTTTTTTTTTCTTTTTTTTTTTGTTGTAGTCGGGCTCTTCTGCCCTCTGGCCTCTCTGCCAGTTGGTGTTCTTTGTTGTTGGTCGGTGTTGTATGTTTGTGAATTGTATGTATGTTTGGCTGTTCCCTTGGTGGAGGCTGCCTTTTACTTGGCTGTCCGCCTACACGCCTCTGCTGCGTCTTCGGTGCTCCATCGGTGGGGTGCTGGCTTAAAAAGGGGTCGTCATCCCTTCACCCATCGAACCTAACTTTTAAAGCTGGTACGTCATTGAGGTGTGCTCGATTGTCTTGGCCGTCTGACTGTATACCACTGTTGCTCCTTTGTTGCTCCCTCTATGGGGTATTGCTGTAAAAGAGATCGTAGTCTCTTCACCCCTCGATCACTTGACTCGTTGCTAGCTCTGGCTAGCTGCATCCACATCAGTTGTGGGATGTGATGCCGGTGTCCGTACCCACATCGGTAGCAGGATGGGGTGTTCTTTAAGCCTCCTGTTGTTGGCTTTCTTTGGAGTGTCTGGATTGAAAGGACCGTCCGTCCTCACCCGCCGGCGACTTTCAGACGTCCTGTCTGATGCTGCCCGTTGCGAGTCTCCCGTCGATTTATGGGCTCCGGCAACGGTGTTCCTGGTGGAGCTCCTGTCGCACCCTAGGGTTCCTGGTTCGTCGTGAGTCTCCCTAATGTCCTTAGGGCTTCACCGACCGAACCTCCTCGTACTCCTCTGCGGGCAAACCCGCCCGTGAACTTATGTGGGTTGTTTTCCGAGGTCTGGTGTTGGTGGGCCATTGGCTGGTGGGACCATGGCTGCCCTCCACCTTCGCAAGAGCTCGGTGGGACCGAAGGGAATTGCAAGGAAAAGAGAGCCAAACTTGTTGCGGGAAAATTTACCGCAACAATACAAAAGCTCGATATGACCAGTACGAACTAAAGGAAGGCGCTTGAGTGATTGACTAATCGTCTTGATAACAAATGCGTACTTTTTTAGGAGCATATTAATTTACTGTTTTAGGTTCCCAAGATTACGAAAGCTACTTCTTTCTCACTGCGAAATTTGGAAGATTGCTTCACCACTCATTTAACAGCCATGTTGTCCATAGGAAATTACGAAATTATAAAATGCGAATTTTGTAGTTTAGAAGGTCACCAAATAGGTTGTTGTACAGAATTCTATAAGTTGCCAGTAGCAAGTAGGTTTCACGAGACCAAAAAGTTAGTTTTGTGTATAAATTGTTTGGAGAAGGAGCATTCGGTAAGGCGATGTTCGAAGCCGAAATGCAGTATCTGTTTTCTCCCACATCATCAGCTTTTGCATAGGTTCTCCCCAAACTCGAATGTCAATAAGGAAACAGCAAGGTCGTCAAACACTTAACGTCCTACAACGTTGCTTGGCCGAACTTTGAATCAAGTTGATCTAGCGACAGTGTTCAAAGAAGTCAGAGGTCAGTCAGAGGCTTAGCATCCCGTGCGTGCGCTTTTGGATTCTACTTCGCAGCTAAATTTTATTACGGAGTATATCGCTCAAAGGTTAAGGCGGATGTGCAAAATCAGTGATATCGGAAAGAATGTCTCTAAAATTCGTTTTTGAACCAAGGCAGTATATAAGTCGAGGATTTCAGGCTTTGAAACAGAGTTAAAATTGATTATTATCAAAGGCATCACAGACGTTCAATCGAACAAGTTGTTCAACGTTGAGAACTGTCGTTGGTCCCGATTTCGTTGGTGAAGAAAGAATACCTTTAGGGTCAAATGTAATAGGTGAGGATTTTTTCATGGATAACCTTATAACAGGAGGACATTCATCAGAAGACATCGCAAGGGTTTACCAAGAAGTCAGTTTGATTTTAAAGAGTGCAGGATTTGAGGTACGAAAATGGTGGACCAATGATGATGTCATGCTGAATTAAATTCCGGATGCAGTTAAGAAGTTCCACCGTGGATAAACGATTCCGATGTAATGAAAACCCTTGGCATTAAATAGAATCCATCTACGAACCAGCTGCAAAATATGGAACCAGACATCATCTGTTCAAATATCGTTACCAAAAGAATCATCCTTTCAACTCTCTACTCTTTATGATCCATTGGCACTGATTAATCTAGTGATTGTCAAGGGCAAATGATATTTCAGAGTCTTTTTATGCAGAAGACAAACTGGAATGAATCAGACATATAATACATGGGCTACCGTTTCTAAGAGAAGGTACCACTTGAATTAAATCCATACCATTTTAGTTAGTACCAATTTTTAAAAGATACGTGTATAAATTTGACAGCTGTCAGACAATTAGTTCTCGAGATATAGTGTTGTGAGTGAAGCAACTTTTGTTATTGTGAAAAAAAATGGATACACAGCAATTTCGTGTGTTGATTTATCATTGCAAAATGAAATGGCTTGATAAGCCTTACCCGGACTCTGCACCAGCGGAACGAACCATTTGCAAGTGGATTGAAAAATTTAAAAGTGGTCATACAAGCACCGACGATAATGCACGCAGTGGACGTCCAAAAGAGGCTGTTTCAGATGAAAACATCAAAAAAGTCAACAAAATGATTACGAATGACCGTAAATTGAAGTTGATCGAGATATCTGAGGCTCTGAAGATATCAAAAGAGCGTGTTGGATATATCATACACGAATATTTGGACATGCGAAAACTCTGTTCAGAGCGAGTTCCGCGTTTGCTCACAGTCGACCAAAAACAACAACGTGTTGATGATTCAGAGGAGTGTTTAAAGCTGTTCAACCGCAATAAAGCCGAATTTTCGCGTCGGTTTGTGACAATGGATGAAACTTGGCTTCATCAGTTCACACCAGAGTCAAGTCGGCAGTCTGAGAATCTCGTCTAAAACGACCAAAAACTCAACAGTCGGCTGGCAAGGTTATGGCATCCGTATTTTGAGATACACATGGTATAATTTTCATCAACTATCTCCAAAAAGGGCAGACTATTTGAAGGACGAAAAACTGCCGCATTTGAAGAAAAATAAAGTGCTGTTTCATCAAGACAATGCACCGTGTCACAAGTCGATGAAAACGATGGCAAAATTGAATGAATTCGGCAACGAATCGCTTCCCTACCCACCGTATTCTCCAGATTTGGCCCCCAGCGACTATTTCCTGTTCGTAGACCTTAAAAGAGTGCTCACCGGAAAGAGATTCAAGACCGATGAAGAAGTAATCGCCGAAACAGAGGCCTATTTTCAGGCTAAACCGATATCGTACTACAAAACTGGTATCGAAAGATTAAAAAATCGTTTCAATCAGTGTATCGCCCTCGAAGGCAACTATATTGAGAAATAAAGTTGAATTTGGCAAAAATTTTGTATTTTACTATAAAAAACTTTTCAGCCCATGTGTTATATGCGAGGATTGGTGCTCGACAATGCCTTCGAGAACTAGACAACATTAAGGTGTCACGATATGTTTTTAAACCATATTACAAAACGACTCAAATTTACGGACTTGCAGATGCATCCCTGAAGGCATATGGTTGTTGTATATATATTCGACCAACTGATGAAACTGAGCACGTAACATGCAACCTTTTGGCTGCAATGTCAAGAATTTGCCCCATAAAATCACAAAGTTTGCCTAAGTTGGAATTGTGCGCTGCGGAACTGCTAGACAGTGTTACCAAATCTTTCACGTCTGATTATTGACCAGGCATTTCTTTGGATGGACTCTTTGTTGGATATCGGAGCATCCTTCACAGTAGGATGTCTTCATCGCAAACAGAGTGTCCAAGATACAATCGTATCTACCAGCAGCTAATTGGCAGCTAGTGGTAAAAAAAATGCAGCGGATATTATTTCTAGTGGGTCATACGAAGATTAATTAAAGAAGAGTATTTGGTTTCGAGGAATGAAATTTCTGTACTTTCCAAGCGATCGGTGGTCAGTTCAAAAAGATTTTTCTATTCTCAATATTGCACCAGGAAGGCGCAAAAAAGTGACAGTTTTATTGACGAATAATATTTCGCAGCAAATTTTGCAAATTAATCTGCATCATAGAGACGTCCAAAGGACTTGCAAAGTTTTTGGATATGCAGTGAGATTCATAAATGCATTAAGGCACTCTAGGTGAAAACTAAATGCAGAAATTGATCAACCTGAAGATTTTTGCTTCTAAAAGATCTAAACAATATGTTTTTCCACTAACAGTAAGAGAGATAGATGACGCACTTCTTCGTATCTTGTGACATATTCAGCGCGGCAAATTCAAAGAAGAAATCCAGCAATCAGAAAAAGATAATTCGATTATCCCAAAGAGTTTCGTTAAAAATCTAAATCCTTAGAGTTGGTGGGCGTTTGCAGAACGCAGATATTCCTTACTACACCAAATGTCATATTCTCATAACCAAATCCCACCCTTTCATTTATAATCTTGTTTTTTATTTCCATAGAAAAAACTTCCATGTAGGACAATAAGCGGACCAATTAGGTATAATACGGCAACGATTTTGGGTACTTGACGTTAGAAGACTGGAGAAGAAAGTGGTTGACAGATGCGTTCACTGCTTCAGGTATCGGTCCAAGTTGATGACGCAAATTATGGGAAACTTGCCATCGGACCGAGTGCAACCAGCTAAGCCATTCTTGAAGACTGGAGTTGATTTTTGTCGGCTATTCTATGTCACACAAAAACTTCGTGGCCAACGTATCTGCAAGGCTAACATTGCAGTTTTTGTCTGCTTTGTGGTCAAAGCGGATCATTTGGAGGTGGTCTCAGACCTGTAACAGCAAAGACAGATGCAATCGCTGCCTGGTGTACTGGAGAACATCTCAATTTTCATCACCTCCCGCCTCGAACGCCTCATTTTGGAGCACTTTGGGAGGCCGCTGTAAAGTCCGTGAAATCTCATTTGTTGCGAATTTTAGGTCAAGCCAGTTTGACGTTTGAAGATCTTTCTACAGTTGTGACAAAAGTTGAAGCTATCTCAACCAATCTGCCAGATGTCGAGTGATCCCAGTGATGAATAAGTTCTAACACCCGGACATTTCTTGATTGGAGGTCCTCTGAATGCCATTCCAGAACCGTCACTGGACCAAGAAAAGATACCCTGTTTGAAGAGATGGAGACGACTGGCTCAAATTAAATAGCGTTTCTGGACCCGATGGACGAAAGAGTATCTCTTAAAATTGCAGCGAATGTAAAATAAAAGTCGTCATCCGAAAATGTAAAAATTGGCATTATCGTCCTAATTTCTGAAGACAATACATCTCCTCGGCAATGGCTCCTTAGCAAAATTATCAGAACAGTGATATCAGCAGATGGGAAAATTCGTGTAGCGGACCTCAAGACGAGGAACGGAGTTGTCCGTTCACCGACTGGCTCCACCACCAATAAATGATTATTATCTGTAACATGTTACGGATACTTTAAGGTAGCCAGGATGTTCATTCTATTCATATTAAATCTTATTTAAATCTTATTAAATCGTTATCACTTTTTTTATTTATGTTAAAATATCTTAACGTTTCCTTTATACTTGGTAATTCACCACATAACAATCAACTTACAACCCATCTCATCTATTGCGAATTATTTTAATGTATCAAAATCTGCAAACGAGAAGAAGTGTTCGGAATCTCCTTCCAATAAATTTTTTCTCTCTAGGAGAACGAACTACTTTGTAAAATTAGAATCGATTATAAAATAATTGGAAGACCAACAGTCGAACCATCAGTGCATATCCGTATACCATTAAAATTTGTTTTTTTGATTTTGTTGTTTTTCGTGGTTTTGATTTTGAAATTAACAAGTTTTGCCAAAGCAAATTTAAGTAATTACAATTTAAAGGTCATAAAATTCTTTGGACAAACTTATTTCTTGAAAACTCTCAGAAAATAAGCCATTTTGGCAAGTAACTATAAAAAAGGCGTATTTAGTCTAAATTTCGAAATGGTATAACACTTGCTAGAATAACGCTTAATTGAGGACCAAGAAAGAGCGAGACAGACAGTGATGCGGTAATTGAGACGAATAAACACCCCATTTTGACTAGTGTGGGTGAAATCTTGTGAAGAATTTGTGGAGCTCCATCACAATATTAACCTTGGGTAGAAAATAGGCTTCTAATTGTTTCGATAATTCCTCATATGTGACAGTATCTATATCGTAACTGTAGGAATTAAAAATATCAAACGAATCTGGTCCCATCTAATGAAGGATTGAGCCACTTTTCCCTGGTTACTTTGTTCTCCCAAAATAGATGCATTTAGAAAAACGTTAAATTGGCTATAACAATTTTTCGATATGGATAGGAGATTTAGGGATTGGAGGTTTAGCTGCAAAATGGATGAAGAAATATTATTGACGACGGTATACGAGCCTGGATTGGTTTCATCCTTCTCTAAGAGCACCTCTATTCTTGCGACATAATCAATGATTTTTTTTTAAGTACTGAAGTAACTTGTATTTTATTATAACAAAACTGTACATTTGAGCACACCTGAAATCATGTTATATTTTTTATAGGATGACACTATGATAACAGTCAAACAACGACTGTATAGTTCTTTATTTAACAACTTACTTGCTACGGACATATATATTATATTATATATATATATAATATATATATATAATATATATAATATATATATATATATATATATATATATATATATATATATATATATATATATATATATATATATATATATATATATCAGTTCAGTTAAAAAAAGATATTAAAATTACAAGAGTAAACTCAATCTAGCAAAGCGTAGTCGAAGAGATGCTAGCTCAGAATTAGAAACCTAGTATCTACCAAAAGCTTACCCCAAACACTTAAAGTGGTGAACTTTTGCTATGTAACCGTTTTCCATTTGACCCGAGAACCGCTTTTTAAGTTTGAAAAGTATTATAATAGTAGTTTTCAAGTGGTTCTGCGGTATTTTGGCCCATTCCTGGCGAAGTGCTTGTTTGAGGTGGTCCAAACTTTGGTATTTTTTAGTGCCAACCTTCGCCTTCAAAATACCCCAGAGAAATCCAACGAATTTGCATCCGAAGAATTTGCAATCCATTGTGTCGAAGAAATGAAGTGTGGAGCATTGGTTTTTAACCAATCTTGGTTGACGCTCGCTTTGTGAGACGGTGCCTTGTTAAAATTTTCACGGTCTCTGACAGAAATAATTGTTTGCCCAAGGCTTCAATACTGCCTCTAAGACAGTTTTACGGTATACGATCGCATTAATTTTGATGCCACGGTGTAAAAATACGAGCGGAGAGCGACCATCGGCGGTTATGGCGGCCCAAACTATCACCATCGGTGCTGCCTGCTTTCTGGTGGCCGTCCGAAGGTGTAAATTTTAGAAAGACTTCTCTGGCAATAAACTCGGTCAATTTGTTTGTTGACATATTGCTCGATAACAAATGGCGACTCATCGGAAAAAACCGAATTCGGTAACTCACCACTTCTTCGCTCTTTCGACTCTTTTTCTGTCGCTGTGTAAGATTGTGTGCTTTTTGGATCTTCAATGGCTTGAGCCCAAGCTCAGTTTTCAGTATGTGTTGCATCCGTTCCAACGATATGTTGAGCTCACGAGCCATTTTTCTTCCACTTCGACGCGGATTTCGCTCAATTCGAGCCTTCACTTTCCGAACCATTTCTGCCGATGCTGCTGTTTTTTTTATGACCACCTCCATGGCTGCCAGTATCACGGTAACGAGCTATGGTTCGAGACACAAATGATTTATTCACATTGAGGTGCTGGAGAGCTCTAACGACAGCCACTTGTGGTTTTCCAGCCAAATATAAAGCAATCACACTATTACGTTTGTATTCCATCGCAGATAAAAATTTTTCAGCACAACTGAGACGCAAATCGTTTAAAAGGCTTGTAAATAATAAAATTATCTGTCATGTGTCAGAATTTGATCTCACAGTAGTGAACGGTTTGGAAATTATAGCAGTCTGAAATTGGTTGCAGTTCGAGTAGGTCTGAGTGTACATTGTATACGTGCGTATATTAACCTCATCTTCTGATGATACCAATCGCTCGCTTAATTGGTATCCTAACTTATATCTTCAACCTGAACATATTTTCTTTGATTGTGAAGGACTTAAACGTGCTGATGTACAATTTTTCAAATAGCTTCAGTTCACAATTTCACATTTTTGAAATAATTTTGATGAACAGAATAGTGGAACTTTAAAAAATATTACTATTTTTAGTGCATAGAGGTTCACAAAAGTGAACTTATTTATTGACATAACTAAAGCGTTCGAAATGGTCAATCATAATATTTTATTAAATGAAATTTCTATATTGAATTTTGATTTAAATCTTTTTTTTTTAAAAAGTTCCTAAAGAATGAAATTACTCGTAGATGCGATGCGATCAAAAGTGAAGTTAGGTGTCTTAATTTGGGTAAACCTCAAAGCTGAACGTCGTTCACTTTTCTTGCTGTTGGTGTTCTTTCTCCCTTTCTCTTTTTGACCCTATTGCAACCAAGTTCGTCTGCAATTCTGCAACTGCTGAACGCACCACGAACCTACAAAATACATTTTGTATCAGTTGCTTTACAATTACTTCTGATGTTTGGTTAGGTATAGCAAATCTTTCGGTAATTTGGAATAGCAATCCATAACTAACAACCCCATGGTTATTTCCGATTTTTCTTCGAGAGAGCGGTTTAAGTACGTCGATTGCAATCCCTTAATTTTGTTACTCGAGAAGGCCTCTTTTAAGGTTGACAAACGTTACAGTTTTGACGCAACTATTTGGTGATCATTGCTACCATTTTCCATAGTCCCTGTTTCAGGATTTCAGGGGAAAGTTTGCTTGGAGTTTCCTTTGGATTGTGGGCAGCATTATTTCTTCCCCGTTTTCTTTTTTCCACACACGATGTAATACCGGCACTTCAATTGTTAGAACTTAGACCAAAAGTTTTTTACCTCCAGTTTTTCGTATGAGATGTCTTCTTTGTTGAGCCGCTGTCCTACTTTTAGACACTTCATCATCTTCTTCAATGTCTCATCTTGTCGCTATTCTTCCACCAAAATCGACTTTTTGAGTGCAATGTGTAGGAAGCCGTACTATTCTTCTTTCCTTGCTTCGGCTTTTAAGCAGTGTAATTATTAGTGTATATTAGTTTGTCTTGTTGTGCTGTAGTCAACTTATCGTATTGTTTGATTTTGGTTGAATGGAAAAAATTAATGTTTTGCGGAGCCCAATCGGGAATGAAAAGCTGGACTACTCGATTTAGAAATGTATTAGGCAGCTTCGGATTTGGAAATGTGCATAACCTGTAATAGGTGTATTGAGGAAAGAGAGTGTGGATGTGTAATGTGAATTTAATTTTCTTTTTCGTGGCCTACATACAAGGCTCTGTATGATTAATACAATTTATACATATATGATATTTGTGCAATGCATATATGGTATGTAACATACATGGTAATGGATGCATGAAAAAAAAATATAAAAAGATTTGGTTGTTTTTTTTTATATTTTATCGTGACAAACTTATTGGTAATAACTTCACCTAAAAGAAGTCTGTGTGAAAGGGAATAACAGATTGGCGCCTAAGAGATCGTAAATTGTATTCTAAGAAATTTTCTGGAATCTACTCGTGGCAAAATGATTATTGCTGCTGCTTAAACTTGTGTATTTTACATGAACATAAATGCGTGTGCATTGTTGGAAAATGACAGGTGTCTCGCTGATAACATGCTAGTTAGTAAATAGTCTGCTGAAGACGCTATTGCTATAAATAATCTTTTATAAAAGCATCAAGAAATTTTTAAGAGATCTTTTTCTAAACTCGAGCCATTTTTGTGTAAATTATTACAAATGGAAAACAAACGGAAGACAGATATGAATAATAACCCATCTGAGTTATATCAGAGGCTTCCAATATTATTTGTTGAGCTTTAAAATTAAAAACATGGTAATTAATTGGCTGCATAAAAAAGAAGATAAAGGGATCTTCTTAATTGTAAATACATATATTGCAGCTTATATTATATTTGAAATTGTGTAGTTATCTTGAAATTCTAGGCTTTATAGAATTCATAAAGCTACTTATTGCTGAATTAGTTGGTGATATTAGATGTGCAACTCGCTGTTCGTCAATAGATGGCTCCAGCAGTAAGTGCTTGCCGATTTCGACATATCAAAAACGTCATGAACCAAGCTAAGACATATGGTAAACAAATCATCTTGACACGTTAGTGATTTTGTTTTGGCGTCATATACTTGAACTTTTGACTGTGTGAAAATGTTTGATTTTGTGCCAAATAATCGTCATTTAAAGAAAGTGTTGATTTCCTTCTTTCATTCGCAGAAACCAGTGGCTGAAGCGTATAAAGAAGCTGCTTTACGTGGCTTCAAAGACAGTGACCGTCCACGTAAAGGAAGGCCAAAGTTCTTCCAAGACCCTGGATTGGAGGCATCGCTCGATGAGGATCCGTGCCAAACGCAAGAAGAGCGTTCGACATTAGGAATTACCCCCCAAGCCGTTTCCAAGCGATTTTCTGCCTTGGGAAAGAACTAAAACAAGTAACCTAGGTTCATTATGATTTGAAGTCAAGGAATGTTGAGGGTCGTTTTATCGCCTGTGAACAACTGCTTCAGCGGCAAAAAAGGAAGAGTTTTCTACATTGCAACATTTCTCATTATAGCAACTCAAAAAGAAGAAAGTCATGGGCAGCTCAGGCGAATATTCACGCCTCGAAGGTTATGCTGTGTATTTCGTCGGACCAGATCGGTGTTACTTAATATGAACTCTTAAAACATAGCGAAAACATTACTGGGGAACTGTATTAACTTCAATTGATGCGTATGAGCCTAGAATTCTGTTAAAAACGGCCACAGTACGAGTAGAAGCACGAAAAAGTAATTCTACAGATTGACAACGCTCGGCCTCACGTTTTCAAACCCGGTAAAACTCACCTGGAAACCTGAAATGGGAAGTCCACCCCACCCGCCATATCTCCCAGATATTGCGCCGTCGAAAGGGTTGGATCATATTGAAGAATTTGGTTTACCTCGTTGGATCGGAATTAGTCGTGAATCTCGTTGCGTTGAAATGCATATCTTTGCTGATTTCAGTCAAAAGGCATTTGGAACTATAGCATACATTCGGACAATAGATGCCTTGGGAAAAGAAAACATATGTTTATGCCAAATCACGAGTGGCAACTTTAAAGAAGTTGAAATCAAACCTAAGTTTACCAAAATTAGAGTTAACTGCGGCGTTGCTTACTTCACGATTGAAGTCATATTTTAAGAGGATATTACTGCCAATTGATAGATACACTCTAACTCTATACTAACTCTATATTGGATCAAAGGTGACCTGAAACGCTGGGTGCCATATGTATTCGACCGAATTAAAGAAATAATGGGGTTGGAAGTGAGTGAGTGGCGACATTGTCCAGGGAAGCAAAACCCTGCTGATTTGATGACCAGAGGAATATCTGTGGTCAAATTCGAAGATGCTTCTGACTGGAGACAAGGACCAAGGTGACTTGGTGACCTGATAATAAGTGCCCTGCAAACAAGCTTAATGACGAAACTTTTATACTGTTTTATGCTGTTGCAATAAATTCTGTAAGTAGTTGGAAGAAGCTGCTGCGTGTAACGGCGTTGGTTTTTAGAGCAGTCAATTTTTTTGCATTGTAACAAGTTTTTCATTCACAAGTTTTTAACTGCACCAGAGTTAGGAAAAGCCGCAAAATTCTGAGTAAAATTTTTTCAAAATTTTATTTAAGCGATGAAATTCATCAATTGAGTCAGCAAATGCATATTAAAAAGTCAACCACTTTAATCACTTAATCCTTTTTAAGATAAGGACGGCCCTTTTCGTATTGGAAGCTGCTTGCAGAAATTAGAAAAATGCTTAGACGTCATTAGTTCGATGATAATTCAAAGGTCGAGTCCTATAAACAAGCTGCTTTTTATCTATTTCCGCGGACTTACTTTGCATGGTGGAGTAAATACAGTAAAGGTGCGGCTGCGAGACAAATTCTGGCTAATTGGAGGTATACAGGTTACCAAAAAGGCCATTCGTAATTGTAGGATTTGTTTACAACTAAGAGGTAAATCTGGTTCAAACCCCTTGCACCTCTACCAAGAGAAAGAATGATGACGTCCAGCCTCTTTGAAATAACAGAGGTGGACTTCGCTGGTCCTCTGTATACCATCAAAAACGAAAATCATAGTAAGTTATATATTATGCTATTTACCTGTGCAGTCGTAAGGGCTGTACATTTAGAGTTAGCTTTGAATTGAACAACTAAAAGCTGCCTGCTGGCCATTCGACGATTTATTGCTAGAAGGGGCGTGCCTAAAATTATTTATTCAGACAATGCAAAGACTTTTCAAAGGTCTTCGAAGGATTTAGCGTGTTTGGGTAATATTCTGGACTCTTAATTTTCTACGGCTTTCTTAGCAAACATTCCATCGTTTGGCGATTTAATGTAGAGTGAGCACCTTGGTGGGGTGGATTTTGGGAGCGGCTAGTCAAAAGTGTAAAGGATGTTTTAAAAGTTACAATTTAGAAAGCGAAAATTAATAATGAAGAACTCTGCTTGCGGAAGAAGAACATTTCATTTATATGCGTCCGTTAACCTATATAAGCGATGATCCCTTAGATTTATCACATCTAACCCCAAATAATTTCCCTGCAGGTTATTTTGGTTCACCTTCAGAGGAGAAATTGGTTGATGATATCGAGTTCCGTAAAAAGTGGAAAACAAGAACTCATCTTATATCTATACTATGAAAAAGATGGAATATCGAATATCTCCGCCTTTTAAGATCAGCCCATCACTCTAAAAATGTATTATCCAAGGAAGTTAAATTTTTTTAAAAATTTTGGTGGGGGCGAAAGCCTCCATTTATTCGGCTTAATACAAGCTATAACTTAAAATTAAACTTAAACTAATACTTAAAACTAAGGTTGGTTGTTGTGGTGAAGGAGAACCGATTTGAGGTAGGAAGTGGTGCGGTGGAAGTCAAAGATGCTAGGGTTTGAATTAATTTTTCGTAGCATGCGGGAGATTGGTTCGTTCGCGCCATAGGTGGTGTGGTGGGTTGGGAGATAGAAGAGACGAGGGGTACGTAGATTACGAGGGTAAGTGTTGAGGAAAATAGAATTGTGAAGGGACATGCATTCAACCTGACCTGAAAGAAGTCGATGAATGAAGAGAAAGTCGGCTGCGTCTCTGCGTTCCTCAAGGGTGTTTAGGTTAATAAGGTTGAGACGGTTTTGATAGGGGGGCAGAGTAAAAGAATCATCCCAGGGCAAACCTCGAAGAGCAAATCGAAGAAAACGGCGCTGGATGCTTTCGATTCTCGAGATATGAACGCGATGATATGGGGACCATACTTGACTAGCGTACTCTAGAAGGGGACGAACAAAGGTAATATAGAGGGACCTGGTCACGTATGGGTTGGTGAATTCTTTGGACCATCGTTTTACAAAACCTAGTACAGAGTTGGCTTTAAGGATTATCCCATCCATATGCAAACGGAAATTGAGCTCCCTATCACACAAAATGCCGAGGTCGCGAAGAGATTCAACGGAGGAGATCGGTTGGTTGTGGAGACGGTAGAATCGGGGAGGAGATTTGAGCCGCTTATGTGAAAAGGTGATGGACTGGCATTTGATGATATTAAGTTCCAAACAATTTTTGAGGCACCAGATCGAAAAACTATCAAGGTCTTGTTGAAGAAGGAAGGAGTCATGGGGAGAGGAAATGGTTTTGAAAAATTTGGTATCGTCGGCGTAAAGGGAGACGGAGGAGTATTTGATGATCCTATCGAGATCATTTATGGTTAATATAAAGAGAAGGGGGCCGAGATGGCTACCTTGAGGAACTCCAGAGGTGGCCAAAAATGGAGTGGAGTGGGCTGACCTAAAACGAACACTGTAAAAACGGTTTTCGAGGTAAGAAGATATCCATTTTAACAGTATGGGTTCAAAGCCGAGGGCAGACAATTTGAAGAGTATTAATCGATGAGAGATTTTATCGAAGGCTTTGCTAAAATCGGTTTCAACTACATCGACTTCGTTGCCGTTCTCTAGGGCAGAGATGGCAAAGGATACGAATTCAACAAGATTTGTGGTGGTTGACCTACCCTTTAGGAAGCCATGTTGTCTAGGGGAAATAAGTGATTTGCATTGGAAACTTAGAGCTTCATACAAAATACTTTCGAGGAGTTTGGGAATATGGGAGAGTTTAGCGATTGGACGATAGTTTTTTATTTCGTTCTTTGATCCCTTTTTGTGGATCGGGGTTATAAAGGAGGTTTTCCAAACCTGAGGAAATTCTCAATGTGAAAGGGATAGACGAAAGAGATCAGAAAGGGCAAGGGAAAGAGACGAAGAAAATTTTTTAAGAAATATGGTAGGAAGGCCATCTGGACCTGGTGTAAATTCGTCATTGAGTTGGTGTAATTTATATTCGATATAAGAGGGATCCAAGATGTGAGAGAGATGTGGGCCGTTGGAGAAGTTCGGTAGGTAACGAAAATAGGAGGGATCTGGTACAAAGGAGTCGTTGGTGAAGGATTGTTTAAAGAAGCTGGCAAATAGGTTGGCAGTGGTGAGTGGATCGGTTGATGACTTGTTGTTGAAAGAGAGGGAAGGAGGGTAATCATCGGACTTTCTTTTGTAGTTAACAAATTGGTAAAAGGACTTAGGGTCATTTATAAGGTTGACTTGCGCATTGTTAAGGTAACGCTGGTAAAGGGAATCGTAAAGTTCGGTGAAATGAAGATAAGCACCAAGATAGTTGGAATAGTCGGACAAGGATCTGGTACGCAGGAAAACAGCCCATAACTTGTTTCTCTTGTTTCGTAAGGAACGAAGCTTGCGATTATACCAGGGAGGACTAGTAGATGATGTTTTAAGGCGAGAAAACGGAACGTAAAGGCTGAAAGAATTAAATATTTCTTTATAAAAAATGGATAAGGCATCATTTACGCTTAGGTTGTGAAAGTTAAGGGGGGATCTGCTAAGATAGTCACTGATTTTGTGAAAGTTTGCTTTATGAAAGTCGTAGGATGAGAGAGTTGTGGGAGGAGTGGACTGGAAAGAAGAGTTATGAAAAAATGAAAGTAGAAGGGGGGGGGGGGGGCGGTAGTTATCGATTGTAGAGAGAGATAGGGGACAAAGTGAGACTGAGGAGTTAATGGAATCTGTTGTGAAAATAAGGTCCAATTGCCTGCCCATATAGTTGGATACATCACTGACTTGGCATAGACTTGAGTCTGTTAAGCGATCTAAGAAGAGACATTCCTTAGCTGAGTTGGCATTTGAAGCGATGAAGAACGATTGATCGTCTGATGGAATTCACTGTAGCTGAGGAAGATTAAAGTCGCCGAAAACAAAGATATCGTCAGTAGAGTCAGACAGGTCAATTAAATAGTCGATCGCATCGACAACAAGTTGGTAAGATTCGGTAGGTTGAGCTGGCAGGATGTAGCAACATAAAACGTAAAGGGACTTGAAGGGGAGTGATATTTTTATAGCGACAAAGTCGACTTTAGAGGATGAAGAGATGCTAATGGGAGAAGAGTTAAGGCTGTTGTGGACCGCCAGTAAGACGCCTCGACAGGGGGAATCATCATGTGGGCGGGTAGGATCGTCGTCGCGAAAAACATTAAAAGTAGGGGGGAACAATTCCTGGTTCCTTATGTCGGGAATCAAATTGGTTTCAGTCAAGGCGTAAATATCAAAGAGAAAAAATATGGAAGAGAATGCGATTGACGTAGGACAGCATTGGTTTTAGAGCGAAGACCTCTTACATTCTGGTAGTAAAATGTAAGAGGGATGTTGTGTGGTGGAGATGTATGGCGGGATGGTTTAAGTGCTGACGAGGAAGGCACGTTATGGACGAAAAAATTTATCGTGGTCAGCTCGGTTTCGCTGTAGGTGTGAGACTCGTTTAGAGTGAACGTAGTGGCCGAATGCAGCAAGGTCGTCTGCTACTTTCTGAGGGGACATGCTAAAATTCTCGTGGTACCTGACATAAAGGTTCCTGAGACTGATAGGGTCGGTAGGGAGGCCTTCCTGCTGGATGGATACCATGACGCTGGTTTTGGTCTTCCCTTCGTAGCAGACCGAGTCCGATTTGTCGTGTAGATAGGCGAGAAAGAGACGAATGTTTTCATATATCTTTCTCTCTCTAAGCCTAGAGAGTGCATAGCGACTTTCTTTAGTTCCATTGGTTTGCTGGGTTAGTTTAACTGTAGGGGGAAAAAGAGGATCAAGAATAGGGGCAGTGGGGGAGGGAGATGGAGATTCGTGGTTGGATATGGAATTGGGCGCCGGATGAGATGTTGGGTTTAGTGTATGGGAGTTAATAAAATTAGGGTACTTAGCTCCAGTTTGTTGGTCGAAGTTAGGAAATGAGTTGTTTGCTGGGATCGGGGGCGTAGAAAATTGAGATGGGATAATATGGGTGGTTGGGGTTAAGTTGAAAGAGACGCGTTGGCGCGGGTGCTTGGGTGGAACATTGGAAATTAGCGGATTAGAGGATTGGTGTGTAAGGGCTTTGTGTCGGATAAGTGAGGAGGGGGGACTGAAATCGGGGAACAAGTTCGTTTTGAAGCTCCAGTTGGGATCGGGATTAGAGCTTCGTTTTTTGTTAGCGTGCTTTTTAGTTGGAAGGGGGTTTGTGAGCGATCTTTTTTTAAGCTTATCATAACGTTTATTTTTAGAATTTTGGTTGTCGTCGACACGTGGGTTTTCTCGTTTCTCAAAGCATTTAGTGATACTTATCTTCCCAGGTTTAGTGGCCTTACCAAAAGAAGTGGGGAATATCCATGAATATTTGGTTGGGATGCTGATTTTGAAGCTGCAGGAACTATTGGAGTCTGCAGGGGAAATCATCTCGCACTCGCTAATGGTGATGGCATAATTTCGGTGAAAGAAATTCCTCACCCAACTAACATCAGCGTGTTGAGGAGCCCCTTCAACGTAGAATACGGTATGGTTTCCCACTTTCAACTTTTCGAGTCGGCTTTTCCATTCGGAGGGGGTCCATGAAGTTCCGAATTGTTTGAGCGGTTTTTGTGGGGCGGGTGCGGGCGGGATAGGCAGCGCGGTTTCGATTTCCGTTGTTAGGGCGGCAGGAGGAGTATTTGAAAGTGACTCCGTGTCTACTAATTCATTATGAATTGAGACATTGTACGGGGAACTAGCTTGAAGTTGAATTTGATCGGGGATTCCATCGATTTTTTGGGAAGCCAATCTCACTTCTTTACCGATTTCGGCAACGGTCAACCGAGTTGCTATGAGTTCCTCGTTGACGTCTATTATTTTTAGGGTTAAGTCATCAAGCGTAGAGTCTGATGGATGCGGGGTGGGATGTATTGTTTTGGAGGAGGTTTGAAAAAGCAAGTCGAGATCAGTACGGAGAAGATTGATAGAGTCGTTTATGTGTGTGAGTACGTTGGATTTAAGGAGGTTGGCAAAATTTGTTTTGAGGAAAGCTTTTAATCCATCCAGGTGATGTTTGATCACTTCGCTCTCGTTGTCGTGATGAGATTGATTTTTGGACAGATTGTAGATCGCTGTGGACTTGTAAGCTTCCACATTACTGTCAATGCAGTTTACTGAGTCTTCAATCTTCTCTATTCTGTCGAGAATAGTTCTGCTAATATGATTGTTTTCGGTTAGCATCGCATTGATAGACTCGTTATTGCATTTAATTGCCAGCATAACATGAGCCAAGGTGATCTCTTTGCACTCGTCGCAGTAAAAATTGAAGAGACTGCAATACTCCTTGAGGTAGGTAATGGATCTCCGGGTAAGACCGATGCATATGGCATGGAATGATTTTCCACAGAGACCATTGCAGGCTACCCATTCCGCGTTGGGGTCAACAATTGAGCACAAAACACTAGCACAGCACTTTTCCATTTTTTTTTTTTTTTTTTTTTTTTTTTTTATTTGGGCTACGAACACTTATTGACACAGTTAATTTTTGTTAGGGTTATTTGTTTTTTTTTTTTTTTATTTTTATTATTATTTTTTTTTTTTTTTTTTTTTTTTTTTTTTTGGGGGGTACAAAACTGGCACAGGTGAATCTAGGTCGACGAACAAAGACGGGAAATATAGTGAAATTTACTGATTCGGCAGTTTACGTTGCTTTAAAGGAAATCGGAAAAGTAACAGAATTCGGAATTCGGTATACAAGACAAAACACGTCCGCACAGGTTGACAGTCAAACAAAACAAAAACGTGGGTGATTTCTTTTAAGTAGGAGATCCTTCAAAAACGCGACTGCTTTGAAAGATGGCTATTGTTGAGTGCACTTATCTGGGAGATACAATCGTGTAAGAGCCTTTGAAATTCGTTTTGCTGATGATGGGGCGTCCAATTCCAATTTATATCCCCTAAAAATAAGCATTAAGGGGCGCGGGGAGGATGTTTAAAATATATCATGCTAGAAAGTTCTATTTGGCAAACCATTCGATTGAACCTTTAACTGACGCAGTCGGGTACAGAGTAGATTTTCTTGTATACTTAAAAACGTTCAGTACTGTAGTTGATTAACGTTAACAAACTTAGTGAAACCAGAGTTGCGTATATAAAGGAAAATAGAACGAAAGATTAGTGCTCTGGTAAAGTGAAACAAATAATGGCATGTTTAAACATATTGGTTCAGGACCAGTCAATAGGGAAAATTTCAACAACATGAAGACAACGCTCAACTTAGCTACTTGCATATAAGTCAAAGTAACTATACGTACATCCCTGTGTAAATAACATGTCTGAAAGGATTTATACAAAGGCTAGACTACTATCTGCAAAAATCCAATAGATTAAGATTAAACAATTTAAGCGAAGGCTTAGACTAAGAATTAGATCATAATAGAATTGAGAAAGTACAACTAAGTGACAATTCAGTCAATCAACTACAATACAATAGTGATAAAATAAATAAGTAAGAAAAGGAAAATAATACATTAAATGTCCTTAGAATAAGAAACTCAGATAATAATATAAACAGCCTTAGCAACTTACTTCATAATTTCAGAATAGCAAACGTAAACAGTACAATAAGTGACTTTGGTAATATTAGAGTAGAAATAAAAATGTCTTTAAATCAAAACCAACTCCTTCCAGTCCCACAGCAAATTCCTCAAATAGACGTATTTCCGGAATTGAGGGGATTTACTAAAATTTGAAGGTAGTCCTCGGCTCCTTTTCGAATTTAAACACAATGTAGTGAAGATACTTAGTTTTATCCCGACATTAGATGGCATAGCTCAAGACAAAATATTGCTGCGAGCAAACCTAAATAAAATTATTGGACCAGCCAATGAGATATTGAAAATGTTTGAAGTACCGCTCGTTTGGACTTCAATAAGATCCAACATCGTGATTCATTATTTAGATAAATGGAATGAGACTACACTTATAAGAAAACTTCACGGTCTAAAGCAAGACCAAAGTACTTTAAAGCAATTCTATAGTAAAACGATGAAAGGCAAAATACAACATTTACAAAGAAATGTGATTTAATACATTCTTGGTCGGATTATGTCAACCGTTGGGTTTAACTATCAGTCCAATTAAGCGTTGGACTCTCAGTTAAATTGGTCATCTGAAAGAATGACACACAAGAAACCACCAAAACAATTTCACCTACAGCAAAGGTGGCAGCTTTTTCAACTCACATTCAATGAATCAATCGCAAACACTTTCTAGTCTAAATCTTAACCGAAACTTTCCAGAAAAGTTATCCGATGCAAGAGTCGACTTTCAGCCACAACTCCTACAGCAACAACCAATTTTTCAGCCATGAATTACATAGTTTAAATACAAATAATCCTAAAAACAACGTTGACTACAAAGCATAAATAAAGAATTATCAACAGCCAGATTTATACCATATCTACAATTTCGATCAAAGGCATCTTAACCTACCAAACGTAATGCATGAGCTAGATGACGAAAATATTCAAACACCTTCTTCAGCAGACCAAAAGTCTTTATAGACATAAATAAACACGGAACTGAGTTTTCCTATATAAACATTTCTTTACCCCTTGGGCATTAATTAAAATTCTTAATTGGCACCGGAGTCTCAACCTCATTCATTAATCCCACGACTATAAAAACCATATTAAAAACCCAAATTTCTAGAATTTAATGAGCCTGGAGAAACTAGATTTTTAGTGTTCCGCTTTCACGGATACTTTGACGGTTTTCTAGGACATGATACATTTACCGCACAAGGAGCAAACGGTTATTTAGCCAACAGACTCCTAATAACACAAAACTATAAATTACCTCCAGAATTAAAACCAATTATATGTCCACAAAATATATTCAATCAGCAGTCTCAAAATCCATTTTAAAGTTACCAGTTGATGTAGAAAAATATATATACATATACATATATCACACCATATCTCCTGAGGGTACAAACGAGTAAAGGAATTAAATGACATAGGAGCTAAGTAATAATTAAAGCAACAAATTCAGACAAAATTGACAATAAATTCTGTAAACAAAATTTCTGGAAACTAAATAATTTTGGAGTTAATAGTTAATGCCCCAATTCAAGTCCTATAACTTCTGATTATATTACTGACCTTATTCGAATATCTCACCTCAATGCTGAAGAGAAAAGAGCCATTTTCAGAGTATGGCGACCATATGAAGACATTTTCAATAAGTTAGTTTTCATTAATAAATTAACCTTCAGCAATCAGATATGACATAGAAACAGAATCACTGATGATAGTCCTATATATTCAAAATCCTATCGTTACCCCCATATTCATAAAGAGAAGGTCCAATCGCAAATAAAGCAAATTTTAGAATACGCTATCATAAGATCGAGCTACTCACCTTGGAGCTCACAATTTGGATTGTTCGGAAAAAAAATGTCAGTTGAAAAAACAATTAGAGACAGAAACCGCCTACCCTACATATATACTATATGACGTTTTGGATAATATTGGTAGAAGCGTATATTTTACTACACTCGATCTATGTAGTTGCTTCTACCAAATTGAATTAAAGCTGGCAGACATAATAAAAATTGCATTCAAAGTGGCACTACGAGTACGTCTGAATGCCCTTCGGCCTAAAAAAATCTCCTCCGACCTTTCAAATAGTCATGGATAGAATTGTTGATGATATCAACATAAAATAGTTATTTTTCTTCATTATTCGCATTTATTGCTTAGGTTAACAATATTTGTTTTTATGTGTCAACATTTATTTTGGTATTCTATTACCTTGCACTTTTTCGCTTTGTTTTTATTGCTTAGGCTAGCAAAATTTCTGTATAAATGAAGTTGAAATAAAATTACTCGGCTCAGTGTTGTTATTTAATCGAACCAAGCCTTTTACTACCTAATGTGAGGCTGGATTAGGCGATTGAATTAAAAAATATAAAATTCTAAATAGTAGAGTTCACATGGTCCTTCGAGCCGGATTAGCCGGAACAGTGAAAAGTGATTTGTAAATATTGGTACTAGACGAATACACAGAAATGAGTAAAATCGAATATATTGCGTTGAACCAGACGAAAATCTCGGAAGAAGTGCATTGATTATGGACTAATTTTAAGAAAGATGGAGAATCCCGCTACTCGGTGGAGTATTTCGTAAGGCGACTCGAGCAGTTAGAACAGCACTAAAATAAAATAAATAACGGGTATTTGGAAGATCTACGAAAAACAAATCCGCAGCATGAGTACTTTGTGAGAAACATTTTAGACAATTTGAAACGAGGTATCTCGATATTAAGGGTACATTCAAAGCAAAATTGTAGGTAATCAGGAAAAACACGCAACCAGCGCCAGTGCCATTACCAAGCGGTGCAGGCAGGTTATCTCCTGTAAATCGAAGTCCAAATCGATGTGAAGTAAGTCAAGAATCAACATCCGGCACAGAAAGAACTAACATCAAGAAGTGCCCAGCAAAATTTAAAAAGTTGAATATGATTAAAAACAACCTTAAACATATTACTGAGAACTTGGAGTTTACTCACTATGCAGTTTACCTAGAATTCAAATTGGATCAGATTAGAGAATACTGGACAAAGCTGGTGACAATGAATGACGAGATCATGTCCTCATTGGAAGAAACCGATTACGAGCAGGAGTACGTGTCCAACAATGAATTCGTTGAGCTGGAGCAAATATATCAAGACGCTTACATCCAAATTAAGGAAGCAGAATAACGATAACACCAACCAGAGGCAGTAACTCCACAAGCTGCAACACATCAGGAAATCAAACTTCCACCAATAAGCATAGCATCATTCAACGGCAAGTATGAAGAGTGGATATCATTTTGGGAACTGTTCGATCGATTAAGCGATGTTGAACGAATTCAATATTTAAAAGGAAATCTAAAAGGAGAAGCAGCAAGGATTGTTAATCCTTTGGCACCGACATCAAGCAATTATGCAACAGCTATAGAATTGCTAACGAACCGGTTTCAAAATTCAGCAGCGCTACATCCAAAAATTGCTTACTTTAAAATCAGTTCGACATGAAAATGCGTTCGAATTGAAAACGATCATGGATATGTCAAGGGAAATCTTGTACGGTAACAACAATTTAGGGGTCGACGTAAGCCCCTGGGATCCATTGTGATTCAGTTGTTATGTCCGAAACTTGATTCTGAATCAAGGAAATTATATCAAAGATCCAGAGGAACTTCAACAGAAATTCCTAAACCTAGATTCAGAGGGTTGGAAATCAGTCGTGAATTCAACCGTGAACACCAGCAAGTACGAGCAACAGCCACAAAAAACTATTTGACTACAGTCACAGAGTCGAAATGCGTTGTGTGACGCCAGTCTCATCAATTGATGAATTGACGAAGAACCGACGTAGTCCAAAGGTCGAAGCTGTGTTTCAACTGTTTGCGAGACGGGCACACCGCAAGGGAATGTGTGATGAAGAGGGCAAAATATGCGCACAACAGCATAATTCCTTACTTCATTTCCCTTGAGGTGGGAGTACAGTAGTTTCGGGAAAAGAAAGAATATCCAGTGAAATAAAAGTTCAATGAACAATCAACTTATTGTATATTTGAATTCAAATAACAAACAGTTAAAATTTTATTCCTTTTTTAGCTAAAATTGAGAAGCTATGTTTCAACTTAAAAAAAAAACAGGCGACATAAAAACATCTTTCGATAACAGAGTACAATTTCGTTAATAAAGTTGTGCGAAAATAAGTCGACAATATTTATTGGACTCTCTTAGTTTTTTTTTCATTCGTTAGTAAGATCTACTACTCAGTTGCTTGTTAATAAGCCTTACAATTGCGTTTGAGTCTTTGCTTATTGGATGTCTTATTGCATTTTTAAACTGCTTAATGACTTTATTTAACTTACAAAATTTTGTTTCGATATGAATTATTGTGAAATTATTGGATTTCTTACACCTGGAATATTGATTTCTTTTCTCATTGATGGGCCGGACAGACAGAAAAGATAAAAGCTGCGATATCTGCTATGGAGACTGCTACTGAGATCCGGCGCGCCAAGGACAGTAGTCGCAGCGTTTTATCGGATTCGGATTTATCATCAGAAGAGCCCCTCGACACAACCCATAAGTAATGACCTAAATATGACGCGAAAATCATTCTTGGCTATATTAATCACAAGCTCGGCAACGAGCATATCTTTGGGTTAACACATATTCCACGGCATCACCTCCAGAACCGGATAAAGGTTTCCACACATTTAAATTTAACTAAACGGACCTACCTGTTTCTATGCGGAGTTCCGTAACATCACAAAAGTAGTGAACTATTGTGAATAAATTCAACGTAGTGTGGTTACATTCGCAAAAGACTGCCACTGAACGAGTCTCTGTTAACATCTGGAGAAGTTCACTGCCGGCAGCATTAATAATAAGCAGCCGAGTGGCATCAGTGCCAGGAAGCAATCAAAGAAATCACCTCCGATGTGCTTGGTTTCCACCCAATGCAACAAAAAAACAACTGGTTCGCTTACGAGTGCAGATAGGAAAATAAAAAAAAAAATTAATGTACAGAGAGGACCTGAGAAAAAGAAAAACCGCTCGTTCGAGACTTTAGAGCAGTGTTATCAGAAGAATGAACTTCGGAAATTTTATCGAAAAACAAAACAAACATTTCAAAGCTTTAAAGCCCGAAAAGAAATCTAGTATAGAGAAGGAAATCTCATAGTAGTACCACAGTCGGTAGAAAGAATCAACCAAATAATAATAACCCATCCCACCTGAATGACAAGAGAAAACATTTCCGTCCACCCGACCAAGATGAAGTCAGAACAGCCATTTCCAAGCAACGCCTAAAAAGCTGCTGGAATCGATTGACGAACTGTTTAAAGCATTAGGTGATGTTTCACGAATTGATGAATCTCCCTCTCCTCAAAGCCGTCTTCAGTTTACGGATTACTCCAAAACCGATTTAGTATGCAGCGCTGATGTCCTTCAACATTAAACTTCACCCCCGAAATACGTAGTTCTGGTCGCAGCGAACTTAACTGTGAAAAATCAGTGCAAGAGGTGAAGCACTTGCATCCGTAGCTACGTTTGAAGTCCTTATGAAGCCTGCTACGACTTTCAAGCTAGTTTGGTAAAACACGTGTTCACTGAACGCATTCAGAAGGCTAAATTCACTGAGTCTTTTCTGGGTCCCAGGTCACAATGCGATCACGGTAAATGAAATCGCCGACGAATTTCGTAGACAATGTTTAGAGGAGAGTTTTCAGGAACCGAACCTACGTAAGGTCTGTTAGGGCAACATGGAACCATATTGTATAATAGCTTTATATTGTGAAATGCTTGCTCTACTATGTACTCTATTGTAATTTATATAAACTTCAACAATTTTGCAGTTGATAATAATCCGTCGTATGCCTCACATCTATCACATATTAAATATTGTCAGTGTTGTGATGATAGATAGTTTAAAACCGCGTCTCAATCAAAACATAATTTAACGGGTGCCTAGATAGCAATGATAGTTTTTCCAATTGTTATGTTTTAATTACCAATAACATGAAACAGTTAAGATATTCAGTAAGGTTTGTCATTTGATCATGCATTATCTTACGCTTACTGAACGTGCGGAAATTATTAAAAAATATCGAAATTCCGGATCAGTTGTAAATATACAACATGAATTTCGTCATGAGGTCGGTCGTCATCATGGCTACAATGTGCATGCAATTCGTCACACCGTGGAAAAATTTGAGCATGAGTACACTCTTTTGGATCTTATGCCACCAACCAGACAAAGATTGGTACAAAATGAAGAAAACATAGCTGCCATAGCGGCCAGTATCAAAGGAGATCCTGTGCTCACAGGTAGCCAACATCGTTATATCCGAGCTGTGGTTCCAACAAGACGGCGCTACTTGCCATACAAACGACGCAACGCTCGAAGTTGTGAAGGAGAAATTTGGCGACTGTTGTTGTGCAGCCCGCAGGGAGTTTCCTCATTTGTATGTGTACTGTGGTTCTCTTATCAATGGCATTTTCATAGACATAGTGGAATATTTTTCCGCAGATAATTCTTTGGCCATAGTCTCTACTAGTTTCAGTATTGCTATGTAATAAGTGCTGATGCACTAAGAACTCTGCTAAATTTGGTAAAGATGTAATAATTTCTGACAATGACTCATTTACCAAGAGCATCCGCTCCAGCATTATCAACGAAGAATTTCATCGTAACATCGAAAACACATTGTTTTAACTTGAATAGTTCCGATCACAGTGTCTGCATCCTCCTGAGTTTTCATTTGCAAAAGTTGTATGTCTAAAATTTTACGGGATGATCTACACTTGACAAGTAGCTATGCAGCTCCTGAAGGACACCATTCCTTAAAAATAGTTGATAAAACTACTGCTATATTGTCTGCAATATGTTTCTCAGGAACTTACCTCGTTTTCAAAACTGCTGAGTACATTTTAACTTCGAAAATGAAGTGACTGGTAATCCATACAAATAATCTGTTGCTGTCCGATGTCCACAGATCCATTGTAACAGCTTCATATTTTACGTTTTCCATTACGTCCTCAAGAGTCTGATATAGTACTTCATTCATAACTATACACACAGTTTTTTTGTTCTTTTTTTTATCTACTTACTCAACAATATGCATCCCAACAATGTGCATCCTATCCAGCAGATCCGTGACAAACAATTCAGAAGTCCAGGGCATGGGACACAGAGATAGGGGCTATTAAGGCTAAGAACGAGAAAAGTAAATCCGATTTATGGTATATATATTTAAAAAAATTAAATGAAACACAAAATAAAGGGAATTTATAACATTCACAGGAAGGATTTAATTGTTTTATTGCAACAGGTTGTGATTCCATTTTATAAACATTAAACAGTTTGTTACAGACTTCGAAGTTTAATCTGATCCTTTTTTCTTTTTTTTTTTTTAAGTTCATCGAAAGAACCGCGGTTGACAAAGCTGTTTGTCCTACTTTAGGAAAAGAATTGGGAAAACTTAAAATTTATACTGCACATAGAAGAACTTAAAATTTAAGAAAATGTGTTCGAAGGGCTAGATTGTATTAAAAAAATTTATATACAATATGACGTTGATCTGATCGTGAATCCAGTTTTTAAAAATTATATCCTCCGTAGAATGCCACAATGCATTCAAATGCGGTGTTTTAGAAAAAGCAGATCGTAGTACATCAACTAACTCGCCAATGGTAATCGGTCGTAATAAAGGGAAAATAAGAATCTTTCTCCAGCTGAAATGCGAAATGGTCGATTGATTAGAGATTTTTTTAACTTCCTTTGGCTAAAAGTGGGACTTTACTTATTACACATCAAGCCCGAAGTACTCAAAATCCAACGGCCCTGCGGTACGTTGAAGTTTCTAAATTTTAACTAAATAAGTGCCACAAAGACGAATCGGATGTTTCTCTTGCACCACTCAACTGCTGCAATACGTCTCGAAACAACGAGGAACGAGAAGTCACCATAAACAACCCTTTTAAGCTGGTGAAAATGTGAGAATTCAAAAGCTTAATTGAAACTGAATATATGTTGTCAAACTAGCCATACTCTTTATGATACAAAATGACGCTCACGCGTGATTTATAACATGTGTCAAAGTCTAATATGCTCAGTCAGCATTGCCTTTTCATCATGGAAACATATATACTCCCACAACGCATTCAAATTATTGAATTTTATTATCAAAATTCTTAATATTTAAAAAATATTTGTAGCGCACTTCGACTTTTATAAACGACCTACTGAGCAAGAAATTCAAACCATCGTGACTAAATTTCGTGCCAATTTCGGGCTATTGAACATCAAGCCACCGGCCCATATACGTAGAGCGCACACAGAGGAAATTATTGCTGCTGCACCCGGCAGAGTTAATGAAGACCGTGATTTGGTAGGAGGAAGATATGGGGGATATTACGCAAGGATCTTGGTCTAAAATCTTACAAAATAAAATTCGTGTAAGAACGGAAGTCGAACGACCTGACAGAGAGTCGAATTTTTGGTGAGTGGACCTTAGAACAGCTTGTGGAAGATCCGTTTTTTATCGAAAATTTGTCTTAGCGATGAATCTCGTATTTTTTTAAAGATGACAGTGAGAGTAACCTTGCCGTCACTGGCGCCCCTATCGTTCAATGATTTCGAACTTTTTCTACCCAAAATGCACGGGCTTAACCTGGCTCACATGTGATTCCAGCAAGACGGTGCTGCATGCGAATCGATGGTCCGATTCGGAAATGAGTTCGGAGAGCGAATTATCTCTCGTTTTCTACCGATGAATTGGCAGGCTGTATCGTACGATTTGACGTCTTTAGACTATTTTTTATGTATATACGTCAAAACACTCATCTATGCCGATAAGTTATCATCAATTGCAGTCTTGGAAAAAAAATTACAAGTGTTATAAACGAGATACCAGCTACTATAGTCGGAAAAATGATTCAAAAGTTGACTTTCCCTATGGACCATAATGGAAATAATTTTTAAATTGTGTAATAAGAAAAATTGTACACAGTTTTGCAATTTTCCAGTTTTTTTTTTGACAATTTAAAATCGAACGGTTACAAAAATCAACCATTATTAATAGAACCAGTTGTTAAATGCAGTCCATTTATTAACTTGTACCATATGAAATGATTTTCATGAATTTTCATTCATTCATTTCATTCAAAAAGATGCTCTCACGTAAATATCTGTAGCAGAAAATGCATATTTTTTTAATAAAATAAAGTGATACGTGTGTTTGAAGTGTGAAACTTTAAGGATTCCTAACAAGTAATTTTTTTAAGAAATTGTTTATCATGCAGTCGACATCTAAAACTCAGACACTTTTCGTTGTTAATTTGAGCTGGGACTTAAGAATATGGTATAGTGAGATGTTAGCCTTGAAAACGAACCACGTGGGAAACCAGAAATGGTAATTGACAGCAATATCTTTAAAGCAACGATAGACGCATACCCAACATCCATTATTTGAACGAGGCACAAAAACTGTGCTGCTTAGAAATCTGTGCATTGCTGAGCTTAAGGCACCAAAACGAACAGTTTTGGCAACGTATAATCACGTGTGATATGATAACCGTAAAAGATCTGGGCAGTGATTAGATACAAAATAAAACCAAAACAGATAGCCAAATTAATTCCTAACCCAGAAAAGCTTATGGTGACAACATGGTGGACATCATCGACCTGAACACAGAAGGACAAAGCTGGAAAGAGACCGTGCTAGCTGCATAGGTATGTTAGCTGATGCCCTGATCCACCTCGGACTGTAGGCACATCTGCTATAAGTAAGTATGTAAGTTCAGGGGCTCAACTTATTTTTCTTTGTCTTCTAAACCTAATTCTGCCAAAGTGGCAAAACTTCTTTCCACAAAACAGTCCTCTCCCTTGTCTGACGCAAATGTGTATTCACTATCTAGTTCACGTTGCAATGAACGACTGAAACACAGGAATAATACGACGGAAAATTAAAATATATTGGTTAAAATGAATTTGCAAATTATACCCGTGAAATGATTGTATCCAAATTATGAATTTTCAGCTAAAATGAATACCCTTTTACACTTCCTTTTGGCTTTTCCTATAACTTGCCTAAAATTGAGCATTTAGGAAAATGTTATTTCTAAACATTTTATTTTGCATTATAATTTTTTATTCAATATACGAATAAAGGCAATTTAAACAGTAATTTTCGATAATTTAATTAGAGAAAAATAGAGGCATGAACTATATATGTTAACTACGATATTTCTAAATGGCTTTATTTATAGGTAATTAAATAACTTTGGTATACTTCTAATAACTATTAAATTAAGAGCTCATGATATAAAAGTTTAAGCGATATGCCATCAGCACTCACTGCGTTAGATTTAATACTATGTTAGTTAATGCTAGAAGTTTCGCAATCACTAAAGTCGAATTTGAAAAATATAAGCACTAAGATCGCTTGGATTTAAATAACATTAATAATAATAACATTTCGATTTTCGAAGATTTTTCCATAAAACAGGGATGGACTTTGAAAGTTAAGCTTCGATGAATAATTCGGAATGTTGGTTTTTTTAATCTCTGCTGTTACTTTGGTTCTTATACATGTGTAACTCCGCCAGCGACACCTGTACCTACTGTGACGCCAACAAGAGTATGCCTGTCCCTTTCCGCTATTAATTTCTAATGTATTGAACTCAGAAAATAGAGTCAAATCAAGGAAGCCATCTGCATTATTTTGGTTTGAAATGATTCGCTAACGCTTTGTTAACTATCAAATTGGCAGTTATTACAAAATTATGAATAAAACAAACTATTGTTAACTTTAAGTTACGCATTGAAAACATATTAATATATCAGTGTAAGATGGGCTTTTCTGAGGTATAAATTTTCTTAAAACTATCTGTTATTTCGTTAAGCAGATAATTAACATCGGCTCCTATTTAGGCATCTATAATTTTCCCGGTGAAACTAATTTTAAATAGCAACACCAACACCACGTTTAGGAATCTTAAGATTACGTAAAACCATTGAGATAAGGTATATGAAGATATAAGAATCTGTAATTGGTTTATTTAACCAACTTTCTGACACACAAATTAAGACAACAAATCCGTCTGAAAAACCGTCAATTTGTTCAAGTATGCTCTGTGCATTAAAACGGCACATTTTAAGCATAAGCATAATGCGAACCATTGTATAATTGTTCATACCATAATTACACATTACTAATTAAAAAGGAAGTAATAAAATTAATACAAAATAAGAAAAACAGCAAAAACAGGGAAAAAATTTCAGATGAAAATATTATGGCGGAAAATCTTCAGAGAGAAGTTGCAATCCAGTCTCGAGAGCCATCGATGGTAATAACGTAATATCGGAATGATATTACCGAATTCAAACGTTGGACATTCATTGGATTAATAATGTGGACGACGTTTGCTATCGGCTCACACCTCCAGATGAAAATGTTTTGCTCTGACAACAATTGCCCTACTGTTTCATCCCATGGGATAGTTATCTCCATGTATTCTTCGAGCAAAATTTATTGTGAAGCTTCTTGCATTCAGAATTTCTTCTGGGATAAGCTGATCTAAAGAGAAATACTTGAGGAATAGAGCAATTATTACACTGATTTTCCAGTTGTAAATAAAATACGGATCCTAAGGTGGGTCAAAAAAAAAACTGTATTAAATTGCATGGCTTTAGCGACTCACCAAAAAAATCATCGGGATAGCAGTTTACCTTCATAAAGAAGGTAGCAAAGGCAAAATACACATTCATCTCATCGTGTGAAAACCCATTATCGTACCAGCACAACCTGTTAACCTACCACGCCTTGAGCTCTGTGGTGCTGTTATGCTGGCTAGACTACTTGGATAACGAAGCAGAAATAACAGAAATCGGGTAGAGGAAATCGAACGGCAGACGGACGTTCCCATATCGAAGCATATCCCAACACACTCAAATCCAGCAGACTTGACCGCAGATGCCATCGGCGTTAGTTGGTGAGAAATAATGGTTAAACGACCTGGATATACTGGACCAAGTAGACTCACCACAGAGGAAGGTAACCGAAAAATCAAGTCCAAAGCTCGGGATTGTTGGAAAAGGTATTCAGCCAGCTGATTCAACTGTCATCAAACTTTACCCGACCCTACCGAATTGCAGCCTAGTGTAAGCGCTTTGTGGACTTTTAACCGTTTTCGCCAATGAATTAGACCGCACTGCGAATGTAATCGCATGCTATGCTCAGTTATGAAATCCAAAGGCATGGAATCGTTGAACCCATACATAGACGGAGAAGGAATTCTTCGCGTAGGCAGATGGCTGAAGATACCAAATATTCCTTATGACCATCAGCACCCGATAATTTTAGAACACAGAAACCACTTCATAAAACTTATCATTCGCGATTCACATGTAAGGTCACTACTACCTAAGATTGCGCATATAAGACAGAAGTATTAGGTGTTTCAATTTAAAAGAGCAGTAAAGAAGCACATCAATGATTTGACGACATGCTTTAAGTTTTGCAGTCAGATTGCGCAGCAGTCTTGATCGTATCAAGACCTTTTTCCCACACAGCCATTGAATGTGCAGGCATTGGTTACGTATAAGAGTATGAAAAGGGAAATTTTTGTGTATTTGGCCATCGAAGTCATTCATTTAGAAGTGGTAAGTGATCTCATAACCTCAGCAATTTTGGATGCTTTCAAAAGGTCCGCAAAACAACGAGAAGTCCGGGGTGAAATTAATAGTGACTGAGGAACTAACTTTGTTGGACCTGATGCAAAACTGCTACGCCTTATGAAAAGCACGACCCATAATTGGGAGGACATTGCGAATACAACAACTGGAGGAGGTACGAAATGGAACTTAATTCTCCCAGCTTTACCCCATTTTGGAAGATTGTAGCAAGCAGGGATAAAGGGTGCAACGTACCACTTTAAAAGAGTAGTCGGAAACGGTGCACACACCTTTGAGGAGCTCATCACGCATTTGATGTAAGTCGCAGCATGTTTAACTTCGAAATTTTTGACCCAAAGTCGACTTTCCCCCCCCCCCCCCCCAAACGGAGCCTAGGATGTGTACAAGAAACGAACCCAAGAACAGGCAACCTGACACGCGACGTCAAGGTCGACCTATTATTAAACTTTGCCGGCTCAACAAACAATTCAGCAAAAACGGAAAACGTAACCAAAGAAACTAATTCAACACAAACCCATCAAAATTCGAACACATTCACATACCATCCGCTATTACTAACTCGATATAAAATAATACCAAAGACAAAATATTCTTAAACACAAAATAATTTTATTCTATAGAAAAAAACAATAAAGCTCACTCAAATCAAAATGTAAATCACTCAACACTCTATTTCAAAAAAATCTATTGTAGATGCAACCCAAGCACTCTCATACAAATAAGCAATCAAACCCACTCACATGCTTTCACTTAGTTTACTAATTTTCTAACACATGCACGCACAGTTTACCATCCTACTCGAATCGTTAAAAATTATACGACAGTTCTTCATACATACGCATAAACACGCATACATATGCATGCACATTATAAATGGACGCATCACTCACACTTACAATATATATACTAAAAACCCAAAAGGAAGAATTATGAATTTTCAAATAAACATAAAACAATGAATCAGATCCTAACATATCTGTATCTCAAACAGGATCACCCTGTATACGAGTATGTGCAACATTAAGAGAAAATTAAGCCATTTTCTCGTAGATCTGACTGTCATTGTCTTTTGTGTCAATGTCCTTTCATAATCATATGTAATAATCTGTTGTTTATTTTCATGTACTCAACAACATGCATTCCAGATAATTTTTAGCAGTAGATTCGTGGCAAACAAAGCAGAAATATGGAGACAAAAAGGAAAAAAAAAGGGAGATTAAAGCTAAGAACACGGTTCCTCTTCAAAATGTCTTAAAAGGAATTTTATAAGTTTCTACCGTAAATTCAAAATGTCAACTTTTATAAAATAAGTTATCAAACATGAAATATGAATACGAATAATTTTAATTGTAGATAGTTATTCCATTTGTAAATACTCGGATAAATTAAACAGTTTTTGTTACGGAGGTTTAGATCTAATATTCGGAACAACTCAAAGAAAAACAAAGTTCAAATTTTTGTCTTTCCTTGAACTGTTCTTTTCTTTTAAAGCCTGCGAAATATACAAATTATTAGCGTAATCAACGGCCTCGCCGCACTGAAAGTATCGGTTCCCATTAGATCACCGAAATTCAGCATTGTTGGGCGCGGTAAGTACCAAAATAGGGGACCGCTCCTCTGTTGACAGTCGGAACACAAAGTGTGCGATTGCAATGGACACAGTTTTAATCTCAGTGCTCCCGTTACGAAAAAGATGTTGCGAATTATATGCGAGTGAAACATTTTCATCCGCATATAATTCGCAACGGAAATAATCGGTCAATAGAACCCGGTCAATAACATTTTAATATAGGGTGTCCCATTTTATTAAAATAATTATAATTTTTTTCATTAAAATAAAAACGTAAGCACTTTTCAAATAAACTCCGGAAACATTTTCCAATTAAAATGTATGATATGCCCGTTTCGACAAGGTTTATTTGTTTGATATATATTTAGGGAGATTCATTGTGAGGTTTGACTTTCAATTGGCATTTTTTGAGAGATTACGAGTAACTTCTATCAAATTGCTTTGTCATTTTTGTTCAGTATCATTTGGCAAGTCATCATGGAAAGACTCACATCACAACAACATCTAGAGATTATTCAGCGGTATTACGTAAATCAGCGTTCTGTGAGAAATATTTTTCGTGCGATTCGAGCATAATCGACCTACCGAAACCACTACTGCCAATACTATTCGCAAATTTGGGTCCCAGTTTGTATTAGTGGATGATACTGGACCGGTTAGACCACATCCAGCACGTAGTGAAGAGACTATAGCAGCTGTAGCTAAGAGTGTACACAAAGACCGTGATAAATCGATTCGTCGTCGTCCTCAGCAGCTTGGCTTGGCGTATTCTACAAATTGGAATATTTTACTATGCAAAATATATACCGGACAATGTGCTTCCTAAAATTCAAGCGCATGGTCTCGGTGAGCTCTGGTTTTAAGAAGACGGAGCTACGAGCCATACAGCGCGTGAAACATTGGACTTGTTGAGAAATCATTTTGGTGAGCATTGTGAGATACCAGTCGCTATGCCTGAACATGTCGCCCAAAATTGGACCTTTCGAATGGACCACCTCAGACGTAGTTGTATCCAACATTTTCAAGATGTTATTTTCAAATATAAAGTACCATGAATTGTTCTTTGAAACGATAACAAAAATTTTAAGTTCACTTTCAAACTTATGTGTTTTATTTTACATATTAAATCAAACCTTATGATGAATCACCCTATATAAGCATTAGGTACAGTAAACGTATCTTGTTTAAAAAAAGGCAGAGTCGATTTTATAATTTAATTTTGTAACAAAATTTTATGAATTCTTTAAAGAAAATATAAATGCTATGTAAGCATTTTTAACCTGGAATTTGGATTCAAGCTAAGGCAAGAATTATTTATAGTTATTTAATGTACTTCTAATCAATACCTTTAATAACACACTTACTGTCACACAAACATAAACTCAATAGGTGCCATATTAAATTGGAACCTCAATAATGCATAGCTTGATTTTTGTGCAAGAGTGAATCGTAAGAACTCAGACTGTAATACTCTGTATAACTGGAGACAGGCGCTGATCTCAATGTGAAATAAACATATTTTCAAAAATCTTCTGAGTTGCTCTCAAAAAAATTAACATATTTTTCGCATGCAGTAATCTTATATTGTATACCAATCAAATAACATTTAAAATAAAATTATTGAATAAAAAAAATGTATCATAAAGGTATTAATGATTTTTTTTTTTTTATGTTAAGATGAAGGGGATGTTTTCGGAAAAAATACTGACATTACAATTGCTAATCACAGCCCACTGAAAGAGCCTGAAAAATCAGAAGAACCTATTGTAAAATCACCACCTGAGCCCACTAGGGTTAAATCACCTGAACAAATAATAATGAGATCTCCAGATCCAGTAAATTGGACGGTGCCATTAGATACTGGAAAGATATTTACAGTTACCCAAAATGTAAAAGATGGTAAGTATAATAATTTTATATCTTACTAATAGGAACTTTTTAAAACATCAGTTCTATATTTTGCTTTTATTTTTGTTTATACATGTCAATGAAGTAAAGCGTTAAAATCCATTTTATTGTCAAGAATTAATTAATCTGTTCATGAAATATTTATTTAGGTGTTTTGATAATCTGGTTGATTTTTTTTATTTAATTGACATTCAAATGCTGGAAGCATTACAACTACTCCTTAAGATTGTGGAAAATAAACTGCTAACAAGAAATTATTCATATATTAGTCGCTCAAAACTGACTTACTTTTGAATTTACCATATTATGCTCTAAAATGTTTGTGTGGGCTACAAAGAGAGAACCTATTTATTTTACACTACCACTTTACTATAAATCAAACTACAGCAACAATTTACAGATCAGTCCAATTTAATAATTATTTAAGCATTGAACAATCTTATCATTTTTATCTATCTTTTATAATCTACAACTTTAAAATAATTTCGCCTCTCTTGGCCGCCAGTATTTATACTCACTAGCATCATCGATAACTTTCTATTTAGCTTTCACAAAGTTTCTATTTATCTTTCATTTGCATTTTGATTTTATAAAGTTTCCGTTGGTAACCAACTCAGTAACAGTTGTTGCGACAAACGCCAGCAAGGAAGTGCGTGCTAGAAAAAGTTCAATGGTCAGAAAATAAAGTTTTTTTTTTAAATCCCTGTGTCATCATCCCCACATTTGGTGATCGATGTAATGAGCTAAGATGAAAGAAAAAGAAAGATGCGGTTCCAAAATGACATTAAAATAGAAGATATTGCGCTGATGCGCGTCCTTCTCCCTTGGAGAACATTTGGAATCCATTTTCCAGCATCCAGGTATAGTAAACTTCATAACGAACTATACTGTCCTGCACAAGATAAGTGCGAGACTCTTGAAAAACGTACAATAAATATCTTTGCAGAGTCTGCATTCAAACGCACGTAAAATTTTAATGGAGCACTTGACGACTAGAAAATATTGAGAAACATGAGGATTATTTGGGTGCAGCAGCTAATCGGACCCGTGCAAACCATTTTGGTTATAATTGCCATTAGCGACCTAACCAGACTTGTAGAAGTAGCCAAACAAATTGTTAAATGATTAGAAATGACCTGCAGTAACAGGTTTACCTTTCTCCGTAGGAAGTCGTCGGAAAAAATAATCTCGAACCAAAACAGCAATCCCATACACTACCGAGCATGAATATAGAAACGCTAAGCTTTTATCATGCCAAATTTGACGCAGGAGCAAGGAAATACAAAGCTCCTTGCTATCATACTCAGGAACTGATGAAAATCGAATTCCTGGTTGCAGTAGCAGGCGGATAGCTACAAGTTCCAGCAGAAACCCTGTTTTAACATCACGGATCTCTCTTCAAAACAGCTTGAACTAAAATTTCTTTTTCTAGTCGCTAACGAATCTCGACCCATCATTGGAACTGATTTCCTGACGAAATTTGAACTGCAACACCATCAACTACTTTAAGACTACCCATCTTGAGCTAACCCATTAATGGCTAAAAAGATCAGCAGGCATAATGTGTTCCAGTATATCGTCCGGCTTCCGAACGAGAAGGTAATGCCCCGCAAGAAATTCCAATTTATGGTTGAGCAGGGATACCATTAGACAACCAGCCCATTACATCTGTCGCATAAACACGATGCATTGTAGAGAACGTGTGATGACTACCGGTAGGAACATATTCGCGAAAATTGAGTAAGTGCGTGACTGCAATCAAATGAAATATCTGAGGACAGCAGTTATCATTCATGTTCCGACATTCATTAAGTTCAGACGTGTTTAAATTTGGCTTTGCTAATTCATTTCCATTTAATTTCTTATTTTTCTGCCCAATTTGCAATAATCCGCCAAACCTATTTTTCGGTCACCGCCTTTTGTTGTGTCGTGCTGACTCGATTTTTTTAATATTAAAGTGAAATTAACAATTAACCCAATTCTCGTTCACCGCCCTTTGTGTTTTAAAATTTCTCAAGTGACCTACCCTAACTAAATCATCGTCATCATGTCTGAATTATGTGGAAGTGCGAATTGCTCCCTAACAAGTGACCTAAATGCTGTTATGGTCTGTAGTGTAACAAATCGTTACATGCTCTTTGCATTGGTTTGAGTAAGAGATCCATCCATTTTAAAAACAACTTTTTGTTTTATTATGATGAGTGCAAGGACATCACTCATATTACTTGCTATTAAGTGTCTCAGTGATTCGGTCAATAACTTTGCGACAGAAAACAACCATTCCTTGAAATCAATGCCAAACCAATTTACCAAATATGATGACATTCTTTAATCAGTTGAAGGTTTGTCAATTTCACTTGAGCAATCTGCAATCTATAACGAGGGTCAATTTAGAAACCTATCCATGCAGTTGGCTCAAAATAGTTATTTAATAAAACGAAATGACAAACCTGACCTTAGTGAAGATTCAAAAATTTTCTATCCCATAGTGGTAAATTAATAATAAATTCTTACATTCCCAAAATAACAGACTCTTTAAGTTCTCTACGGCCTTCCCTTGATTTTCACCTTCAAAGTATAGTACATATGGAAGCGGCGTTCCCTCTCCGCCAAATAATGATCAGTTGCGCATAAACATCATGTGCTAAATGAGCGATTTAAGCAACGAGATAACTGAATCACGCGCGCTGCTGATCACATCCGGATAACTTCCAGTAAAATCGAAGATATATCGGTGCAATCCCAGCAAACCCAACTCCTAACAAACAAGTTCCTGATGCAAACTAGAGTTTTAAAGTTCGGACATTTCCTGTCTTCACTCCTCCTTCAATTCATACTGCCAATCGCGCATTTACAAGACCGCGTCCACTCAAACAAAAACGGCATACCCAACTTTATTCGCTCCCATATTTTAAATCCCTCCCCATGTTCTAAGCTAGACTACCCTAATACTATACCACTTTCTTGTTTAGACCCCATACTTTCGCCAAAGGCAAAGTTAACCAATCACCTTATAGATTCTGGGGAAGATGGCCCCAGATGGCCCCAATGTTCGCTTATATCTCGCCTACCTACATTCTAAACCTGACTTTGTCTGTATCGAGGGTATAACGAAAGCCAATGCAATGGTTTCCATTCTGCAAGAAGGCCTCCCCACTAATCATAATGATCTGCGGCGACAGGACTTCGATTTACACCGTGACGATGGTCTAGATAAAGAGGAGAGTGTATATGGCCGTGGTGTACTTCTAGCTATATACTCTTGTCTCGAGTCTAGACCCTTTCAAAAGTCGAATGAATATTCTTACAGTTTTAATTTTCATATAGCTAACTAAACCAAACTGAACAATCTCCTCAGTATGATCAATTTAACTTTCTCTATAATAAATCTAACCTTACGGTAAATGATGCTCTTGCATCCTTTTATACTGAAATTATAAAATGTCTCTCCCAATCTGTACCTTTCTTACCCGAAAGGAATCCCTCATAGTAACCACCCTGGTATAATAAAAAGCTGCGATCTTTTCGTAACAAGAGAAATAAACTCGCTACCACAACTATTTAATCCGAATGGACCACACACTCATTTCCGACCCCAAACGATTCTTTCAGCTATCAAAACTAAAAGTAAATCGGATAACTATCCATCATCTCTAAATTTTCTTGATAGGTCCTCGGGCGATCCCCAAATTATTGCAAATCTTTTCGCAATTTTTTTTTGGCCAAGCGTTCGCCATCCTACTTAAACAGCTGCCTACAAACAACTTGGAATCGGTGCCTATAAATTTAGAACAAATTAGAGATAAAATCATAAACCTCAAAGATAATTATTCTGCTGGCCCTGATGATCTTCCCCTATGTTTTTAAAGAAATGTGAAATGCACCTAGCCCAACCTCTTGCAGCTCTTTCTCACCTTTCTATCACCCAGGGATTATTTCCATCAACCTGGAAAAGGTCGTTTATTATTCCCCTACATATAAAAGGTCGAAAAGACGATATTTCCAACTATTGACCAATTGCTAAGCTGTCCTGCATTCCTAAGCTTTTTGAGAGCATTATCTATGACATAATGCTTTTCCATTGTAAATCTATTGTTTCCCTAAACCAGCATGGATTTTTCGAAGGCAGATCTACGACCACCAACTTAACGGAATTCGTATAAAGCATTTTATGTGCACTGGAATCTGGAAATGAAGTTGATGTGATTACCACCGATTTCAGCAAAGTATTTAATAGAATTTTTCATAAATTAAAGGCTCTTGGTTTCCAAATAAACTTTATAACTTGGGTTGAATCCTATTTAAACGAATGACTTTATTATGTTCTATATAGGACCATGGTTTCTGTCCCAATTAAAGCCTCCTCTAGTGTCCCTCAAGGCAGCCACCTTGGTCCCTTACTATTTATTTTGACCATTATCAAATGTATCATTAAAAATTTGAGTGGTTTAGGTGTTATCTGCGATAAGGAACTCAATTTCTATTATCACATTGATAGTATAGTAAAAAAAAAAGCCAACTCTGCCCTTGTCTTCATCAAGCGCTGGTCTAAGGAGTTTTGCATTCCTTGTGTTACCAAATCTCCTTACATAACCTTTGTTAGAGCCCTTCTTGAATATTCTAGCCGAGTTTAGTCACCCTACTACAAAACTCACATCCTCCGGATAGAAGCTGTTCAACGCATGTTTTTACGGTTTGCTTTACGTGGTCGTCCCTGGGATGATAACCAAAACTTCCCACCTTACACTGGCCAGCTGAAACTTATAAATTTACAACCCCTTTCTATACGCCGAAACTTTGCCGACATCCTCTTTATTCATCAAATTTTAGTTGGTAATGTTGATTGTGCATCCTTACTTCAACTTATTTCATTTAACACCAATCCACGCAATCTTAGATCTATACCACTTTTCCGGCTCAATCTTCACAGAACGAATTACGGACATCTGGAGCCAATGTCTAGGATGCTTCGTGAAGTTAACGATATTCTGCCTCTCTTCGAGTTTCATCTCAACAAACTCTTCCTCAAGAATATTCTTATTTCACCTATGCCTCACGTAACTTTCTTTAACCGCTCCCACCCTTTAGTTTTTTAAGGTAAATGTTAGTTTTTAAGTATGTATGCTTGCAGTAAGCTTAAAAAATAAATAAAATCTGAATTTCTGAATTTCTGATGATAATTTGCAGATCTTCTAGAGGCTTTCAGGACTAGAAAGTTTCCACTCGTGCTACTTTTATAGCGTTATAATATAAAGATCGGCATTTACAATATCTGACCAACATGTTACTGTGCAATGAATCGATTGCAACAATATCTATTTTCAGGCTTAGCCATCAATGTGATTACATGTACTTTCTTGCTGAAGAAATTGTATTCCTAGAATACTGAATCAGTAAGATTGGAACAATAACACCTAAATCGAAAGTCCAGGTCATCTTCAGGATTGAAAAACCCAAAAATAATAAATATTTTCGCCGGTCTCTCTGACTGTCAAATTCGTCCAACGTTTTCTTCGAGATAGCATTAAATCAGATATTTTTAAAACAGTGTCTACGTAGACTAAAATGCGAAAACAAAGAAATCCAGTGGGCTTAAGAAAACAGCAGTATAACTCAACCATGTAAAAAAAGTCTAGCGGATGCAACTACACTGGCACTAACCAAAGGCGGCCCTGGCGACAGATGTATCGGCTTATGTCATTGGCACATTCTTTGAGCAATTTCATAGAAACATTCTCATATGCTCGTATGATCGCAGCTGTAAGCAATCTTTTGTCTTGAGAAGAAATTCCAACAAAAATTGGAATACTATGAAAGCAGAACACAAATCATTGAATTAGATCATTTCTCAACGCTCTGAGAAAATACCATTTCATTGTGATAATCAAAAAGACTTCATTACTCAATTTTCAATCGATATAGTCCATTTTCGCGGCGAATGTGCAAAAGAACAAGACTACAGCAAGCAGTTAAAAACATTACTAGAATCTAGACAACACTTTGAAGTGGTAGAAACTCATGGAAGGCAATGGTAAACATATCTACACCGATACCATCAGGCCTTATATTTCACCAACGCTGCGGCGCGAGGCTTTGGACAGTATACTTTACTTGTGACACCCAAGTGGTTGCGCGATACCCAAACAAATCGCTCGGACAGTAGGACATTCATTAGTGCGCACACCACATGTGTGGTGTACCAAAAATAAAAAAATCCATCGGCATACCAAAAATCGTCCAGAGTAGATCCCAGTTCCTGACAACCGGTTCAAACAAGTGTACTTGGACCTAGCTGACACGCTGCTAAATTCATTAGGATTCAGGTATTACTTAACTACGAGTATAATAAATAATTTTTTCGGATGTCTAAAAACTGTGCCCTTCCCCACGCAAAGAGCGGAAGAAGCAGCAGATGCATTCTACGCAAACTGGATCATCCGTTATTGTAGCCCATAACATACTGACCAAAGCAGTCAGTTTGATTCCGTGTTTTTTGGTAGGCCACTGTGACTTTTTTAGTTTTCTTAAAATATTAAATCAAATTCATAATAAAGTATTTTTAAAGGTTTCAAGTAAAGTACTAACAATTTTTAGAAATAGATATCTGTTGAGCTAAATAAACACGTCTTTACATTACAAGGGACAGAATAAGAAAGGAAAGCTCTATACATAAGTAATGATACATATTCAGCACTCCCACTTCTTATTGATTTCAATACCATAATATCTTAATTAATTAACTTTAAATTCAAAAAATAAACTTCACAAGAAAATCAATTATATTAATTAAAGTTACCATTTGTAGTTGTATGTTATGACACTATTGGTGCTATGTTCAAAATCTTATGAAACAATTCAAATTTTCTCTTTGGCAATGGCTTAAATTTCAAAAAAATAAACTTCACAAGAAAATTAATCATATTTATTCAACTTTACATTTTCAATCTAGGAATATGTTATGACCCTATTGGTACTTTGTTTAAAATCTTACGAAACAATTCAAATTTTTTTTTTGGCAATAGCTTGGTAAGAACATCAGTAAGTTGTTTGTCAGTTGAAACATACATTATATTGAAATCTCTCTTGTTGAATTTTTCCCTGATGAAATGGTACTTGATGTCCACGTGTTTGGTTCGTTGGTGAAAATCAGGATTCCTTACTAACTTTATTGCACTCTACTTATCTACTTATCTTGGGGGTGGCCGTGGTGTAGTGGTATATGCACACAGTCCTCAAGCAGAGGGTCGCGGGTTCGAATCCCGTGCGAGGCAATTCTCTGAAAATGTCTGTTCATAGAATTTGCATGTAGTTATATGAGAATTCCGTCTTTAGTATATTTAGGATAAGTATTTATATAAATACCGTAATTAATGGTTCCGTTCACGTATTTTAAAATGCGTTTAACTGCAATGCACTCGTTGGTTTATCCAAATATCTGAATACAACTCCCATAGCATATAACATGCCTGGCCTTGTTTCAACTGCCCTGCTGTTCAAGGAAAGACGAATTGTCATTATCAAATGCGAATGGAATATCATCATTACCCCTGTTGAAACTTTCTTCGCTTCGTTTCGTCAAAGCAATTTCAACCATGTCTTCCAAAGATGTCTTTAATGTCCTGGTACTCAATATTTTTTTTTTTTAAACACCAACCGCACTTGTTTGACACACAAATGTCCCAATCGTTCATGCCATAACTGTAGTGCTTTAGATTTTAGAGCTACATTCAGGGACCCGGCAGCGCTCTCAATATTATAAACCATTTTAAATAGAATTTTATATAAGCGACGGCAACGCACTTCCACTGCAACAACACGATTATTTTTAATGGTTTCACACTTGCTTTTATCCGAGATCATTTAACACTTTTTATCCATGGCAATACCAAAGGAAAACAGAATTAATTTTATTTTTGGCACAAAAAGTTGATCAAACACTTTTTTACCCATTATTGCCGAATTCAAAAACGTGAATGTTGCCCCTTCCAATCGCAAAAATTTGTTCTCCGTTTCCTATAACACACTCTAGCTGTTTATAAACGATGATTCATCGTGAGGTTTGATTTACAATGTAAAATCAAACACATAAATTTGAAAGTGAACTTAAAATTTATCGGTTAAAAGAACAATTCATGCCATTTATTTTTTGAAAATGGCATCATGAGAGGGTGGTCCATTCGGTAGGTTCAATTCTGGGCGACTCGCTCAAGCATAGCGACTGGTATCTCGGATAACACGACTAATGTTGGCCTTCTCGTAGCTGGCTTATTCCTGAAGACCTGAGACCTTACATATCCTCACAGAAAATAGTCTAAAGGTGTGATATCGGACGATCTAGGCGGCCAATTTACCGTAGCAAAACGTGAAATTAAGTGCTCACCAAAATAATTTCTTAATAAATCCATTGTTTCACGCGCTATATGGCTCAGTCTTGTTGAAACCAGAGCTCACCGAAACCATGTGCTTGAATTTTAGGAAGCACATAGTGCGTTAACATGGCGCGATAACGGTTACCATTGACGGTAACATTCTGATTTGCTTATAAACCACACCATACCGTTGTTTTTAATGGATATAATGCCAAATATGGCAATTTTGTTTATTAACGTATCCATTTAGCCAGAAATGGGCCTCATCACTGAACAAAATTTCACTATAAAACACCGGATTTTCATTGAGTTTTTCCAGAGCCCATTCAATGAAAATATGACACAAATTCAAGTCGCCTGGCTTCAATTCTTACACAAGTTGAATTTTGTACGCTTTCTGGCCGAGATCCTCACGTAAAATACGCCAAGTTGTCGAATACACCAAGCTAAGCTGCTGAGAACGACTTCGAATCGATTTGTCACGGTCTTCACGTACACTCTCAGCTACAGCTGCTAAAGTCTTTTCACTATGTGGTGGAAGTCGATTATGCTCGAATCGCACGAAAAACATTTCTCACAGAACGCTGATTTTCGTAATACAGCTGAACCATTTTGAAACGCTGTTTTGATCTGGGTCTTTCTATGATGATTTGCCAAACGACACTGAACAAAAATAATAAAGCAGTTTGATAGAAGTCATACGTCATCTGTCAAAAAAGCCCATTAAAAATCTAATCTCATGATGAATCAACCCTTAGTACTAAAACCACCCGCGACGAAAACTCATGTGATGAGATGCAGCAGAATTCAAAATCCAGTCGTCAGCTGTGACGAAAGTTATCTCCTAGTTGCAAAAAACTTGACAAATTAAAGCATAAATTTTCCGTTCCTGTGCAAAGTTAGCCACTGATTTTTTGTTCATTGGACATTCTCTCTTCCAATGTACCATTCGCATACCTTTCTTCTAGTAAGTTTGTACCGGAAGCGCGCTTAGTTCTTCACCTACACTGTGTTGTTGATCACTGAAGATGGTGATTTTTAGATTTCCATGCGCGTCTCTTCCATGATGAGTAGACGAAATGATGGAAAATGTATGTGGTTTTATTCTTGCTTTCGTTTATTTCTTGATATGCAATGTGAATAGAAGATCATTAGCATTTTAATACAGATCATCAATATCTGGCGGAATACTATTTTGAAAATATTAACATAATGGAATCGGGGATTAGTTAGCGTGAAACAACTAGAGGGGATGGATTTGTCCTGGCACAACACTGTTAAAGTGATTGGTAGGTAGTTGGTGCACATGGGGTTGAAGATACATACATATACTGACACCTTGGGCCCGTAAGGAAATATTTACTATACATTTAAAGCAATTCAAATAAAAGGATATTTATAAAGAAAGTCGACGAATGTTCGCCCCCGGTACAACAACATATTTATATAGTTTAAAGAGTTCGCATTTGTGTTTTTTCTCCCACTCAGTCTATTCGCAAATAGGTCCAAATATTCGGCACAGGATTTTCTTTCAATGGAACTCAAGGTCTGCTCTGCCACCTTGCTAGTCATCGAGCATTTGGCGTGAAAAACAGGACTGGTAGGATTTGCTAAAGTGTGAAATTTTTTAAGATCGTCTGGTATTCGTGCCGGAAGCGAACTGTGTTTAAGACGTCACACAATAAACTTGTAAGCTAAATGAAGAAAGGATGTGTTTCGATAGTTGTTGCAAGCCATAAGTTCGCCTTTTTTTGAACGGGCAGATAGAGCTAATGCTCTTATTTTCGGGCTTGCTTTGTCTTCCCAATTTTTTTAAATAATGTGGCTAATGTTTAAATGAAGGCTTAATATTATATAAAAAATAACTTCGTTGGTACAATAATTCCCATTAGAATTGCGCGTCGTTTATGTTTTCCGATTACACCAGAATTTACCTATATTTTAATAAACAGACTTTAAACAAAATATGCAAAATTTCAATTTTGAATGGATTGCTAATTAATAATAACTTATTACTGCTCTTGGCCTACTTAAGCGAAGGTGAAAATTAAGATAAAAGATTTATAATACATATGTTATCACCTTAACTATTCCCAACCTCCCAATAATAAATTTTTCCTTTGAAGTATACTTAAATTTTCATTACATTTTTCAATTTTTTTATTTTATTCTTTACAGTTCTATTGTTTTTTTTAAATTCGCATCAAGGACCCATTTGCAATTTTTCCAAAGCAATACCATTATTAACAAATTTATTATAGTGATTTTGTGCTCGTAGCATTCACTAGACATATCAAACCAATTTGGGAAATGTTTTCTTTATATTGGGTATATATTTTAATTCGTGCAGTTTTTTTTTTTCAAAATTTGTACGTTTATTTTAGAAAAACGTGTACAAGATCTGGGCTATAAGGCGGGTGGGGTAAGACTTCCCATCCACTGTTTTCCAAATAGTTCTTAACCGGAATAGCAACGTGAGGCCAAGCGTTGTCATGATGGAAAATTATTGCCTCGTGTCTGGTCGTATATTCCGGGCGTTTTTCGACTACTGCTCTCTTCAAACGGATTAATTGTGTTCGGTAGCGTTGTCCATTGATGGTTTCACCCGGTTTTAGCAGGTCATAATACAGCACACCCATCTGATCCCACCAAATACACAGCATTACCTTCGCGCCATGGATATTCGGCTTTGCCGTTGATTTGGCTGGTTGGCCGGGTTTCACATATGTTTTTTTGCGCTTGGGGTTGTCGTAATGGATCCATTTTTCATCACCAGTAACAATCCGATGCAAAAATGACTTCCTTTTGTGGCGTTCCAGCAGCATTTCGGACATACAAAACCGTGTGGAACCCAATTTCCTTGCTTTTGAATATATCCAGCTGCTTTTAAACGTTTTGAAATGGCTGCTTGAGTGACACCCAAAGATTCTGCGAGCTCTTCTTGTATTTGGCAACAATCTTCATAGAGTAATGCTTCCAGTTCTTCATCTTCAAACTTTTTTGGCTGCCCAGGACGTTCATCGCCTTCCAAGCCAAAATCATTACTTTTAAATCGTGCAAACCACTTTTGGCACGTTCGCTCAGCTAGCGCATGTTCACCATAAACTTCCACTGAAATACGATGACTTTCGGCAGCAGTTTTCTTCATATTAAAGTAATGAAGAAGAACTCCCCGCAAAAACACTTTTTCAGGCACAAAGTTCGACATATTTGAGTGAAAAAAAATTATTGTTGTTCACGCTTCAAATGAATGACATATACTGAAATGACGTACAATGACAGTAGCTTTCCAACGCATGTTGTTCCAATGGAAGTATAACAATTGAATAATACAAGTTACGCCATCTCTTAGCAAACCGCACGAACGCAAGTTATAGACCGAATATCAGCTAATTCCTTTTTCATCGACCACACAGTTAGAGAAAACATTCTTAAAAGAACCGTATGCCACACTTGTCAATGAAGAACAATGAACAGGTCCACTGGTGATTTGACGGCATGTCTCACCGAAAGGTGGAACCAAAGCATACATCAATCTGGCGATTACAAAATAGTTGCACTGGATATTTCTAACTCGTTTGACAGAGTTTGGCATCAGGCTATTTTGTCGAAAATGAGTGCTTTTGTTATCGATGACTCTCTTCTTGAATGGATTAGAAAACAGTCTTTCTAAACGTTCAATTCAAGTTGTCATGGATCGTTTCAAGTCTGATATTCACAAAATAAATGCTAGTGTAGCCCAGGGCTCACTTCTGTCTCTGACACTCTTTTTAATTTTTATCAATGATCTCTTATCTGTTACTCCTAATCCAATATATTCCTTTGCTGACGACAGTACTCTCTACTTTTTATATTTGTTCCCGGACTCACGTCCCTGTTTATCGGCTATAGAACGGGAAAGGAAGCTCACAAGATTCTGATATTATTGTAGTAGTATAACAAATTGGAGAACTATCAACAGAGTAGAATTTAATTCTCCTAAAACTCAATGTTGTCTACTGTCATTAAAGCGAAATCTAAATACCCAGTCATGAATGGTACATGCATTGTCGAAACTGAAAAACTTTCCATTCTCGGTATGTGTGTCAGTGACAACCTACATTTAAATGATCACATATTCGATGTCGCCAAAAATGCTACGAAATGTCTAAGTTTCCTCGAACGATGTAAGCAGGGCTGGTTCGATGAATTTTGGCGCCCGGCGCAGAATAATATAAGCGCCCCTTAAAATTGTATATATAAATAATATGAGTAAATTTAAAGCTAAAATTGAATTACGTAAACATTTAAAAAGAATAAGGTTTCTTTAAAGAATTTATGACTTCTTTAAAAAAACCTTATTCTTTATATAAACTAAAGAACTAAAGTTAGATATTTCCATAGGCAAGAGAGTTTAAAATTAAAAAGAGTTTTGCCTTATAGCGCCTTGAAAATGATCTTACGGGTCTTTATTTTAGCAAAACCTTCCACTTAAAATTAACTATCATGCTCCGACATAATTCCCTTTTCAATTGATATGGTTGCCAAAGGTACACATGGTTCCTGGGACATTGAAGAAGGTAAGTAATTTTTTATAATCTTAAATTTGGAAAATGAGCGTTCTTCTGATGCTACAGTAACTGGAAAAGTTATAACTATTCTTAGAGCTATAACAGTATTTGGAAAAAAATCTTCATAAATTAAAATGTTCATCGCGGTATCATCTTCATTAATCAAAGTTGACAACATGATGATTTCTCGATAAAATTCTGAGCCACTAAAATCGGCACTGCCATTGACAGTCTTCAGCGAAAACTAAACTTGGATTTTGTTTGAGCTTTTCAATATTACATATACATATGCACATTGATATTATACATTGTGCTCTTTTATCCGCTCAAATCTTTCAGAAATTGACGAAATGTCTTGATCTAAAACTTTAAAAAAAATTTGTACCTTAAATCTTTCTTGTGTTCTATAATTGGCTCATCACTTCCTTCGTATAGAAACTGAGTTGCCCTTTTCCGGACCCGCAAGACTGCGATAACAAGAACTTCTAGATCAACAGCTATGATCCTAGCTTTCTTTAAAACAAGGAGAATCTTTCATCTTTTCTCAATCCTATGAGAAATTGTTTTGTTGAACACAAAAGCTCAACTGACATCTTGAGGCAGACATTCCATTGTTGAAAGAACTTGCAAGCAATATTAATCCTATCTAAAATGTGTGCCAAATTACAACTAAGCAGATAAATCAAAAATCAGTCACCTTGCCACCAAGGGACTGGGCCATATTTTTGAATTTAGGGTCGTCAGCTTGTGATAGTTCAACAAGGGCTTCATAAACTTCTCATAAGTAAAGTTATAATGGCCTGAGTACATCTTTTCTGCTCTCTCATCTGGTCGTACCTAGAGGTTTTAGTGTCAAACTTATATGATGGTTTTTCAGAACCGACCATCTGTTTACAAAGCTAGGGAAAAAACATATGATCTCTCAACCGTATCAGAAAAGGTCACTGCGTCAAAAGAACATTGAACAGCATCAAGGATGACTATATTCAGCGAATGCGAGGAGTATGGAACGAACAAAGCTCATTGTTCCAGAGCTTTAATTCTAGCTTGCATACCACAATCCGCTATCACGTACACGTTAAATGTAGAAAACAACAATACAATATGTGCAAAAAAAACAACATACTCTGACATAACATACACAATACAATACATATGTTTACCTACTGTGAAATATGCATATTATTTAAGCCAGAAGCACAAATCATAGGAAGTTTAATTTGTTAGTGTTTTCAGTGATTTTAGCTGAAAAAACTATGGAGTAATGGCGACGAATTTGTGACGTACATACACATACAATTAAAAAGCCGTGGATATTAAGTTATAGATTCGATGAAAGAGGGTATTGTTTTTGGATGAACGGTAACTGCGTTACTTTGCTGTTGAAGTTGCGAAGAGAGTACAGACACAGGCACTGTAAAAGGTTGTACGCTGATGTTAGTTATCAGTGTACATTTGGTGTGTGTATTATTATTATAAGGATGTGAACTATAAAGTGTTGCCGCGTTGCGATAAGGTTAGTGGGAAAAATATTTTCTGTTAATTTTGAAATGTATTTAAAAACGATGTTTTCGATCTATATAATCTTGCGCCCGGTGCGGCTGTTCCATTTGCTTTGGCCCTGGTTGTAAAACATATTTCACCTCCGCTGATCTCGCCGCAAAATATAAGGCATTTATCCGCCCAAAATTAGAGTTCAATGCCCACATCTGGTCAGGTGCTCATAAAACATGTCTGCACCTGCTAGATGGGATTCAAATCCGTGCGACAAAACTCATATCATTCAGTCAATTGACACCCTTGAACACCGACATTGTATCTCCTGTCCCACTTTGGTTTCCACCGCCGACTTTCGGACATGATTCGTTTCTTAACCGTATGTACAATCATTTTAGAAGTACACAAATCTTTCGAACGTGCGCTTATTGTAAAAAGAAAAAAAATATTAGAAGAGCGAAAGTACTTTCACGATAACCGTAACCGAAGAAATTTCTTTGATGGAATTTGTAGGTTCACGCTGAGTCCGAAATTCATTGCATCTATACAGCAGTAGACGATGAGGGTCAGAGTAGACATCATAACTGTTTGAAGAGCAACTACTCATTTAATGCCCCTTTTCTGCACAGTTAGTGCACAGTGATTAACGTTTTGCGTGTTTGAATCGTTTGTACATATTCGAACTCTTGAACTTCGCAATTAGCAATTTCGTGATGTACGCGTGATGTAAGGAAGTACGCGTTCGTTTCCGATGAGTTTGCTTAGACTTCCGATTTAGTCTTCCGTTATCAGCAAACAGACATTTCGATTTCCTGCTTTCCAAAAACTGACAACATTTATTCATAACAGCAATACAATTCGACCACGTGTGAAGCTTTAAATCAATTAAATTTGCACGATTTGCAAAGAGAAAAAAAACATATATATGATAACAGAATTTTTTTAACATTTTAATATTTTTTTTTTTTGATTTTTTTGTTTATTAACAGAAAAACTCTTTTAGACGCTTCTTTCGCAAAAACAGATTTAAGATGTTCTTTAAGGCGTTTTGCATCTGATTGGGTACATTGTTGGTCATCGGGATTTTTAATATTCTTTGGACTCTTCTACTTGTATGTTGCTGACGATCAATCGGGTCTTTGAAAAGAGTGTTATCATAATATTCAAAAGATAGTATCATCCGAAATATTTTTTGGACATTTAGCACCTTGAATGTTCTGTGCATTGTTGGGAAATCGATTTTGTATCTTTTCTCAGTATGTACTCCGCAAAAGCGTAGTACATTTACTTTTGTATTTTAAACATTGAGTAGTATTCCAAGTACACTATAGCGTAAAGATCTTTCCTAAGGTTGGAGAGGAGTTTCTCTATGTTCTCAACCCATAGAAAATGGCTGTCGATAATTACTCCCAGATACTTATAGGTCTCGACTTCTTCGATTTGCTGGTCTAGGAGGGCTTTACGGTGGGCGTGTCTTTTTAGCTTTGGCTACCCTAATATGCGTGGCTTTATGGTGTGATCCTTAGATGTGCATTATTTTCGTCTTCGCGGCATTTAAAATCACGCCATTATCACGATACCACTTTACAGCTTTATCAAATTCTACCTCTATTATTTCTAAACCAGTAGCAGGACATCTATGCCTGACGACTATCGTTGTATCGTCCGCGAACGCGAAGTTACTTCACTGAAGACATTCCTAATTTTAATTTTGAAAGCTTTCCACTTAAATAGTTAGTAGCAAATACTCGTATTCCTCTGATTCCATGTCGAGTGAATGATTTTATCAGCGTTGCATGATTTAAGGTGTTAAACACTCTGCGAAAGTCTATAAACATTACAAAGACATGATGATTTTTGTTCAGGCTTACGTATATTACGGGTGACCATAAAGCAATGATAGTTATTCTTGTATTTGTGTTTCAGCAGCTGTAAAAGTTACCAGTAACATCAAGAGACATCAATATAGTCTCCCTGTCTATAAAACGTATATTTTCGTCCACCAACCTGTTTTTTATGTGAGTTCCTCTATCTCTCTCGAGTGTGAATTCGCTATTACTTGGGTCAAACGACTGAGTAGTGTTCAGAAATGTCGCTTTCAATGACTGCTGAAATCATTTGCCTGCCTATTATTGTAAATTGACTGCTATATGGTCGATCAACGTTGATAGTCTTCTGCTGAGATCAACTTTTGAATTCTCTTTAATTACGTTAATTAAACTATTAAGTGCAAGGATTTCTAAGTACTTTCTAATACAGCCATATTTCTTTTTGCTTGCCTTGCCTTGTCTTTTATGCTTAAAGCAGTATACGAGTATTCGACTTTAGCTCCTTTTGTAATTTATATCCTGCGATAAAAATAAATATGGCGGTTCTTCCTCCTCTTCGCTTACTTTGTTTAAATATTCTGAATTACAGCCATGTATTGTATATTTATTACTTTCTTGTTAATATTTATTTCCATTACAATAACAACTTTAAGATTAAGCAATAGAGGTTATTTGTTTGCATAAAAAATATCCCAATCTTATAATATATATTATATAACTTAATTGCGGTTTGCTAAGAGATCGCGTAACTTGTATTATTCCATTGTTATTATTCCATGGGAACATGCGTTGGAAAGCTACTGTCATTGTACGTCATTTCAGTATATGTCATTCATTTGAAGCGTAAACAACAATAATTTTTTTTCAGTAAAATAAAAGTGTTTTTCCGGGGAGTTTTTCTTCATTACTTTAATATAAAGAAAACTGCTGCCGAAGGTCATCATATTTTGGTGGAAGTTTATATTGAACATGCGCTAGCTGAGCGAACGTGCCAAAAGTGGTTTGCACGATTTAAAAGTAGTGATTTTGGCTTGGAAGACGATGAACGTCCTGGGCAGCCAAAAAAGTTTGAAGATAAAGAACTGGAAGCATTACTCTATGAAGATTGTAGCCAAACACAAGAAGAGTCCGCAGAATCTTTGGGTGTCACTCAAGAAGCCATTTCAAAACGTTTAAAGGCAGCTGGATATATTCAAAAGCAAGGAAATTGGGTTCCACATGAACTCAAGCCGAGAGACGTCGAAAGGCGGTTTTGCATGTCTGAAATGCTGCTGGAACGCAAGAAAAGGAAGTCGTTCTTGCATCGGATTGTTTCTGGTGATGAAAAACGGATCCATTACGACAACCCCAAGCGCAAAAAATCATAAGTAATATTATATAATATGTAATATTTTAATGGGTCTGTTTTCGGCTTTGAGCCGTTTATTTATTTGCGTTGGTGTAAGTTATGTTGGTATCTGCATGGAAGTTGAGGACTTTGAGGTCGATGAATGCTTGGAAGTAGACACAGCTACATCAGTTTGTATTTCCGAGCAGTTCTACACATATGGCTGGGACATTGTCTACCAGATTTCTTTACTGAGTGAGCAACTCATAAAAGACATTTGTTGTCATATTCCTCTCCAAGCTCTTTGGGCTCTTTCTCCTTCCTAATTTCACTTTCCTAGCGCGTGCTCGCTCAGACAGCAAGTATTCGATTGCAGCTGCACTTCTATTATCGTTTAATGATTGAAAGCCTGCTTAATATATGAATCTGAAATTCCTAGACGACATTTTAGTTCTGCATTCTCTAAGCTTTCTGCCTTTGAATGAATTAGTTCTATATACGAGATCTGCTTTCTTTTGTAGACGCTCTACTGGTTTTTAAGTATTTCAAAGGAAATGTTCTTTCCTCTGCAATAAACCAGCTTTTTGTACGGGTGTTTTTTTTTTCTCCGCAGCGGAGAGAGAGAGCTGTAAACACCAACGAAACAAAGAAATAGCTTTCAACGATAATAATTTTATGGCGTGTGTGTTCAATGCTCTGATATGAAGCCAACGCAATCGAAAAAAACAAAGCAGTTGAATTTTGCAGTCTACTATATTTGACGATGGTCATGCGAAGTATTTGTTAACTTGCGGAGATCCAAGCTTAATTATAGTCGCCTAACCAAAGCTATCATAACTTTAGATATTTGATCTACCTGAGACCAAGAAATAGCCAAACGGAGTCCGAAAGTCACCATCGAAAGTAACTTTTTTCTTCCAACGACGATAAGCTTGTTTCATTTTAATGTGACTTATCACGAGTCAACGAGTAACGGGCTGAATAGGACTCGAATCTCGACAAAGGGAAGGAATGTCGACAAATTAAAGGTTGCACATCGAATGAATTTGTTAGGATGTTTGTAATGGATTTCAGGTAGGATCGATTATGGATCTCTCTTACAGACGTCGGAGAGCATTCGTTAGGTCTGCCCTAAGCTACGACTCCAGGTTACTATATGCAGTTACACTCATATCAGACACTATTGTCAATGGAAGTCCTAAGCGAGAACGCGGACAGACCTAACAAAGTTTTGAATCGTGAAAACTAGCTTGGCTAGCAAGTTCATTGGCAAATTCATTAGCAATTTAATTTTCCGTGATCCTACTGGGACTGGAGATCAAACAGAACTCAGTAAATTCTGTGTTGGAACAGCGTTCAGAGAAGCATTACTTTCTTGAAATAACTCGGCAGTCACAAAAGTATTCAGCAAGACATAAGTGCAGCTTGGCTGTCGCCACAGATGCAAATAACTAGCCCCTGCCAATAATTCTTCACATTTACCATCAGGATTCCGTATATCTGCATTTAGAAGAGAGATGCATTTTTTTCTGACGAGGAATGAAATTTAATATGGTCGTCCTCCTGAATGACAACACCGCCGCATCTCAAATCTATCTTGAAACCGTATGTGAAATCCCACCTTCAGACTTACCTGGCTTAGGAACAGACCTTTCTGGTGAAAGCAGCAGTGATGTATTCTCGTGAAAACTTTTTCTACCATACATAGACCAGACCAGACTACATAGGATATGGTGTGTATAATCATAATCATTTAGATTTTGGGGACGCTCTTCCGTAAGAGTCTCATGTTTAGCCGATAATACCAGAAAATTTACAGCGCTTTTTATTATCCAGACGAAAGTGATCTCACTACACAATTTGAAAAAAAAAAGAAACGGTTTCCGCATACCATATATCCGACTTTCCCCGTCCTTCTAACTGCCTACTAATACCAAATTCTGTCTTGTTTCCATATTTTTTTGGCATTGGAAATCCCCTGCTTTTCCTTTTTCCCCTTTTCACTTTATTCTTTTATCCACTAATTTTATTTTTTATTGAACAATTGGCCAACTACACACACATTCATTCATTTCATCCAAACAAACGATGTCACCACTACCCAGATCCTGTGGAAAGTTTCTGTCTCTTCTCTCTGTCAGCGCTAGAGGATTGAGACTTTTAGCAATAGCAGTCAATAGCACTTGCCGTCCCTTTGTGCAGTGCCTCTGCTTCACTCTTTTAAATGTTACGATGTTTGATCGTGTCACTGTCTAACTGCAGTAGATGTTATATCAAAAATTGAGTCAAGCTGACTTCATAATATTTAAAATCAAATTATAAGCATTGACTTCATAGGTGAGTAAAAAAAAAAAAGATGTATTTTACTATATTAGTCAAACAGAGCAACATCGCAAAATGGTTAGCAGGACAGAAAATGTAATAGCAATAAAATCAAAGAAACTAACCTGTAAATACTCATACAACTAGTCCAGTAAAAATGTTACAAAACTCATAACCAATCTGCAAATCTCAAAATATCGAAATAAATAGCTAAAACTTGTGAACTTAAATAATACTTGAAGGTTAATACAGGTAATTTTTCAAAACATGGTCAAAAATGACGCCCAACAGAAAATTATCCAGACAAATTAAAACAATTTCAATAATAGATTTCAAGAGTAGCAAAGGTAATAAACGAAGAACTAGATGACCAGAAATTGTAGAATTTAGTACAAAAGTTACGTTCATATGATAACAGATCAGTTGGGGATGATTTCTTATAAGATTTTGACTTTACAAGCAATACGCATAGTTTCATTAACAGTACCTAAAACACAAGCAATCACGACTGATGCAATGTACGAAACTCAAAAAATTTTACACCTTTTCCTAGGATTATACGTAACGTTACGGTGTAGGTAGCGAAAAAATTGTAACAGCTTAACACGGGCGAAGAAAAGTTAAAATATCGCTTAGTGGCAGCAAAATAAATGCTATATCTGCGTATTCATGAACTGGAAAATAAACGAAATACCTTTTTAAATCCAAGCCATTTAAATCTAAATACCATTTGCCAAATCTAACCAAAGTTCTAAAGATATAATTCTTGATCTAATTTATAAATAACGAAGCCAAATATTGCACTTACTTCATTGAAAATAAAGAACAATCTGTCACAGCCAGAGAGCAACGCTCATCACCAAGTATAGTTGCTGTTTAAAGAATTCACCTTGGCTTATGACCAAAATTGAACTAATCGTCATCAGAAACCGTATTGTTGCGAAACCAAATAGCAATTGCAGAAAGTGGTGAATATCGACAACTACATGTAATAACCGAACAAGACAAATATCTAATACCAAACATCTTAGATTTTACGTCAAATTTAGGAAATAGAGTTATTAAGGCATGCCAATTCTTAATATTTATTATGCATAAATTTCATTATTTCTTAATATTTATTACACATAAATTATGTATTTCTTAATAAAATAAACTATTGTGAATGTTCGCAGTATTTTGTCATTTTTATAAAAAATCAAAAAAATGTCACGCTATGTATACGTATATAACAATAGAATTTTCCCTAATAAAAAACACAAATTTTATAACGCTTAACCAAAACGGAATAGTGTTTTTTTATTTCTAACGTAATTTGGGATTTTCTGAAAAAAATACGGGAATTTGTTTACCCTGTGTCTAGCCTTTTTATTTCTTATCAAATGTTTTGAAAAAAAAGAGAAAAATATTTGGTCCTATCGAGCCAAATTACCCAGCGACAAAGTGTGTATTGTATCAAAAAAAAGCGAGGCAATTTTCTAGACACAAAAAAAATTACTGAAATAAAAATTAAGATCTAAAACTATTGAAGAGACAGTTTTTGTGTTAAATCCAATCCTGCGCCGTTAAACAGTATCTAGAAAAAATGCATTCAAAATAAAAAGTGAGTGAGTAAGCCAATTAGCCCATTTATGTAAGACACATACATACTCGTAAATACATATATACATTTGCCAATTTTTTATAATGAGCCCTGCAACAGAGTTCAAACTTCTAAGAAATTCCCTTGCAATTATAAAAATGGGTTCCCAAAATTTTAGTTCAACTCTGGAAGTAAAAAGAACAACGTCAACGGACGTCTGTCAATTTTAGAAGACTTGTTTAAGAAAATGAAAACAATCACTAATAAGCTGATAACATTCATCAATTCAACATGGTTCTTGACTGCTAGAAATGTCCCTTCCCGTTCTTTTGAAAACTTCAGTACTTAAAATCTTGGTTATCCAACAATGTTCAGGCTTTGCTGTAACACTTAGATTTAGAAGAAGAAAAATACCAAAAGTCATAGTCAATTTTGTGTTCTCGCTATGATAATAAATATTTCATGGTGAATCATCATTTTAAATGATTATTTTTCAACCACCATTATTATATCAGAGCGCAACAGGGCTAAAAAAACCCACTGGATACATCCACAGAGTGTTTGCATTTGCTTAAAAATCTAGAAGTTCCAGTAGAACAATCGGATTTAATAAACACATTCTCGTACATTTTGTTACAATACATAAATTACCTTTGTTCATACACCAGTTGTGGGAAAAATGCTTTGGAGCATGAAGGGAAGAACTGACGTACGAGTAATTCTTTAAATTTCTTTAAACAAGATTGCAAACATTGGAAACCATTGAACTCGATTAGCCCAAACCGAAGAAGGAACACATCAAAGGTCCAACCCAACGACAATATTAAACAAAAAATGCGTTCCACCTGCAACAGAAATCAAAAAATAAATATACTTGCAAATTATGTGATAAAGGGCAACATGCTTTGCATGTAGCAACTATCTCACTTATAGTCATTCAACTTAAAACTGTCAAAGCCAGTCACGCTGCTACTGCTGCCAACAAAAAGATAACAAAAGTAGACCAGCGGTCCACTAATGTAGAAAATATTGTACATACTGCACACAAGAAGCTAAAACTTTTGTTTTAGCTAAAACACGTGCTACAACACGTTTTATTATTTTGTAACATTGTCAGTCTAATTTGCTAGTAGCTTTCTTTCATATTTTTATTATCTCAAATAAATAAGCTTATCACTACTTGAAAAGACAATGTATCTTACTGTGTAAGCCATCTTAATATCATATCCCAAGTGAGTGGAGGTTACGTTCGCCTATCGGCACTCTTACTTCAAAACCAGCACATAGGCGTTTGTATTCAAATCTCTGACTAGCCTTACCAATTGGAAACAACTCTATGGCTTAGAATTGCGGGACCCTACGTTTTTCAAGCCAGTTATAGTCGATTTGCTGCTAGAAAGTGACATGTACACAGAGCTTATCCTTTCAAAAATAGTACGAAATGAAGACTCTGCTGCACCAATCGCACAGAAAACTGAATTAGGGTGGATAATCCTAAAAGATTCGAGAATAGGGGTTTTCTGCAAATGTTCGATATAGACTAAGAATTACGCAAGTCTTAGGAAATGCAAGAAGCACCCTATGCTGATGCCGAACCGGAAGATAACTTGTTAAAGATTGTTTAAATAGAACACAAGAAGGCTTTCTACTGGAAGGATGAAGTGGCTATTCTCTTCAAGGATAGATGTAAATCACATCACCATGAGTTTAAGAAGTTGAGTGGGATGCCGCAGCAAAAACTATAAATGAGGGGACCGCAAATGATCACCTTTTGATAGATTCTAAAACACAAAACAATATAAACAATATAGTTTTTACATGGAGAACAAAGAAGTTTACATTAAAATCTGATATTGAGTAAATGAGATACGAATGAGAAAAGAGGAGATACTACCAGCTTACTTTTTGGCGTGATAACCCGAATCAACCAATTCGAGTATATCGATTACAAATGGTTACCTTCGCAACTGCTTGCACATCTTATATGGGAACCGTTCAATACGACGAGTTACAAATGATGAGGATCATAATTTTTCTAGCAGAGCAAAGCCGTCGATGACCTTATTGCGGGGGCAGACACCAAGCTGAAGCGCGAAAAATACGCGATGAGTGTATCCAGTTGTTGTCATCGGCTGGTTTCAACCTGAGGAAATGAACGACAAATAATAATTCGCTCTTAAATGAAATTCCTTTACATTAAAGGGAACCAGAATTTTGCTTACCTTTTGAAACTGCTTCGTCTCCCATGGTAAAGACATTAGGTTTTTAGTATTCTTCTGTAGGTGATTTGTTCCATTTTCAGAACGTCTGCTTTGATGTTGTCCACTACCGAAAAACTCGTTTATCCCCTTTGATGGAACTCACCGTGTATCATTTTGGCAAAAATCCCAAAATATTTAAGACAACTTTGGGAAGATTTCTGTCAAAGGCTTGAGCTTTCTGGAACGGTCATGTTGTCAGTGTTGCTGAAGTACAGAATGCGAGTTTTAAGCTGGGACAACATTAGGACGTTCACTTAGTGAGACTCCAAAATTGCATTACCGTGGATTATAGTACCAACAGTCAAGTAGAAAACCTTTGTTAGCAACCGTGTAGAAGAGATACAACATCTGGCGAAATATTCCAATAGATCACAACCCTGCAGACCTGACATCAAGATAAGTCCTTCCTTCCGCGATAAGTGAAAATACACTTTGGTGGAATAGAACTTTGTTTTTTAAACCCAAACGGGAATTTGAAAATCCAATTCAGCCATCGACGGTTCTACAGAGGAAGAAATCCCAAGAAGACCCAAGATCATTGTCTTATCACAGAGGAGAATTTAATCAAAATCTAATCTGCGCAATTTGTACCAGATTTTGGTAATTGTGGTAGATTTCTTTTAAATATGCAGCAGGAAAAATAAACTTTTAACGACACTTTCTCCCAATGAGCTGGACTATGGATTAAAGGTTGCCGTTAGAGCCGCACAGAGGTTAATGTTTTTTAATGGCAACAACCAACCCATCTTCAAGGGACTAAAGTCCTTACAGATTTTTACAAATCAAGCTGGAATTCTGCGAATAGAAAAACGATTGCAAAACGCTTATCTTTACTTTGGACAAAGACACCCAATAATATTAAGGACAAATCATCAATTCAGTCAAATATTAATTAAGGATGCCCATGAAAAAATATTCCATGGTGGAACCCAACAAATAAATGCTCTCCTGCAAATCAAAAACGCCGTAAAAAAAAGCAGATCCATCGTTGCAATATTTGTTTTCGACACAGAGCTTAGTAAACTTGCCAGCTCATGAGCAATCTACCCGCACCACGGGTTCAGATATCTTGACCGATGTCTTACATCAGTTTTGACTATGCGGGTCCCCTTTATTTCAACACATGGAAAGGTCGAGGGTCTAAAATATTTGAAGCATATTTTGCGCTCTTTGTTTGTTTGGCTACTTAGCCTCTCTATTTGGAGTTAGTCAGCGACATGACCACGGAGGTCTTTGTAGCTGCTTTCAGAAGATTTTGGGGAAGTCGGAGAACATGCAAAAAAGTCTTAACGATTGTGGAAGAAATTTTATTCGTGCTGCTTAAGAACTACAGCAACTTCGAAAGGCAGCCAGTTCATCAGAGCTTCAGATAACAAAGGCGTTAGCACTAGACGGCAATAAATGAAATTTTATTCCACCAGCTTCACCACTCATTGGCGAACTGTAGAAAGGTGGAGTTAAATCGGTAAAGTACCATCTGAAGAGAGTTGCTATAAATGTGACGTTCACATTCGAGGAAATATTAATCCTCTTGATACAATTAGAGGGCTGCATCAACGCCAGGTTCATGCGTCCCTAAACTAATGATCCCGATAACTTCATCACTTTAACCCCAGATCACGGAGGAGAAAATTACAATGACCGATGAAAAAGGATACAGCAACTCTATGAAACCTTTCGGAAGCAATGGAGTTCGAAATGCATGTCTTATCCTCAGCAACATAAAATGGTTGAAAAAGGAAGAGCAACTCCAGTCAGGAAAACTAGTTCTACTGCAGGACAAAAGAATTCCGACCATATGGCATATGGCTCGTATTATACAGTTACATACTGGCAGACAAGCTTACTCGTTTGAAATCACCCAAACTGGTGAGTTTAAAACACAGATTACAAAAGTATGCTTGCTTCCTAGTACGCAAAAATCCTTGTCTTACGCAAAAATCGATAATTTAGATTTCCATTCTGCAACTCACATATTACCGTATTACACATCCACTCAAATACCTATTCATTACATATGCATCGAGCTTATTTTTGTACACAGTTCTCAACATAATAATAATAAATACCAGTATATCATAATAATCATAACAAGAAAAAAATTATTAAATATATACATAAAAAAAGGGGGCTACCCTTCAACTTTGGCCGAAAAATTCCCGACCCTCATTTAGCACAGCACTAACTATAATAACCACTCAACACAAATCACTTAACGATCAAACTATAAATCACAACACACATCACACTTAAAATTCCTTTTAACACAACACAACAAATCCAAACGTACAACCCATTCAAAACAATATTCATTAAAACAATAACACCGTTACACCAGGTATTCATTTATTACTCCACAATCCACAAAAACACATACAAACACCTATGAATTGTTTCATTTGTTCACGAGTAACATAATATTATGGAAATAACACTCACCTGTTCATATTTAATAGAACATTATATTTATTGGGTTGTACCACATGAGCGACTTCCAGAAATAAGAAGTTCTCGAGTGAACATCTGTGCCAGAACGTCAAATTTTCTTTTTTTATAAAATAAAGTGGTACGTGTGCTTGACGTGTGAGAATGCACCACGTGGGAAGACGGAAATGTTAGTTGACTACGATGTTTTAAGAGCAACGGTGGATGCGGACCCAACGAAATCGGTGCGGGAGACTGCACAAAGCATGGGAGTATCCTCAATGACAATAAGTTGACACCATCCTCTCAAGAAAGTTCAAGAAACTCGATAAGTGGGCACCCCATAAACTGAACGAATCCCAAAAACTACGGCGCCTAGAAATCTGCACATCGGTTAAATTAAGAAACAAAACTGAACCGTTTTTTTACCGTTTAGTCACTTGTGGATACTGTATGATAATCGTAAAATATCTAGGCAGCGATTGGATACAGATATACCCACAAGCCCGATCTTCACCCAAAAAAAAGTTATGGTGGCAATTTGGTAGACATCGAAAGGACGAATCCACTTTTTATTTCTTCAACCAGGAGAAACGTTAAACGCTATCAAATGTGGTGAGGAAATCGACATATTGCATGCCAAATTGACTGAAAAGCAACCTGCGTTATTCAATAGGTAAGCTCCGATCCTTTTGCATGATAATGCTAGACCTCATACCTCAGAAGTAACGGTGCAAAAACTGTTGCAGTTGGGATTTTAAACTCTTCCGCACCCGCGGTTCTCTCCTGATATTTCCCCAACGGACTACCATCTTTTCCGCAATCTGGATTCATTTTGCCGGCAGAAGGTCTTCCGGAACCGAGCAAAGGTCATACAAACCTTTAAAAATTTCATTGCTTAAGTGGCAAATCGTAAGGGGAAACATATAGGCTACTAACTTTTTCTACTTTCAACGTTTGTCTATGGTTTCTTTGTAATAAGTTATTCTTTGTTTCAATAATTTTTTCTTTGACGGAACGAGATAAGAAGAAAATTGCAGAGAAGATGAATTAAAATTACGATGTCCAAAGAACCGGCGATGACACTTTGGGCTTTTTGAAGATGTACAAAAGATTGTTGCGAACAAATTCATGGCGAGGGTGAATGTTGATGCCAATTCTTAATATTTAATATACTCGTACATACATTTTCCCTGATAAAAATAAACAAACTTTTTAACGTTTACCCGAAACGGACTAGTGGTTTTTCGAATATATGAAACGAAATCCTATTTCTAAGACAATACACGATTCAACTCAACCATCAACTCAATCAAATGATGATGAAATCAACACGTGTGTAGCTTTATCAGTTTGACGGTTGGCGAGTTGGTTGAAGAAATACCAAAAGATTTTGAATTTTAGATACTGACTGCAAAGTCTTTCAACTGAATTGAACTCTGTGTAGGGAAGTCATTTGACCAGCTGTCAAATTTAAGAAAATTTTCACGCATTAGTTTGCAATTTCGAGCGATAATTTGTTGTTTTGTCAAGAGTTTCTTTTTTTTAAGGGATATGACACAAATTGGAAATAATGATTTGTGGAAACAAATGTTTCTGTTACTAGAACAACTTGCGAGTTAAAAGTCCGAAATATAAAAATAAAATGAAAAAAGTACAAGCTTGAGTAATAATGTTAGCAAAATATAGGGAAATCGATTCCACGGCTAACATCAACATATTTAAAAATAAGTTAGACAATATTAAAACCTGCTACCGCCGCGAATTTAAAAATATTTCGGACTACATGAAGTCAAGTGCTGGACAGGACGAAGTGTATATACCTAAGAAGTGTATATACTTCTTTCTAAGAAGCCTTCGGAAAGTTCTTTAATTCTCGATATGGATGCTGAGGTAGGTACATGGGAACACGTTAAAGGTATACCTTCGAATGTCATAACTTTGTTGTAACTTCAGAAAAATCCATCAAAGCGGACGAAGAATGATCCGAAAAACGAATTTTTGAAACAATCCTGTTTGCACTGATGACGATGACCCGAAATAAACAGGAGATGAAGCCGATGCTAAATCTTGAGCATGCTCCTATAGAAAAATGGATGAGCAGCAGCAAAGATTCTAGCTCTTGGGCAGTTGTCAGCTGTCTCTAACTGTATTAACCACAGTTAAAAAACAGTTAAAAACCGTCATCGACTTTTTCGAGGATATCATCCCCTTATATAATACCATCAAGTCAGCATATGACTTCCCCAATCCTCTTCCGTTTCTAATACAAGGACATCCACCCCAATTTCACCTGCAAAATTTATGTTATTGCCAGCGTACATGATGATGCATGAGCGGCAGCAATCGGTTGTGCAAAGCAACGTAACTACTGGAGAGCAAGAGCAAGACGAAGTGCCTTGAATAATTAAAAGAATTTATTATTGGATAATTTGTTACGGATATTTTTGGATAGGTTTGTAAAGTTTCTCGATGAGGTGGATTCAACTCGAATCGAATGATCAAAGGATAGTTTTCTGTTAATGGTATTTTCTTAACAAAATTTCAAAGCGGTGTGCAAGAATACCAAAAGCATTTTCTACATGAACTTTTGCAGAACTTTAACGTCTGTTAAAATTTATTTCTTCGGGAGAAATTTGTGTACCTGAATATAGCTTCGTTATATACTCCTTCAGCGGGGAAACGTCATCTGCCATTAAAACATACGACAACTTTCCTCCATCTGCAACGAGTTCCTTTGCATCTGGTATATTTAGGGAATTTCTCTCCAACATTTTAGCAAATGTGGTGTAGCCAAAAACTCCACCACCATCGACCATTAAAACTCACTATTTGTTTTTTTCATTTTCAACATTTTCAACAACGATAAGTACAATGCTAAATGTCGTTTTGTAATTAAAACAAAATTATCCCGAAGGTGGTGGTCTCTTTATTTCAATGTGTTTGCCATTAATCGCGCCAAGACAATGTGGGAACACACTCACACTGAGAAATTTTTCGGATTCAATTTTCCACTCATTAGCAGTTTTTGGTAGCTAAAAAGGATACACAACATATTATCAAAGTTAAAAAAAGCAAGAATCTAATAACATTACCTTAATGTATTTCTTTAATACCGATATTATGGCTTAACATGTTTCTATCACGAGTTTACCAATTGCTTGAAGAGAAACTGCATAAACAAACTTTAGGTCCTCAAAATCATTACCCTTAGATAGTCGCGTTTCCGGAGAAATTGCATCTCTCATGAAAGTTTCTCCTTTTTTGATAAAAGGAGTAACTTTGTTTAAAAGTTCGTAAAAAGCGTCTACATTTATCCTCGTAAAATTCGAAAAATCATTCGGCTCACTTATTTTTAGTTCTCTTAATATTTTTTCACACTTTTTCTTACTTTTTAGCCACTCTTTTATCCAAATTCTACGCTTTTTTGTTGGTTCTACGTTACCACCAACACATTCTGCAATAATCATTAAAGCGAGTATTTTACTTTGTTCACTCATCTCGAAAAATTCAATAAAAACCTCCCCGATAAAATATATTTTTGACATTTGAAGCAATCTTTCAATTCAGTTTATGAAGTTTGTGGCCAACTATCAATTCAGTTGAGGTTTACAATCTAATTGAATCATGTATGGCCTACTTAATGCATAGGTGGGAGTGACTGTCAGGTTCAGATGTTAAAAACAAACCCAGAGTTTTGGCAGTATGACTATCAACGTCAAATATTTTCCATGGGCTCTTTTACAAGCTGGGTTAAGTTGTTTTCCGCATCAAAGATCTCAACTTACTGTTCTTCGGATGTTATCTGTCCAGAATGTCGATGCTACCAGAATTGTGTATATTAAAATCGCCCGTAATAACGATTTGTGTACAGGGGATACAGGGACACAATGCTTTGAATGGAGTCGTACAACGCATCACACTCGTTAAAGGTCGAATTGCTTTCCAGTTTAGGGCTTCTATAAACAAAGCAATAGTGGATAACTTGCTTACTGAGACTGAATTTTAACCACATAAATTTGAATTCCGGATTGGAACAGGAACTACATTTGGTAAGCCACTTCACTACGCATATAAATAGCGAAACCACAGTTAGAAAAGAATAATGGCATTAATTCGCGGTATTGGAGTTGATCGACATGTGTTTCACTAAGTGCCAAACAGCTCAGTTTCCAGACATGGACGTATACAGAAAAGTGATAACTTTGCAGGCCGCGTATACCTGCTATGTCCAATTTACATTCCCGAGTCATAATAAAAAAAAAAACACAAAAGACACAAATATCGACGATTCTAAGTAAGGCTGCGGAGTGAAAATTCTTACGTTGGCTTACTAATGGATGTGTTATACCCTTACAACAATAGGAAACTCCAACAAAATTCCCTCGGAGCCCACTCACTATCAGTTATTACCTCCACTCGATCATGGCTCTTGCTGTATGACAGTGTATACAGCAATGGCAGTGGCCGAGTGCAAGCAACAGCACTATAACCAGGGGCAGGAGATGTGGGATGCCCGCTTTACCTGTGCTGGCGTTATTTTAATGGACATGCCTGAGTGCAGGTACTTAAATAACCCTAATATTCGGAAGTCAGATAATCATTTTGTGGAAAAAATATTCACTAAAGAAATTAGAAAAATAATTAGCGATGGTTGTAAGACCAGACCATGACATATTGGAAAATTTGAGACAAGACATATAGCTTTCAAATTTGTAGCCCATAGAGGGTGATTCATCGTGAGGTTTGATTTGTAATGTAAAATAAAACACATAAATTTGAAAGCGAGCTTAAAATTTATGGCATTTACTTTTTAGAAATTATATCATGTAAGTGTTGACTACGACTACGTCTGAGGTGGTCCAAACGGAAGGTACAATTTTGGGCGACTCGTCGAGCATAGCGACTGGTATCTCGCGGATAACATGAGTAATGTTGGCTTCCGAAACTTCAATCGTTGCTGGCTTATTAATGTAGACCTGAGACTTTACATATCATCACAGAAAATAGTCCAAACGTGTAATATTGCACGATCTAGGCGGCCAATTTACCGTAGCAAAACGTGGAATTAAATGCTCACCAAACAAGTCCATTGCTTCACGCGCTGTATAGCTCGTAGCGCCGTCTTGCTGAAACCAGAGCTCACCGAGACAATGTGCTTGAATTGATAACGGTTACCATTGACGGTAACATTCTAACACTCTGATTTGCCTCATTTTTGAAGAAACATGGACCAATGATTCCACCAGCACATAACTTGCACCATACCGTTGTTTTTAATGGATGCAATGGTAGGTATTGGTACTCTTCGGGTTGCCCATCATCCCAAATATGGCAATTTTGTTTATTAACCTACCCATTGAGCCAGAAATGGACTTCATCACTGAACAATATTGCACCATATAACACTGGATTTTTATTGAGTTTTTCCAGATCCCATTCCCTGAAAATATGACGCAAATTCAAGTCGCTTGGCTTCAGTTCTTGCACAAGTTGAATTTTGTATGCTTTTAGACCGAGATCCTCAAGTAAAATACGCCAAGTTGTTGAATACGCCAAGCTGATGAGAACGACGACGAATCGATTCGTCACGGTCTTCGCGTACACTCTCAGCTACAGCTGCTATAGTCTCTTCACTACGTGCTGAATGTAGTCTAACCGGTCGAGTATCATTCACTAACGTAAACTGGAACCTAAATATGCGAATGTTATTGGAAATAGTGGTTTCAGTAGGTTGATTATGCGCACCGTAAGTTCCTCGAATCGCACAAAAATTTTCTCACAGAACGTTGATTCTGAAGAATTTGGAGAGTCTTTCCATGATGACTTAGCAAAAGATACTGAATAAAAATGACAAAGCAGTTTGATAGAAGTCACGTGTGATCTTTTAAAAATCAAACCTCACGATGAATCACCCCTTATTAATAAAGCGAAAAATTGTAGTATTGCAGAATTGGAAATAATGCATTGGCTGAGGTATCCGTTATAGCGAATATTACAAAATTGGGAGAGATGGAAGTGAGTTTTTTAGTAGTTCCGATAGTCAAACTCAGTACCAGATTTACTGTACTAATACATGTGGCATAACTTTTTTCTCTGGTTGCGAAGTGCACATAGTTCTTTGTTATATCAAGGAGGTGATAAAGGATTTCTTCTTCGTTGGTGAGGGACCACTTGCGTAATATAGTGGAAAATCTTTTTGTAGATTTCCACGACGGAATCAACAGAGTTCTTTTCGTAGATTATACAACTAAATACAAAACTATTGAGAAATTTGTTGAGTTTAGTGGAATTTGTTTTACGAAAATTTAAGTGGAAGGAAGTTACAGAGGCATTAATAGAATTTTTGGTGTCAAAGGGGAGGAAACTAACAAGGGAAGAATGCAGGCCGTCTAATTTCAAGAGAAGTAGTTCACATTCACGTGCATCACAAGCATCAGGTGTAAAAATCAAATCTAGTTTTCCACTCATGTTGTTCAAAATACCGTTGACTTTGAAAAGGCTTGAGTTGGAAAGGCAGTCAGTAAAGAGAATAACCTTATCACAAACAGTATTTGAGGCAACGAGTTAGATTAATCATCCGACTAAATCCATTGAAGACGAGGAAGTGTAAAATCGCCAAGAAATATATCATATATATTATATACATCATATATATTATATATCACAAGGGTTAAAAATAGCAAAATCATATTAGTCGCAATCTGATAGACACGTGTTGGTTGGGAGGGGCGAATGTAACATCAAAGTAATATATGCAATATAACATATCTGCGCCTGGAGACAGTAACTTCAACACCAATAAATTCGAATTCAGTTGTTACTGACTCTTTATATGAGTTAAAGGTCAAAATGATCGCGAATTGCTATCAAGACCCCTCGACTTATAGAAGAATCTTTGGAGTTACGATAGACAGAAATTGTTTTTGTGCACATATTACATATTGGTTCTAAAATGATAACCGTTTGGGTTTGTTATCGATGAGTAGGTTAGGAACGATGATAGTTTTTAACACTAGAATGGGTTTTCCTAGGTGTAGGATAAGTTTAGGAGCAACATGAGAGGTATATGAGAAGTCGTTAGCAGCATCTGTGGGGGAGATTTTGAAGTTCTTATGAAAATTCACTAAAATTTATCGAAAACCTTTAGGGTCGGTGCGTAGTCCTTCTTGTTGGATAGAAATCAGAATATTTGTTTGAGTTGTATCATTGATGCTGATAAAGTCGGATTTATAATGCAAATAAGCGGTCCCTTAAGCCAGAAAGAATAAACCGTCGTCACCTATATCGTCTAGTTGTTAAAAAATATTTATAGAGGCAGAAAGCACAGGGCCTAAGATTGGAGATGGAGAAGTTTTAGAGAAATGTTCCCAGATTAAAAGTCAAGTTAGAGTTTCGATAAGCAGTCAAGGATTCTGATTAGGCTCGGGATTGTGATTGGGATTTATGTTAGCATTAAATCAATCAAAAGGCTTGTTGCTAAGTTTCATACTAGACTTAGAATAAGGATTAACACTTGGCTGGCATGTTGTGCTCCTTAGTTCTCTTCTGGCTTTCAATTATTTTCCTTTGCTTCAATTTGCCAAGTTGAATGACTTTCGTATTTCGTTGAAATGCTAAATTTGAAGCGACAGGTCCTTAACATTTTGACCGAGATGATTTTTTGGCAGTTGAAAACAGCGATTTTAAATCTACGCTTAAAAAAGTTTTCAAGCCAATTTGTGTTGATGTAATTTTATGCGGTTTCGGTTGGAAAGGTGACATAGTAAGATGTTTAGTTTTTCAAGTTGCTTGTTCCACTCCGATCAAGTCCAGGAAGTACCAAATCGAGAGATTGTTGCTTCAGGGGGTGGGGTAACAACTTCGGCTAATCTTATTGGTTATAGAGAACAAGGTAGCGGTAAAAGAGTTTCTTTAGGAATAATTAAAGCATTTTCGAGCATATCAGTAAGCAGAGATACGCTATATTGAGGTTGTAGTTAGGCAGAGAGATCATCTTCAATTTCATTTAACGTCAATCTGATATCGTCAGCAATGTCTTCGAGAAGTAAATGAGATGATGCGACATCATTGCTCACATCATTCACTTTGCCCATAATGTTAGTTAAAATTAGGTCAGGAGCAGGAGTGCTAATATTTGCTGTATTCTGAAAACAAATATTGATATCGAACCTGAGAAAACTCAAAACGTCAATGAAGAAAGAGATGCAGGACTTTCCAAAGCATTTTAAACTGATTTTTTCATATAATCAATTTTTGAATTGTCAGTAAATAGTAACCTATTTCTCATTTTATTGTGCTACTATTGTTTACAACAATTTTATTACTACTACTCTTTTACTTGAAATAAATTGTAATGGTTCCTTATGTTACAATTAAATCCACATATATTTAAATAACTAATAAGTAAGTTTAAGTGTTAAATAAAATAAATAAAACGTACGTATTTTTGATGGAAGATCTGTAAAAAAATGTTCTCTCTATGCGAGAGCTTAGTTTTTGCAAAGATGATTCTGAATTGAATAATGTTAATGAAAACAAAATCATTTTACTAAAAAATGCTTTTAGTTTAATTCGTATTTTGTTTAATACATAATGTTTTTTTAATGAACTATAGGAAAAATGTTCTTATCCAATAAAAGCAAATCGCCGACTAAAATCAATCTTAGAACCTATAAACCTATTATCTCTGAAAGAATATTCTTCTGAGACTTAACAGGAGGGTTGTGGTGAAGTGTCTGGCATAGATTCTTTAAGAAATATAATTGGAAAGTTACTCCGCAACCTTACAATTTTTTTGAAGGAAGTTAAGAGTATAGAAAAGGTAGACAATGAGTGACAATTGTAAACTTTAAAGTCAACTGAAGTTAGTAGGGCCGTCGCCGTCATCAGAAAAAATCACAGCTGTACACAATTTAGCCAAAAGCTTAAGGAAGAGATTACATGTTACAACTGAAACTACATGAATTGTGTCTGACTACAGGTTGAAATGCAAATATTTTCAGATCCCATGCCTCTTCAAATTATCTTGTCTGAAAGGTACATGCACCAATTACACCAGTTGAAAAACACACAAGGCAACTGATTTTTTGCGAAATTTTTTCTGAAAGGATAGCATAGCACAACTGTTTCAGTGTAAACTAAACAAAGAAGTCACGAGCTTTCGAGCATCAAACAAGCAAATAATTATTGCTAGCTTGACAGAAATAATTAAGAAAGCAGCGTCGAATTTGTCAATAAAAAATAAATTTGTAAGTAAACAAAAGTGGTTTAGTTTCGAATAAGTTCTTGCTCTTCTACGAAAGTTAACGATTCCAAACGTATATGTTACAAAAAAAATTGGTTTTCGAGAAACAGAATATCGAGATTATAAACGGGAAAATTAATATATTTGGAGCATTTCAACAAACTTTTAAGTCCCAACCCAATTTCACTAGCTTTCTTGTATATTGACGACTTTTGAGACTCGCCGTTTTTATTTTCTAAAGTTTTACTCGTCGAAAAAGCAATAAGTCAATCAGTCAAAATGACTGAATCCCATTCGAATTTTACAAAAATTGCACAAGTGAATTCATGTCAACAATTACTGTAAAATTCAACAGAATTTTCGAAACAGCAGATAATCGAGAAGCTTTAAAAAAAAAAAAAACAATTATTTTTTCATTGCTCAAGAAATTTGATTTTAGTGATTCAAGGAACTACCGATCCATACACTTTCGAAATAAGTTAAGAAAGCCACAATATTGTTTAATAGACTGAAATTGAAATTGAAAAAAGGCAACATAAAAAGTTGTATGCTTTCTTCATCGATTTTCGTACAGCTTTCGATTCAACACCACGTGAAACATTATTTTATAGAATGCACACAATTGGATTTTTTGATAAATTCATTAGTATTTTAAGGGCATTGTATTACAACACTTCAGAGTATGTCTTGGATGAAAATTATTTTTAAGATGAATTCTTTGAATTTAGATGAATTGAAAACAAGGTTGCGTTCTGAGTGCGCACTTATATATTCTGTACATTAATGTGCATAAAAAAATGACATACCGATGTCGTGAGTGAAGGAAATCAACTGCGCCGAATAAAAATATATGTACTTTTGTATGCAAAAAACATAGTTTTCTTTTTGCACTTAATTAGTGATAAACAGCCTAGCAAAGTACTGCAGGCCATGAAACCTGTGGGTTGTTCTTGAGAGGTCGAAATTCATGTAAAATATTCATAAAAATGGATTAGTACGCTACACGAGTACTTAGGAGTTCTAATAATTGCGAACCTTGATTTGAAAAAATAACTTAAGACAAAATTACCATATGCAAGATATGCGATCTCTTTGGTTTGGAGTCGTTTTACTGCCAATATAAGCATATAACATAGCTCAAAGTATGAAATTTTCAGCGCAATTGCAAATTGGCTCTTCTGTATTCAGCCGAATTTTAGGGTTTTTCATCTTTTTTAGGGCGTGGAAAAATTTCTTCGATATTACTTTAAACGAACTTTCGACTTCTGAATATTACGCCTATTTACTTGCTGCATTTGGAAACAACATGTTTATTTCTAGGCACTACGACTGCACTTCGAATATATATCTTCTTCTTAACGAATTAGGCCACTCTAGAGGCCGAAAAAAAAGGGTTTTCTGAGATTTTTTTTTTCAGAAAAATATAAAATAAATCGGGTTTACAACGGAAGAAGTTTATTGTGCAAATGAGTGACTATAAAATTAATTTTTATAAAAATTTTCTTTTTTTAAATAGTGGCTGTGCAGCGTTTCTCAGATGACCTCTCTTATTCGGAACGGTCCTCGGTCGTACCAACAGCTTCCTAAAATTATTATGAGTCACTAAATTTTCCTTTATTTTACATTAGAACAGCTAAGGAAGTACGTAAGATTATTTTGATATATTGGTTTTTGGCCGAATGGCGCACTTCCAAAATCAAACTTGCAAAATTCGCAAAAAAATCTCTGGAAAATTGTTTATAACAAATAACCTATGCCATATAAAAACAATCGTGCGTAATTTTTGGACAATATATTTTTAAAAATTTAGTTAAAATGTAAAGTGAGTTGAATTTCTTTTAAGTCATTTAAGCTAACTTGAAAAATGGAGTTTTGAGATAAACGCTTTTAAAATTTTAAGTTGTAGAAAGTCATATCTGGTGGACTTGCACTATACTTTGAAAAAGAAGTACTTCGAGATATTTTCCGGACATAATCCTTTGGGATATCATTTTGGAGGTCCTAAAAAACATTTTTGAAAGTCCTAGAGTGGCCTAACCCTTTAAATCCAAACTTTTTAAGAAATTATACACATCATACTTTGAATTTGTCTTCATTGTTCTTCATTGTTACCAGTTGGTTGTAAATACAATTGATTGCATATAAAACGCTGCAGATCCCAATGACATTGTTACTTTTTTAGGAGAATTTACCTTACCAAAGCTCCAATGGGTTAAAACCGATCAATACTTTTTTATTGCCATTAGGGCCGCCTCTGAAAAAGAAGTCCTTTTCACTTTTTGCCTTACTGATTCCGGACTTTATCAGTTGAATGGAGACACCAATAGCATTGGTATCAAATTTACCTTATCTTTACCTCTGATATAGACAACTGCGTCGTTTCAGAAAGTAACCAACTACACTTTCAATTATTATCGAGCAAACTTAAACAAACCAAATAACCGTCTTAGTAATGCCAATTTTAGTTTCCTCTTTGATAGCGCACGAATTACAATCAATTTTTTTTTTTTCGCTTAGATTTTTAACTGTGTCTCATAATGTGTACAATGTGTACTAAAGAAAAGATCCTCATAATCACCACCCTGGTATAACAAAAAGTTACGCTCTCTATCCTAATTACCTGAACCAAATCCGTCACAGCCGTCTTAAATGATTTTTTTTTTTTTTTGAACTTAAAATGTATTTGTCATCATTTTTTTTTTGGATAAGTATTGCAATTTATCAAACCTTTTGCTACTTTAAGACGTGTATCTATTATCTTGAAAAAAAACAAAAGTTGGGTCATTTCATTTCAAGTTAGGAGACCCAAATACGACCTAACTCGTTCAAACTGTGAAACTCAAAAATGGGATATTCTTTTGCAACACCCCTGTAATATTAACTAGTTATCAGATAGTAGAAATGTTAAGAAAAATTTTGAAAAGTATTACGCAATGTAAATCTAATCAAAATGTTTGCAAAGACCCCTAAAAGGGAGAAAAGGCAGGTAAGGCCCATTTTGTCAGGTAAACAAAAAAAATGCCGGTCTTTTTGTGAAAAAAAAAAATTAGATCTTTTATATTACATCATTTCTCTAACGATTAATATGAAAAGAAAGCAAAATTATTTGCATAAGCAGTTTGTAGTTTCTAACCGAGATATTGACGTTTAATTCAAAATTCCTCGATTATAAACTCTTCAACACAAGAATATGAAAACATGGCTTATGTCTATCGTAACAGTAATGGTCAACAAGGTATGAATATCCCCAAATGGCAAGACAGTTATAAGAACATTTTTCAGGTTAAGGAAGACAGGAACAAATCGGAAATCGTCGAAAGACTCTCACCCTGCTTAGTAAAACGCTTTCGCAGCTGCAAAGACGTTTAAGATTATGTCATAAGGAACTCAAATACCAGTCCTAGGTAACTAACCAGACATCTAAACAGGACTTACTTCTATAGAAGTAGTCATACATGCATTCCATCATATACCAGTACAGAAGCTATAGCCCGGGGACTCAAGGAAGCGTTTGGTATTATGCAATTACATTCTAGAAAGACAAAGACAACTTTATTCTTGAGATTATATGGACAGATGATTCTCAATTGATTTTGAGACTTGTTTTTTCTCTCGACTTTAGTAGAACATGACATAATGATATCTTCTCAACATATGTACATTTCTTTATCCAAATTTAGGTTCAAATTTCCCGGTTATTCATATCACGTATCATTCTTTTTGAGATCCGTATTCCGTTCAGATAAAATTTCTGGAAACGACGATGCGCAGGTCCCTTAAAATTTCACGAGTTTTTCTATCATTATGCGTAAATTTTAAACCGCGTGATGCACCCTCGATGTTGGAGTTATTCTACTGATTTTTGCCTGCTGAAAGGCTGTGAAGGTACCTCTTCTAACTCTCGATATAATGCCCTATAATCTAACTCAAGATGCACTTTGTCGATTGTCTACGATTCAAAGGCTTGCCTTTTGTTGTTCGTCACCATTTTCATTAATAGTTCCACCATTTTTTTTATTTCCACAATTTATTATTTATACGGAGCAGGTCATTCAAAACACTGAGCAGAGTTTGCAATCTTTCGTGCTACCCGTACCTACTGATGATATGACTGACAAGCAATGGACAGAAAATATAGATACAAGACAACACGCACAACAATCGGCTGCTACTACTAAAAATAGGCCGAGCCAAAATAATCAGAAACTAATAGAAATCAGTGCCGAGCTGACTTCGGAAAAGTGAACAAGTAAGCCTCCTTCCTGAGTGTTAAATAAAAAACAAAAAATTAATAATAATACATACATATATAATCTGGTCCTCTTTCACTTTAAAGTATCGAGGTGGCAACAATGGTTCCCTTCTTATTATTTTTTCCTCTCTCTTGGCATTTGTTAAGCCGAGTCCTATCTTTCCGCAACTTTTTCAGAATTGTTTGACTGTAGTGTATCATATCATATTTTGTTGGATCTTCCTCTTTTTGTTTTTTCCTTCTGGACTCGTTTCCCAAATTTCTTTCACTTGTCTATTCTCCTCCATGAGCACTAAGTCTTCAAACAATCTAAGTATTAGTTTAGTCGAATTGACATGTAGTTGTTTTCTTATATATTCGTTCCGTATCTTATCTATTATCTTGGATCCTAAAGCCCCATAGCTATAAATCATCGAACAAATTCGTCTTCCGAATAACCTCTGCTGTTTGCAATACTGCCCAGGTACTTATATATTTGCACTCTAATTTCTGCGTTTACACTTTTTTGCATATTTTTTTCACTATTTGCAAACAGCACTATGTCAGCCGCGAACTCATATGCCTTATGACCGATTGCTTAAAGCTGTCTATAACCGACTCTATAGCTTTCAGTTCTTTCTTTGCAATTGTTGATGGCATCATTCATTGTGCAGATAAATTGGGGGAGGCCCAACACACTAAATTGTCTCACTCCTTCAGATGTCTTAAATTTCTCTGACAGCACATTGCATGTCTTTACGAGATTAAAAGTTTCCCCTTTCCTTCTCAGACTCTCCAGGTTTTTTTTCTGTTTATCGAGTTAAAAGCTTTTTGCATGAACAATATATAAGCCTTTTTTATTTTTGGCAAGCTTCTTTTCCAGCATTTGTTGTACAGTGAAAATATGGTCTTGGATACTGTGATCTGGTCGGATACCGCTTTATATATCTGATAATTGTTCTCCAACCCTTAGCCTGTATTCTAAGATCGATTCGTACATTTAAAAGGCTACATCTACCAATAATTTTCCATCTTTTTTTTTAATTGTTTGCAAATTAAATTCTTTTATAATTTTTTTAGCCCTATTAGCACCCTGTAAAATTTTTTTTTTCTTTCCTTTTCGTTTCCATCTTTTTTTTCAAAATTTTCTCACGCTACTTGTTTTTCTTAAAAAACTCTTTTCTTCACCTTTTCTTCACGCTTCATATTATGCCTTACTACGGTTCTGTTTGTAGTTTTTCCATAGCTATTTCTTAACGTATATTTCCCTATTGACAGGGATTTACGATACATAACTCTAGTAGTCTATTTCCATTTACATTGATTTTTTTCTTCTCCATTTCTCCCTTTGTTCCTAACATTCCTTCCCATTTTATTTTATCTGGCAATGATATCTCCGGCTATGATGATTCTTTTTCATCCTGTCTCATCTTCATTTGGTCCGTAAACTACCACTATAGATTTCTGTATTTTTTTTTTTTTTTTTTTTGCTACACCTAGAGTTACGACTCTTTCATTTACTGCTCTTATCCTCTAATTTCAGTTACCTAGTTTTTTCTTACTTTGCATGCGACAAATTGCTTTGCTTGTTATTTTTCCTGAACTCTACTAAGTATAATTAAGTCTACATTTTCGAGTAATAAACTTCCTTTATCTTTCTTTTTAGTCTCAGTTAGGGCAAGTATCTCTATTTCAAGTAAGTTCATGCAATCCATGGTTTCTATTTCCTTACCTTTTAAACCCGTATTTTTGTTACTACTATATTTACTTTTCCATCATAATTTTGATTATTATTTTTCATTTTTATCCTATCGTTTGTTTTATTTTTACCCGACTTTTTGTTGATTTTCTGTTTTACTATTGTAGTTTATTAATGCTTGCATTTGAAGCATTTCTTCCTTTTGACCTTGTTAGTTTGTTACTTTTAATTGCTCTGCCAATCTATTTTATTTTTTGTTCCATTTTCATTAAATGCAATTTACTATTCTTGTTTTGTTAATTCATTACTTATGTATGTTATATAAATTCTCTTCTGATGGTTTCTAAGCTGATGTTTGCGCCCCATGATTAACAGCTTTTCTTTGTACTGGGTATATATTTTAAATCGTGCGGTTTTTTTTCAAAATAAGAACGTTTATTTAAGAAAAACATGTACAATAGTATTATTATTCAAGCCAATTTTTGATATTCTGCTCTGATGTGAACCGTATTTCAGTGAAGGCGTTCTGCATCGACCGGAAAAAATGGTAGTTAGAAGGAGCAAGGTCTGGGCTATAAGGCGGGTGGGGTAAGACTTCTAAGATATTCGGCTTTGCAGTTGATTTGGCTGGTTGACTGGGTTTCACATATGATTTTTTGCGCTTGGGGTTGTCGTAATGGATCCATTTTTTGTCACTAGTAACAATCCGATGCAAAAATGACTTCTTTTTGTGGCGTTCCAGCAGTATTTCGGACATGCAAAACCGCCTTTCGACGTCTCTCGGCTTAAGTTCATGTAGAAGCCAATTTATTGTTGTCTTATGCTTGCTGCAAAAATCTGCGATTTATATTCTCCATTCACCGTACACTTTTCCTTATTTCATCTAATTCTGTTCTTATAACTCTATTTATTTTTTTTTTTTCTTTAGCATTTTGTTTTCTTCCTTTATTTTCTCTAACTGTCCTTATTCCTTTTGATCTTTTTTAATTTTTTTTTTTTTTTAGCGTCTCTTAAGAGTTCCTTAATGATAGTCAGCTCTCTATTTTTGCTTCACTGTTGATAATTCTCTTTGGTGGTGATCGCATTATTTTCTTACTTCTTTGGAAAACTACACGCATTTTCCTCTCATCCCTTCTCGTTTTTCCCTCCTCCATCAACGATTTATCACTCGACATCTCTTTCTTTTTTTATAGACTGCACTTTACCTTATAATTTTTTTTTTCTTCTTGTTGCTTTTATAAGCCATTTTTGTATTCACGCACGATCAATATCCTGTCTCTTCTCTTTAAATATTTAACTTACCCTACTTCTCCCACCCTCTTGATTCTGTTTAATACTTCGAAATTTTTTAACTTTCCACAAAAAAAAAAGAAAACGACAAAAGAAGAAAAAAGCCTTTAATGTAAATTTTCTGGATATTTTACTAGTATTTCTTTTAACTTTAGATTCGCGATCACACCGTGTTGAGTTAGTTTCCGTGGTAAGATCCGTATGCGGTTAACATCGAGCAACCAACAAACGTGTCTGCACATTACACGTCTTTTAAATTTTATACCATATATACACATACAGGCTGTCCCCTAATTCATCAAGAATGGTTCGGAAAATGATGCTTAGGTGTATTCTAAACTAGAAACCGCGATTAAATAAAGTATATATTTTATGTGAGTCTTCGGATATCTAATCTCTTAGCTGTTCCATTTTTTTCCCCATATTAATTTTTACTTTGAAGTCACTTTTATCCAGAAAATGCTTAATAAACATAACGTTTTATTTTTTTTTTAGAATATACCCAAAAATCATTTCTCAAATTATCCTTCACTTATAAGGGGACACCCTGTATAATTATGCTAATAAAGTTAAATAAAAAAATAGTCTACATCAACACACAAAAAAACTGAATAAAGTTTAAAGCGCTCGCGAGTGAAAAAAAAAAAAAAAAAAAAGAGTGAAGTGAAAAAAAACGAATACAACAACAGTGCGAGTTTCCAAACTGTCCTATCCCAAACCTAAGTACTGATGCTTACATTCAGTTACTGCCATTGTTGTTTTACATTGTTATACGGCAAGGACAATGGCTGAGTGTATGTAACAACTGATGTATAGCGGATTGTAAGTGTAAGTTTTGGTGGTGCACTGTTTCCTACTGTTGTAACGTACAACACCTACAGCTGTGCTGAGCTCTTTATTTTCTAATCGTTATAAAGTGCACATGTTTAAGACCACCGTGCATCTGCATCTCTCTTTCTTTCCTACCTGCCTTTTTTGTCTTTTTTTTTTTTAAATAACTTAACACCCAAGTAGATATACCATATCTACACTTAAAATGCTGCGTACCAAATAAGTTTCAGGAAAATGGGCAGGAAATTAGGCAGAGACAGAAAGAAAGATGTTCCGTTAATGGGGAGACTGAATTATCATTGTAACTGAACATTTTGTTCTTCGTAATTTACTTTACCGGAAAAAAAGAATACCTTTTGGGTGCGGTTGAGATTGAATGACGAGCCGACCGATTTAGAAACTACTATAACACTTGAGCCACGACCTTGTCAAAAACGAATGAAAAAGCATTTTGAAAGATACTGCGCGTGATTTTCGGTTCCGCTTGCATTGAATGAAGGAGGAGTTTTAACCATGAACTGCGTAGGCTGGACAGCAACATCGGTTTAATCAGGCGTCTATGGATCTAACGACTGAGATGAAGGGGTTAAGTTGAGTCAATGCACGCAATAGCTTTTGCCCAAAGAGTCTTCGAGTATAACTCAGAGCGACGGCACACCAGAGGACAAGGGTGGAGTACCCGAACTTGGACGTTGAAAGCTGCAAGAGATGATTGAAAAAAAATAAAAAGAGTGTCGGAGGCAGAACGGAGCCCCGTGCACACCAGCATTTATTTTGTGAAGATTAGACTTGAGACCATCCAATGCAATTTGAATTGAAAGTTAATATCTAAGGTAAAGTTGAAAGGTAATATCTAATCCATTGAAGAAGAGAGTCGTCGATCGCAAAACCACGCATTTTAGACAAAAGAGCCTAATGCCAAACTCTGTCAAATGCCTTAGAAATATCAAGTGAAACTATCTTGTATTCGCTAAATTGATGTACGTTTTAGTTTCACTTTTCGGTGACACATGCCATCACCTCTGGACCTGTTGCTACGAAAACCATGTTGCCGGTCATTGAGAAGTTTTCATGTTTCGAGATATTTCATGAGATGACGGTTTATCAGCGTTTCAATGACCTTTGAAAGAAGGGACGTAAGTGCAAAGGGTCTGTAGGAGGTGAGAGAAGAAGAATCACCTTTTTAGGGACGGGCTAGACAATCTGCTACTTTCCATCTGCTCGAAAAGTATCCTAAAGAGTAGGAGCGATAAAAAAGCTTACGCAGTGGTTTTGTCAGCGAGGAAGAACGACTCTTCAGATCAAGGAGAGATATACCAAATGTACCAGCAGATTTGTGAATGCTAAGATCTTTAAAAACTCTTACTACTACAATATTTCGAAAGCGGATTTCTCCCATTGAAGATGCGACGCACCCAAGTGTAGGCGAAGTCAAAGCATAATCTGGGAGTGTTGAATTGGCCGCGAAGTGTGTAGCAAGCAGCCTTGTCCAAAGAGCTGACAGCTGGAATGTCATTATAAATAAGTGTTGGGATGGTAGATGATAATGTTTTGACGAACGACCAAAAAAAAAGTGTAGTATTTTTCGCCTCAGGTTTCGGTCGTATTGAAATTTCACACGTTTAAGAAGGATGTTTCAGTCATTTATGCCTCGCTTGAACTTAGAGAGATAAGAACGTCCCTACTCCATACAGAATTGTATCTGTGGAAAGTATAATCGGTTTCTTAGGATCGTATTGCGTTCAAACATACATCACTAAATCATTACCCCCCTCAAACGAATTATTGTGGCTCTCACTCTAGTCCCATAGCTTATTGACCAACGTCAGATTATGCAAAAACGGAAAGTTCTCTTGATGAATTTGGAATACACTTGTCATAGTAATTGATTATATCTAGGTACGACTGCAATTGCGTTTTATGGGCTGATTTAGGTGCTTTCACCTGAATTTCACTGGAAGATAATTATTGGTACTTGGTTTTGTAGCTAGTAGACTAATGCAATATCCCGCATGCTCAAGTTTATTCGACAATAAATAATGAATGCAATCTTCTCTATCCATACCACCTACTAGTATTTCATCAAAACACTAGTATTTCATTTGTAATTCCCGAAAATACCATATTTGAGGAGTAGTTTTAGTCCGAAGACGGGTCTGGTAGATTTTTTATTGTGTAGTAACTGTCATCAGTTCCTGCAACCACTTCGATAACGGTACTTGCAAGCCCCTGTAAGATCTCACCTACAAAAATATTTCCACTCAACTAACAAATAACTTCAATTCTGGGAATTACAGTTTGCGCCATTTCTACAAATTTGCCTTGTTCAATTTATGAACAACTTCACTGAACAGTATCCTTTATTCACAATTACCAGTGGACTTGCCTACGTTCTCCTCTTTACTAATAATAAAACTCCTGCCCCACATTACTTTTCTATCTCGTCCTTGACCTTGTCTCTTAATCCGGATTTAACAGAATGTGCCTTACAGAAAATTGGATAAGCGTCATCCACAGAATCTATTTCTACCTCAAAATAATTAACTACTGATTTATTATTCATCGAAAATATTAACTATAACTTCTGCATGTCCCTTTAATGTATGGGGATGATGAATGAATGAATGAAGTACTGCCTCCACTCCGGGTATAGAACTTCTATCCAAACTCTTGCCAAAACTGCCCTAAAGACAGAATTTTTCATTATAATCAAATCAAGCTCATATTGCACATGTGAATATTTCTAACACCATTTTGCAATGCCTAAAATAATTCAAATAATCGAATTCATCACAAGCTCCTGTTTCAATTTCTATTTCAAACATAATATTTTCAACATACATCTGAAGAACAAAGTATATTACAATGCACGTCTTCGCTGCTTTTTTACGAAAATTGGGAGGAGTGTGAAAAAATTTATTGTAAAGTTGTTTGCTTAATAACTCATTTTGAAGTTTTTATTGCTGAAAGACCAATTGTTGTCTTCAGCTCAGGAGTGCTGGCTGTCTTGGGAACTTTTTTGATTTGTTGTAATGGTACCGCACAGATAATAGAACATCTTGTGAGTTCAAATCGCCGATCAGTACTCGAATTTTATCTAAAATATTTTAGAAGTATAATTAATAAACTAAAACTGTTACGATTTTTTTAATCGTAGTATAAAGTACTCATTGATAAGATGACGTAAGCTATCAAAACAAATATGAGATTAATGAAAGTACTATGTAGTAAAAAGTATTGAGCAGATTCCAAGTTTGTTTGGTATATGAAGTTTGTAGCATGATGTGATCATCGTGTCTATTGGTATTTACTATGTCCATACATTCCTATTCATATTATGAGTGCATCTTTCTTGATGAAGATACCACCTATGTAGGCTACTAATAGGCTTTACTATGAGGTAGACTGATTATGCAATAAGCTTTCAAATCTTTCCAAGTTTTCTACTCCATGCCTTTTTTTATTTGACTTGTGGAAGCCCTATACGAAGTCAAATTTTCCCCCATTTCGATGAGACAAACCGTCTCCTAAAAATACTTCACCTGCTATTAGTAACAAAAAAAAATCCTATGAAAAGAAAGCGAAGCATGGTTTATTTTTTATTTGCCTCTCCTCAATATCAGTAGTGGACGTTATTCACAAAATTTGTTCTGTATTCTGAATTTGTCGTGCACAAGCCCATCTTAGAACAAAACAACCACCTAGAATCTGCCATTTGTGCGGTGTGAAATTCTAGCAAGATTCTCTGCATATGATTTCATATCCTATTATATTACTACAGACGGGAGCACCGAGGAGAGAGATTTCGAGTGGACCTAAAACCCACTGTTCTAGTTGAATCAAGAATGTTATACGTGGCCTAACTGTGGGCGAAGGTAGCTATGTTTAAATGTTTTTTTCCTCAAAGTTAGCTTTCATTTTCCCCTGTTTATCAGGATTTCCTTCTGTATATATTAGATAGGCGGAAAAAATCTAATACGTAAAATCTGTAGACGACCGCCTTTACTCCTCAGTCCACTTCTTATTACTCTGAACTGTTATGTAGGAATGTTTGACTCCTTTTTCGATAGCAATCTTTCAAATACAATAAAAAAATTTTGTGTTTGTGTAGTCAGTGCTATTTGGTCTTATACTACATGGCAGTGACTAATATATTTATTATCTTGCGAATTGTTTTAATATGTAGAACAAAAGGTGCCATATTAAGAATCAAATTATAACGGGATAAGTTTCGAAGATATTAAATAGCTTCAAATATATATTAGAAAAAATTCAGATATAATGTTCTTGTAACAAGTATTTACTACTTTTATAATGAACAATTAACACCCGGCAGTTAATGCATGCGATATATTGGTGTGGTTCAATAGTCATTAATTGCAAACAGAATACCTGGTATTTCTAATGATATGATTAGAAATATAGTATTAAGTTGTAACTTCCTCCCCACCTTGAAAAGATAAAATCTAGTAAATAGAAAGACGTCTAACTTTGGTTGCTGCTTGTGTTATATCATTCGAGGCCTTGACTGTTACAGCTCTGACAACTCCATCTTTGCCCGTCTGGATACTTACGACTCGAACTTATCGGCACTTCAAATGAGGTAAAGTTTCTTCCTCCATAATGTTGCCAAATTTTCAATTTGAATTATGAAATACCTAGGTGTTATAGCTGGCGTGTCATTAGAACTTTTTGAAATATTTTAATTATGAACCGCCTTTAATTAGCCACCCTCCTGAAGGTGGTTGTGCAATCGGTTTGGAATTAAGAATAGGCACAATTTGAATGTTAAGAATGTTAAACTTAAAAATTAGCTAAGAATTTTGCAAAATTCTTTGAGGAGGTATTCTACTCTAGATGCATGAATTTTGGTCGATTTTTGTTGCACTGTACAAACGAAACATGTACAATATTATTTTTACTATCCAATTTTTGTTTTTATCATTTGTTTATTGATATTTTAAGCTCACATAAAAAGTTAACCGAAAAACAACTCAAAATTCACAAAGTTATGAGCTGGCAAATTAAGGGTCCAAAAAAACAGGGTGTCCTGGCGTACATGATTTGAACTCTTCTAGTCATCTGAACCAAACAAGCCGAACAGATTCTTAATTAGTATAGATGCCAATATAGTCCTAACCTTGGAAAAGGAAAAAAAATTTACAAAATGCCGCCCGTTTGAAAAATATTCGACATGTTTTTTTAACAATTCCGAACTTTTTAAAAATTGTAAAATTGAAGCGAAAGAAGAATCTTCAAATATTCATATTCACACCAAATTTTAAATAAATCGGTTCATTAGAACTTGAGATATCGTGCACGCCAACTCAAAAGAAGTATTTTCGAGAAAAACGCGTCTTTTAAAGAGCATATTCTTGATTGTCTTAACTTTGGAAATACGAAAAAAAAAAATTTACGATTATCTTAGATTTGTAGACCAGAATACCGCCTTAGAAGATTTGGCGGCGTCTTCCCATAAGCCACCATAGTGTGGAGAAATCGTGTTCCATGTTGTGTGCATTGATGAGCAAGTGCTTAAAATATTATTAAGATGCAACTGGTTCGGAAATAGTTCTTACAATGCATGTAGCTTATTTCTTGCACCGACAAAATTTGTAGCGTTGCCACTACAAACCGCGACGACCAATGAAACGTTTAAAATCGTCGACTAACTCCAAGTGAATTGCTTTTGTTGAAAAACAAACAAATACTGATATACTAGTATAATCCTTCACTGATGAAATCCCTCGGCAGTTGACCACCCAGAAATATTGTATATTTCAATAAAACAAACAAGTTAATTCTTATCAATTTACTTAAAATATAATCTTAGTAGCTAAAAGAAACCACAGTTACTTCGTTGGAGGTTGGAGCAAAAAGGACCGCGAACAAATACTTAAAGCCATAATCAAAATATGTTAATGAAAGGTGATAACCTTAAGTTATCGAAATATATAATAACTTTTCCCTTTTTTCCGCAAACCATACAAAATTATTTTCTAATCTTCGGCTTATCATATACAGAAAGGTAAAACGCTTAAGTTTTTTCCTGTCTCTTTGAGATCTTCTTAATGATGAACTTAAGTCTTCTAAAACTATTTCTTTTTTAACATTACATTTTTCTTTTTCAAATTTATACAACTTAGGTTCTATATTACAATGTTCATTATTAAAGTTCAATGTTTTCGTATTTAGGAACACAATATCTTTTAAATGTTTTTACGTAACTGATTTTAATGGACCAAGCGTATTCTATCGTTAACTTTTGCTAAATAAGTTAGCTTACTTATTATCTTAACTATTTTAGCGCGTATCCATCGTAAAAAATGTTTGAAATGATACTGATACATTACATATATTACCTCCTTATAAACAAGATTATTATTTTGTATTTCATCTCTACATTTTTTATTCATACCTAATTCCAAATTTCTACAGTTATAAATTAAATTCACATATCGTATTGCGATTGTACTGTAAATACTTAAAAACGCTTCAAAACTTTTTTTGTACTTTGTACACCGCGTTCTAGGTACACTTTAAAAGCGGGGTGATGGGGAGGAAAATACATTAACAGAATTCTATTACACTGACAATATTTTTTTTAAACAAATGAGTGGAATGGTGGTCCGTTATCGGAAACAATTTTGTCAGGAATATGACGAAAAAATTTCATTAAAAACTCTTATTAAAGAACCCACGTTTGTTGGCGATTTTTTACAATTTTGGAAATGGATTTAAATTTGCAACAACGAACTTGTATTAAATTTTGCGTAAAAAGCGGATTTAATGGTGCGCGAACGGAATGCGGAAAACCGACAAAAACATTGATGAAGTAAAAGAAATGTTGGTCAATAACCGCAAATTAACCATCAGCGAGAAAGCGAGAAAGGATCAAGCGTTGGTATAAGTGTGTTCCAGTCGATGGGGAATACCTTGAAGGGAACAATATAGATTTAGATTAATAAACTTGTATTTTTAATTTTCTGAATTCATTCCGGGAACTTTTTGGTGGTATTGCAGAAATGTTTGATACCAGTCATCGGCAAGCTTTCATTTAGCTTCCGTTGGATGAGGCTTTCAATGGCTTATGTTAATGTTCTTTGTTGATGGATAGCGCTGTTCTCAATAAGAGGTTTCACTACTGCTCCTTCCCTAAATATGTTCATCGCATTAACTTTATTCTTCATCGAGCTGCGCCACATTCATTTTACCTCGATTCCCACGCTGGATTCAGTAAAAAAAACTTCATTGATGAGCTAGTAAACTTACACGGATATGTTTCAAGACCAACTACCTGACCCTTTCTTACGCTGAGGACTATACAGCCACACCATACCTCCCCTAGTTGAAGGCAGAATAGTTTTCTTTTATATCGTGCCTAGTTTTCAAGCTCAGTTGCTTCCTAGTCTCATTCTATCTCGGTTGCATTCATATGTTTTATCTTACAAATTTAATTGCGAAATAATCTGCGTAGTCGCTCACCTCCGTAGTTGGGGACCCAAATTTGACTTTACTTGGCAGCCGAAATACCCGTTCAAGTACTATCTCGGATGGTGTAACTACGGTTTAAGATGGACTATTGGTTTTGCTAAGAAATGGCGTAACTCGTATTATTCCATTGTTATTATTCCATTGGAACATGCGTTGGAAAGCTACTGTCATTGTACGTCATTTCAGTATATGTCATTCATTTAAAGCGTAAACAACAATATTTTTATTTTCACTCAAATATGTCGAACTTTGTGCCTGAAAAAGTGTTTTTGCGGGGAGTTCTTCTTCATTACTTTAATATGAAGAAAACTGCTGCCGAAAGTCATCGTATTTTGGTTGAAGTTTATGGTAAACATGCGCTGGCTGAGCGAACGTGCCAAAAGTGGTTTGCACGATTTAAAGTGGTGATTTTGGCTTGGAAGACGGTGAACGTCCTGGGCAGCCAAAAAAGTTTGAAGATGAAGAACTGGAAGCATTACCCTATGAAAATTGTTGCCAAACACAAGAAGAGCTCGCAGAATCTTTAGGTGTCACTCAAGCAGCCATTTCAAAATGTTAAGAAGCAGCTGGATATATTCAAAAGCAAGGAAATTGGGTTCCACATGAACTCAAGCCGAGAGACGTCGAAAGGCGGTTTTGCAATGTCCGCCACAAAAGGAAGTCATTTTTGCATCGGATTGTTACTGATGATGAAAAATGGATCCATTACAACAACCCCAAGCGCAAAAAATCATATGTGAAACCCGGCCAACCAGCGAAATCAACGGCAAAGCCGAATATCCATGGCGCGAAGGTAATGCTCTGTATTTGGTGAGATCAGATGGGTGTGCTGTATTATGAGCTGCTAAAACCGGGTGAAACTATAAATGGACAACACTACCGAACACAATTAATCCGTTTAAAGAGAGCAGTTGCCGAAAAATGCCCAAAATATGCGACAAGACACGAGGCAATAATTTTCCATCATGACAACGCTCGGCCCCACTTTGCTATTCCGGTAAAGAACTATTTAAAACAGTGGATGGGAAGTCTTACCCCATCCGCCTTATAGCCCAGATCTTGCCCTTTCTGACTACCATTTGTTCCGGTCGATGCAGAACGCCCTCACTGAAATACGGTTCACATCAGAGCAGAATATCAAAAATTGGCTTGATTCATACTTGGCTACTAAGCCGGCGCAGTTCTTTTGGAATGGGATCCACAATTTGCCAGAAAGATTGGAAAAAGTCATAGCTTCAGATGGGCAATACTTTGAATAATACTATTGTACATGTTTTCCTTAAATAAACGTTCAAATTTTGAAAAAAAAAAACCGCACGAATTAAAATATATACCCAATACAAACTTAGATAAATGCTCATTCAAGTTCCTGTCGAATTGTTTGACCGTTTCGTCGAATTGAGAATATGGTAGTTAGTGTTTGTCTTCCTTATTCCAATGTATTTGCACACCTTCTGGAAGACCTTTGATTCAAAGTTTCATATTTGGCCAGAGTATAAATCCGTTGGATAAGCAAATCCGTTCTATTTTTTTCTTTTGAAGAAATTAGTGCGCACTCAACCGATCTTGTGTACACCTAAAATATTTGCACATATCATGGACGAAGGAAGACAAAGAGGTACCGATGCTCAATGGCTCATTTTGACTTTTACTTGCAAAAATCATAACTCTTAAACAAATAAAGGTATCGTGACATTTCTTTTTTTTATTTAAAAGAAATTCCCGGAGTGAATTTTGAGAAAAATTATCTAGAGGGTGTTTCAGAATCTTCAATTGAAAAAGTACTTTTTGACAACATAGGGGATAAACATAATATTTTGCTTTAAAAATATTCAAAAGTCCATCATTGACGTAATAAAAGGATGTCTAAAAGCTAATCGGAGTAAAACAATAAAAAGTAAAATATATAAACAATGTGTTTATTTTTTAGGTATATCACTATTGTTTTATTTTGTGGCACATCAGAGTACTTAAAAAAATAAAGAAAAAAAAGTAAACGAACCAACAATTTTAACAAAAAGAAAAATCAGATTTCTTGGATACTTTCGACAATATCTGGGGCAATGTATAATAAACTTATTATTTCTAGAGATTTCTGAGATATTTTTCAATTTTCACATGCCTTAACGAAGACTTGAGTGGATTTGATGAGGCTGCAAGTATGTAGAAAAGGTCTTTATTACACCGCATCCCTGAAACTTTGCAACTTCTGACATTTCTCCAAGTGGTAACGATGGATACTCGATTATGTTTTGACTATAAGCCAACGTTTTATGAGTAGTAGGTGTGACTTTCTTCACTGAATATTTTTACTTTAATAACTCTGTTATTTACTTGGCATATTCCCCAAACTTGACAGTGTTAAACTTGTTCCTGCAATTCAAAGCATTAATGACTCACCAAATGAAGGGTTTAGAACCTTAAAGGGCAACGAAATGATGTATCTCCTATCAGGCGTTCGCCTGATGCTCAGTTGGATCCAAAACGCAAAAACCTGTTGCCGGCTTGGAAACCTCTTAAATCTCCAGTAACCGTTTGAGTAGTCTATCGACATCAAGATTAATTGGGATCTATTCGCTAGGATTCTTCAAACAGTTTTCCTGTTAGTACCCATCCAAAGGCGTAGATTGTGCGATTGGAGAGCCACTTACATCTTGAATCTGCTCCCCATACTATACTCCATAGTTTATCGGAGCCAATCAGAAGATCAATTGAAGACTAAATGTCTAATGTGGGATCCGCAAGGAATAGTTCTTCAAGATGCGACCAAACTGATGGGGTAAGAGAAAACGAAGGTATATTCGAAGTAAGCCGACTTAGAATAAAGGCATCGAGCGAAAGTAACGACAAATTGATCCTTGAAAAGAGTGTTAGGGATACTCGATTTTTGGTGCAACCTGGATCTAACGAAGTCCTTAAATAGGAATTTTAGCATTTGTAAAACGAAGCCCAAGTTTTATAACGAGTGATTCAGTTACAAAAGAGGACTGCGAGCCAGAATTCAGTAGCGCGCGGAATTTAATTGAAATGTAGCTAGTAATGTTAGAAGAATAGTCTATTTTTTACGAATATATTGTAATATAAGGACACATGATATACGATAGCAGGACCTGTAGATCCACTAGCAACCGACGTCTTAAGAACCGAGGACGACGCACATTCCAGAACAGGAGTAATTGTATTAACGTTAACAGTAGAATCTTCAAAGTGAACCATCGAAAGATGCCGCTCCTGACATAAACGACATCTATGATTAGACTGGCACATTTGAGATGTATGGCCACTTCGTAAACAGTTAAAGCATACGGAATGAGTTTTGACAAAATCCCGACGCGTGGTGATATCTAGCACAGCGAATTGCAGACACTGGTGTTATGGCATTGAGGACACTGGAGACATTTTAATTTTAGTTTTGAAGTTTGAATTACATGAGATTGAATTGGAACTGAAGATTTTACTCGAGAAGTTAAAGAACGATATAAAGGTTGGTACGATTCGAGCGCATTACATCGTTCTTGCAGAAACCGAGTGATTATTTCTATAGTATGTCTCTCATCGACCGAACGACTGTATTCTGCCCAGGCTTGGATCGTATCATGGTCTAGTTTACGGAATATGAGATGATTTACCCATGGTTCGCGAGTTGTTTGTTTAAAGGCGTCCAATCCCCGAATAATTTTACCGGCAACATCCGTAATTTTTCTTAATATCTTGCACGCTATTTGAAATCATTCAGGGGAGCGATTGGAATGATTGCAGAAACGATTTCACTATTAACTGTTTTTTATCAAACGCGATTCTAAGCGAGCCCAAGCATCTGCTTAATTGGCATCGGAAAGCGTAATATGTTTAATGTTCGCAAACGTAGCGGCGCTTGTAATTTGTCATTTAGCTATACTGCGCCTTGCTTTTAAAATTTCCCTTTCACATAATTGTACGCGTGATTTCTTAATATATCCGGCTCGAAGAAGGACCAATTTATGTGTGTAATATAGTTTAGTTAATAATATTGAATAGAATGCTTATGCATCAATTCCCCAAAAGCGTCTAAGAAATACACAGTAAAAAAAAGACCATTGGCTTCGTTCTCTTCACAACTTCATTTTTACTTTGCTAGCTATCACAACATAAACAACTAAAATTCACTAAGTATTCCTTTTGACGGATTCAACGTCCTCATTCCAACTGGACCTGGAGCCTTCAGTCAAATGCGGCGACGATGTTCCAATCAGATTTGTGCGCTCTCCCTCCTTTTGTTGATAGTGAATGTTGCTACGATTTTTTTTTTTTATGTATGTTGCGATGATTAATTCCAAACAGTTTTGGTGTTCTATCAAAAGAGCGTTATCCAGTTCTAAGTCGTCTTTCGTTTTGTTGTTTTCTTCAGCATTGGAAGTTTCATCAATCCTTTGCTTTTTAGAGCAAGACTGTGACCCAAACTTTAGGGCACTGGGTGAACCTTTCACTGACTGGCTCATTGCACATATGTTTATCACCGCTTCTTCCATTGAGGAGAATTTGTGTTCCTTATAGGATCACAATCTGTCATAGTGCATACCTTCTTCCATTCAAATGTTGGTTTCACTGGTGGTCCAACACTATTGATTTCTTTTTTGAAGTCTGTCTACATTTTATCTTACTCAACATTACTAACTTGGCATTACTAACTTACTAATTACTAACATTGGCAATATCTGGATATTTCTCCATTCAGCTAAGTAGCAGTTCACCCTGCATATTATTAGTCGCATTCGACTAATAAATGATAGTAAATTGACACTCATAAATATTTTCCTAAAAATACAAACAAAATACTTACATTTTTAAAATACTGCGCGATTGTATTTGTTTGGCTTTGACAGATTTTCCCTTAAAAAAATGACAGGTGAAAAGTTTGGGGGAAATTCTATGAAAATTTCATCCAGAAAGTTACTACTATACATTCAAATCAAGGAGAAATTTTTCCTTTTCCTTTCGAACATTGTTCACAATGCCGGGTTTCCCGATAAGAGAAAAAGTTCGGGGGAAATTTTATTCAAAATGAGCCAGATTGAGTTTTGATAGAATACTATTTTGCAGCGTTAAAAATTGCGAAGAATTCTCCATCAACGGGAACAGATTATTATTTTTAGATAATCAGACACACTTTTAGTCTGCAATGGCAATAATACCTTTTAAGCTTCTTTGATCATTAAAAGAGCCAGTAGGCTTGCTTGTATTGCAATGGAATCAATGGATGACCTGGCATTACTATGCTATTAGTAATGTGAACTCGAGAATGTAAAAATCCCAATGTACTTACGATATTGCTCAAAGACATAAATGGCAGCCTGTAGTATGTTTTTAAGGTCTGCAAATTAAGCCAGATCCACAAACGTCGGAGTAGCAACGAAGCTTCTTCGGAAAAATATGTGTTATTATGCAATGGGTGATTTTTTTAAACGTTTTAGCCTTAATTGTCAAAAAACACTTGAAAATTGCTAAATTATATACAATTTTTATTTCAGTTATTAAATTAATGCTTGCCATTTGCTTTTCAAGGATTATTTTATGAAAAAATTTACCATAACCATTTGGATTTTGGAATCACTTTTTCGAGCATATTGACTGGTATCTCGTTAATAACACGTGTAATGCAAGAAAATCTAAAAGCATCAAATCGCACGATTAAGCCAGCCAATTCACCGGTCCAAGACTCACCGAAGTCATTTCTCAATTAGTCCTCGAATCGCATGCTTTGTGGTATGTAGCGCTCTCTTGCTGGAATCACATGTCGACCAGGCTCAGCTTGTTCATTTTAGGCGAAAAAAAGTTTGAAATCATTGAACGATAGCGGGCGCCATTGACGGCAAGCTTATTCTCACGGTCATCTTTCAAAAAATACGGGACGATGATTCCTATAGATCATAAACCAAACCAAATATTCCATTTTTCCTTTGCTTTGTCAGCTCTTGTATAGCCTGACGTTGCTCATCGTACCAAATACAGCAGTTTTGCTTATTATCAAACCCATTCAACCAGAAATGAGCTTCGTCCCTGAAGACAATTTTTCGATAAAAAGGCGGATCTTCTTCCAGATTTTCTAAGGCCCACTGACCTACCACAGGGTCGTTCGACTTCAGTTCTTGTATGAGCTGTATTTTGGAAGGTTTTAGACCAAGACTCTTGCTGCGAACGTCGACGAATTTGGTTACAAAGTCTTGAATTGCTTGCTTGTAGGTTGATTATGACGACCGTAAAATGGTCGAAGTACGTAAAATATTTTTGACAGAGCACAAATTTCGATAATGAAATTCAGTAATTTGTAATTGTAAAAATTGTTCAGGTGTAAGTTCTTCAATGATGTGATGGAAATGCTAAATGAGCATGTTTGTTTTTAACACGTGTCACGAATCACGCGTGAGCTATCAAAAATAGAACACCGAAAAGCCAAACAGGAAAAAAACCAAAGAAAAAAAATTAAAACGGAATTCGGGCATCAGGTTGAATTTGTTTTTGATTATACTACGCATTATACTCCGTTATTGTTGAAACAAAATTTTACGTATATTGCGAAATATTAAATATTACCTAACCGTTTCAGTATTTTTGCATGAGAAACCTAATGTATAACACAAATCCCAAAAGAAAGACGCGAGAACCGATTCCACATTCTAATGTGCTGAAGATGCTGGAATCTTAGATTCTTAAGATGGCATGACCTACGAATAACTTTATTAAAATTTCTTGGACTTAAACTGAAAGAATTTTTTTCAATTTCTTATTAAAACTACTGAATACACCCATTCATTAGGCTTTTAAATTGGCGCTCTAATTTTTCTTTTGATATTTTAGTAGGGGGCAGTATCACGGTAAATCTATAGTCAAAATTACACAAAAGAAAACTTACAATGACATTTATTTTTCGAAAGGCAAAAAACTTGACCCTTGCAACATTTTACATCTGTCAAAATTTTCATAATCGGATAAATTGTTTAAACTAGATTTATTAATGTTTTTCAATGATTAACCTTACTAACGTAAGAAAAATGTATTTTGGTATTTTACCAGAAAATGATAACTTGCGGAAAGCATTAATTTTTTGTTTTCATTTGAAGAAAATTGCAACGAATGCTTGTCGAGGCATATGGTGATCATGCTCTATCAGAAGCAACATGCAAAAAATGGTTTCAACGGTGCAGAGATATTGATTTTGATGTGAGAAATGAAGAACGTGGAAGACCACCAAAAAAGTTTGAAGACGCCTAATTGCAAACAATATTTTATGAAGATGACACTTTGAGTCAGACACATATGGCACAAATGTTAAACGTTGCACAACAAACAATTTCTGACCGTTTAAAAGATGGAAAATATCCAAAAGTCTGGAAAACGGGTTGAATGAAATACAGATGGAAAACCGAAAAACTACTTGTAAAATCTTGAAAATTGGGTTACTTTTTGGTTTGCTTCAAAAGACGAACAATTTTATTGGTGTGGAACCCATAAATTGTCTGAAAGATGGAAAAAATGTGTAGCTAACAATAGCTAATACTTTGAATAATATGTTTTTTTTTCCCCCATTACAAATCTGTGTTTTATGTTCACAAAAAAACGCTCACTTCATACCGGTACAACTGGTATGTTACAATTCTGCTCTTCTAATTATTTAACAAATCCATGCTTAGTGCACAAAAAAGTATATTGTATCTTTGTATACTGATTTATCTATATCAAAACCATATTAAAAATAATTTAGTCTAATGGTAAGATTGATGGTGGGAATATTGGAGTCACCGTAGTAAAGCCACTGGCACTTGTTTTTAGTTCACTTTTATTTCCACTTAAAGGACTGATGTTATAATTAAACTGTGGGTTATTCTTATACGACTAAAGCTCGTAGTCGAAGAAAAAAAGTAAGGACTTCCCACAGCAGCTGTAAATCTGCATTGTTTTACGCTCGTGATCCCTCTCATGAATGGAACCGGCCCCTTCTTGTTGTATCTTGCCTTCAGAAGGAAAGATCAAGATTTTTTAATTTTTATATTTACTATTCAACTGATTTTTGAGTTCAAGGAGTTCCGAGGTTGTGAACACTACCCTGATTTAGATTTTGGATAACAACAATGTAGTAAGAGACATTAATTGCCACAAAGATCCAAAAGTGTTACGAAATATCAAAGTTTCCTGTCGTTTCATCCAGGATCGAAATACAATTCAATAATCCGCCCAAAATCGGAGAATAATGGAAAATCTGTTTACTTTTCCCCGCACGTTCTCATAGTCCCTTATGTAAGAATTCGTGCATATAACTTCTCTCAACTCTGTATGTTCTGCTAAATTTAAACGAATTCGTTTTGCTTAAAAAAATATTAATGCATGTATGCATACACTCGTACATATATAAAGTTACTTATATTGTACATGTACAATAATGTAGTCGTATTATGTTTTATATTTCCATTTCAAAGAATTCCTTTAATAACATTATAAAATATTTTTGTTTTCATTCAAGAGGAAAATTATGGTAGACCTCAAAGTGAAATTCAAGCTTCGACTCCATTAGACAGACCTCCACCTGCACCACAGTCTGCACCACCGGAGTTGACCGAACAAGCTAAAATGGATGGTAAGGGAAATATTCTTAAGATAGGATATTTTAATATGCATATGAGTTTAACATTTTTATTTAATTTTTTATATACAGCTTGGAAAGTGTCCGATTTAATTGCTCCACGCTTGTTAGATAGTCCAACAACAAGCGAACCGAAAACGAATATTTCCGGCGATTCTATTTCCAAACTCCAATTTGATAAAACGATACCTGAATCCACTTACAGTGCCCTTAACGATCCTCTATTTATTGAATCAACTGCATCGTCAGTTCGCAGCACTGCAACAGATGTTTTAGAGAAGGCTCGTGACCGATTTGATCGCTTTTGGGGTAGTAGCAAGGAAGATAACGTTTAAGTTTAAAATTGTTTATAGTCTCATTTAATTTTCTTTAAAGTATATGTAAAAACTCTTACCACAGGGTATTATATACATGACAGACAAAAAATAAAAATAAGAATATATATATAATTATTAATTAATACAAAGTTCAAAATATAAAATATTAGACGAAAAAAAAAACTTGTATAACTGAACATGAAACTATAATAGTATAACGCCGGGTTCAATCTGACTACATTACTTGGCAAAATAAAGAAATTTTACTAAGGATGTCTCAGTTGAATGCAGCACAATTTTAAGGACGAATTCCGGATTTTAAGGCGAGGGGTTTCAGTTGTTATCTTTCATACTTTTGACGGCTCAAAGTTTGCTCGCCCCCATTCACTTATTTTAGCCGTAGCTTCCTTTAATGTAGCTTTAACGTAACAGATATGCACATATGTGAAATTAACAGATTCGTATTTGATTGTTAACAATCAATTAGAAGAAATATGTAATTAATATAAAGAAAAAAATCAACGTAAATACAAAACAAAACTTAACGAATAAAAAACAAAATTGTTTAAAATCTTTAACTATGTGATTTTTTTTAATAATCGTAGTTTTTGAAAGAAATTAATAGGTAAACTGATTTCAGTGCATACATTCAATGAAGATAAGGTCAAAGTAAGGTACATGCAAGCGAAAAAGAAAAACACTATATTATGATAACTTTGGAATCCCCGCCCTTTTTTTCGGATATATTCACATTAAGCCGAACATAACAAACTAATTTTCTTTTGTCGGCTTTATTCTTTTATCATTTGAGAAACGTTTTAAATGTTGTTAATGTATTAAGACCCGTTCAGGACTTAAAAACTAACCTAGTATTATGATGTTAAGGGTTGGCTTAGAAAAAAAAAAAAAAGTACATATTCGGTTTATAAGCTGACGCGCAAAATGGATGTAAAAAATAAGTTCTGAATGTGGATTTAACTTTAGCGTTCCAAAGTAAGCTGATTTTTTGCCAGTTTTCCAAAGCTAAGCAAAAGTTGTCGTACTCAAAATGCTTAAATTATGTGTTTCATTTCTAAGCGGATAGTTCAGAATTAATTTATTTAAATTATAGCTTTAGAATTTGATATTTGATATATAAGACATATGTTTACATTATACATACATATAATGTTGATAGAATAAAATATTGTAGAACATATTAAGCTCTTCAATTTAATCTGATGCTGAGAAATACACTTTCAAACTTATTCGGGAGAAAAATGTATCGCAGCTTATGCGTATCTTAACGTAAAACATAACTAATGAACTCCCAATATTTTATTTAAAATTTTAGCTGCTATTGTTTTACAACAATCTAATGTTAAGAACATGCATATGTAGCACGGCAAAATAACTAAATCTCTTTCTCACTTTTTGTTTAAGTCTTGTGGATATAATAAAATGTTTTCGGAATAAAGCGCTATTCAAATTGGTTTTGACTTTTTTTTATATAATCCCGCGCGGGCATCAATTGGATATGAATACCCTTTTACTAGCTTTTCTCCAGGGTAGTAGTAGTTTAAAACTCAGGTGTATTAGGTTTCGACATTTTTCCCAGAAGTGGTTGTCAAACTGGAGCCAGTGCATCCTTAACCAGTGGGATCTAAGTGCGTGCTAGTTGTTAGTTTGTTACATTTAGCCTAGCCAGCAACCATTCCAACATCAATGTTATGCCTTCATGTCAGAGTTGACGCCAATAGGATTTTCATATAACTACATACATATAATTTCTATGAAAAGAATTTTTCGGAGAATTGCCTCACACGGGATTCGAACCCGCGACCCTCTGCTTGAGGAGTCTATGCATATACCACTACACCACGGCCACCACTGGTGGTTTATAAAGGCTTTTTTTTATAAAATGCATAAAAGTAGTACAGAATAAATTTATTAAGCTTATTTTCATTTTCGACCCGAGTGGGCTTACGTGGACTCAGAAGATATAATTATTGAGAGTATTTCTGGTGGCATTTCTGCTGCAATGAAATCGCGACGTATTCTATTAGAATCACAAAGCATACAACACAACGACTCGTTAAAGCTACATATGGTTCAATAATTATGCGTTTTGTTAATTGTAATAATTTAAATTACATGAAATTTCGCCTTGTCATTGTAACTTGAATTTTTTGTATTAGCGTTAAATTTGTAAGTATTGATTAGTTTTTAAAACCATGTGAAAAAAATACATAAACTATTGGCGGGTCATACTGAGGGAAAAAATAGTTCAGTACTGTCCAAAATTAATAAATAATACCATCATGGAATGGGATTTTGATTCAGTAACATGGAAACTGAAATTATGGAAAAGCCGTACGTTTTAATTTAGTATACTTTAGCCCAAAAGGGATAACGCAAAAAGAAATAAGAAAATCACAAAAGAAAAAGTTGAAAATCAAATTTTTACTATGCACCCTATGTTCGGTGATGTCAATGTACAAAGACTTACTATACCCTGTCAGAGGAATTTTTGATTGTTTGTCACCTTCTGATATATGGTACGTATATATATCACAGAGCATGTCAAGAGTAGAATAGATCTAAGCCGTACACGAAATTTATTTCTTCTGTCTGCAGAGAGCAGTAATAAGTGGGTGGCCCTGGCTCAAGTGGAAGTGAACTGCCTTCCAAATCGGAACGTTCTGTATTTGAATCCCAACCTCACCCAAAAGATATTAATTTTTTCACTTAACACAAATCAAGTTAGATGAGTAGTTAATTAGAACTCAACAACAAGACAACTTCAACTAAGAATTTATTTTACACATTAAAGGTTGGATTTCACAAATCCACCACTGAGCCCAAAAATTTCTCTCTTTCTCTCTCTTTACTGTTCTCTCCACTTCTAGGAAGACATACAAGCGTCTCCAACTGAACAACTATTCAAAAATACTATCAGGTGAGTTTTCGTCGCACCTAAAGAATCATAAGATATTCGAAAACTCGCTTTAAAAAAGCGAGATGTCCGTCGCCTTGCCACCACAACAAGCCCTAGGTTTTCATAAAGAAAGACCTTTACAGCAGATCGTTTGTGTTTATTCAAAGTGACCACGTCGAGAAACCATTCTGGTTCTTTTAGAGTCATCGAAAGAGTTTCAGATAAACATTTTACAGTCGATATCTGTGGAACACCTACAATGTTGACAGAACTCGAACCGGCATACACTAATAAAACTGAACCACCTGACCGACCACTAATTCATACTACATAAAAAGCAACAAATAATACTCCACCAACTAGTTTAAACCGTTCTAATCAGCGAACTTCAATTTCAAATAGACAAATACATTCAGAATCATCAGACCAGCCACAGACAAGTTTCCAACTTCATTCCTTCAACAGCCATTCACAAACAACACCAAATCTGAAATCTAAGAACGACGTCTAACAACCAGAAAATTACTCAGGGTGAAGAAGTTATGGCGAAATTCTTTTGCAAACATATGGTATGTAAAGTTAAAGTTTTAATCCTATCAACAATTCCTTACAACTAGATTCTAAATTCCTCCAACATTTGTGAAAAGTAAGGTGACTTGAAATTTTCGTGGGCAATGTACATTATCGAGTACATATGTAGACAGCTTATAAATGTGAATTCTGTAGCTAAGTCTGCAGAATCCGGCACCCACTTTTCCAGTTTACATGCTGAAAAAATTGCTGCAGCTTTGTATGCATTGGGTTCTTCGGCAGATAACCGTGGCCAGTTTGTTCGGAATTGGAAAGACAACTCTGGGAGAATTTGTGCTAGAAGTTTGCAGAAAATTGTGTAACAAGCTTCAATCTATAACTTTTGATGCCTATCCCCCGACACAAGAAAAAGTTCATGAAATAGTTGACTGTTTCAAAAAATTGGGTTTTCGGCATTGTTACGGCGCAGTAGATAGTTTTCATATTGAAATCAACCCACCAAAAGCGGAAGCTGTCGATTATTATAATTTCAAGCGTTGGCATTCAGTAATATTATTTGCTTCTGTGGACTACCGGTACAGATTTACGTACATCAATGTTGGTATACCGGGCAAGAGCAATGATTCAACAATATTCTAATGTTCAACACTTAAAAATATTCACATAAATTATGATATATATAATCAGAAAGCTAAAATAATAAAAGATGTCAAAATGCCAATTCTTTTCATTAGGTATTCTGCATTTAAGCTTTCTAAATATATCATAAACCAATCCCGGTTTTTGTGCAGCAGCCATATGAGCAAATTGTTTTCAACAGATATTTATCTAAATACTGACGTGTTATAGTAAATGCATTCGGGCAACTTAAAGCACGTTTTCAAAGGATAGGCCGATGTTTGGAAGTAAATATCAACAATGCGAATTGTACTATATTATTAAAACATGCTGTGTACTACAAAAAATTTGTAATAAAAGAAGTAACCAAACCAATCAGTAATGCATGTTTTTATTTATTAATGCCGCAATCAATTTATTATTTTCCTCCATAAGCTTATGCATCCTTTCTTCATTTTCTACGTTTTTTTCCATAAGCTTTTTGTAGATCTCGCTTTCTTCCTTTGCCATTTCCACAAAACTTTCACTTATGTTTCGTTTTCTTTTTTCTGTTCTAGGCACGGATATTTCAGGTGGCGATGAGGGGAGCTCTTCCAGTATAGAAGAATACAATGATGTTTCATAATATATTAAAATATAAAATATTATATTACAATATATACTTCAAGCTAAATAAGAAGCTTACCAAAATGTACAGAGTTGCAACCAACTTCCTCCATAAGTTCATGTATTTGTATCACCACTCAGACGGTGATCCTCCGGAATGCCAAATTTTTTGTTTTTCTGACCTAAAAATATTAATGATATATGTATATTCAGTTATTTAAAGTAATAGAAAGTGAATGTTATCGTATGTACCTGTTTTTCTTGTAAGAGTTGTCAAACGCTTTTGCTAATAAAAGAAAATCTCATAAACATAAAAAAAATCCCTCGCGAACCCGCGCAGTTCAGAAAGAAAACTCACCACTTAATATGAGTTACCAATCTTTTCCACCACTTAACGCGCAAGCGACACGTACAGCTTTCTCATTATCACCACAAGTGCCAGATCAGCATACAACAAATAACCCTTGGCACGTAAGAAATCCCGAATAGGTGGATTCCAGCAAGCTCTCACAACTGAGATGACAACTTTACTCAGCCAATGCAGTAGCAGATCGGAGCAATTTAATGCTATCACTCAACTTACAATAAAGTATATTTATACTAACAAATAATGAGTACCAGCTTAAGAATAATAACTTAATAATAATTAATAATTAATTAATGCGAGAAGCATTCCAAATAAAACTTTAGAGTTTTTTGCTTTCTTAAATAAATATAATATTGATGTAGGTTTAGTTTCTGAAACAATGCTTACAAATGAAATTAATTTATCTAATAACGAGTACAAGTGCTATCGAATGGATGGAGTAAACAGAAGAACTATACGTCACTCCGCTTTGTTCTCCGTAAATACTATGGTAGTAGAAAACCTAGGCATTGAGATTCCATTGAAATATATTCTGTCTATTTTCCCGGAGGAGCTGGTAATCCATCAAAGCGAGCTGCATTAAAGACTGATTTGATAAGACTGACAAATCGTAAAAATAGGTTTATAATTGGGGGAGATCTTAATTGTCGTCACCGCAATTGAAATTGTGGCCGTGCAAATACTTTTGGTAACATACTCTCTGATCTAAATATGAATAATAACTTCATGATTTTATATCCGCCACTTCATCTTTTCTTAACCAATTCGGTTGGAATTATTAGTCAACCATCTGCCCGTTCTTTGTAGCATACTTAGTACACCTGTGATAGAAAATACCTTTATATATGATCTCAAGGCGGCGAATTGGAATAGGTATAAATCAACTCTAAAAAGGAAGTTAGAAACCGTACATGTGGAAGAAATAAATGTTGTGAGTCCTCCTGTCCTTGGTCAGTTAATTGAAGCCTGGAATATTTCGATTCTTGAAAGTATTAATTTGTCAGTGCCAGAACAATCCGTTTTGTTTATCAATTATTGTCCTTTACCGCAATATATTCTTAACTAATTAAGTTGCGAAATAAACATAGGAGAAAGTGGCAAGAATTCAGACTTTCGTACTATCTCAATTGTACAAATTAAAGGCGAATTGGTGAAATTTAAAAATAAAAATTGGAATTAAAAATGTAGCTGCTTAAGTAAAATTAATAAGCCATTTTGGAATATAGACAGTGTAATTAAAAAGAAACATACACATGTACCCATTCTTAGAAATGGAAATATTACAGCAATCTCAAACACGGAAAAAGCTAACATGTTAGCAACATACTTTGAATCTAACTTTATGTTAACTTTACACAAAAATAGCTTCATTGAAAGTTTGGTAGAAGCTACTGTCAACGAAGTGTATAACCAAGCTGTTCCTCAGCACCGAGAGCTTATATCAATGGACGATATTAAAAATACTATTTGTAACTTATATAACCGCAAGTCTGCCAGGCCAGATAAGATTATGAATATGTACCTAAAACCCTTCCCAAATACGGTTTTAAAATCATTTAATTTATATATAATAAATGCATACAAATTGGATATTTTCCAGCATCATGGAAGTATGCAAAAATTATTCCAATCTTAAATTTAAGTAAAGCAGCAAGTGATCCTGTTAGCTACCGGCCTATAAACCTCTTAAATAGCCTTAGGAAGTGCTTTGAAAAAGCTATTCTTAGTATTCTTAGATGTCGAAAAGGCCTTTGATACAGTCTGGCTTAAATGACTGATCAACAAATTGGTATGCCTCAAGTTTCCCTTGTATCTTGTTGAAATTTTTCCCTCTTTGTTAGAAAATAGATCCTTTCAAGTCAATTTAAACATATATTCATCCGACTTCCCAACTTAACAAACTGTGATTCTGCAATATTTGCTGATGACAAGTATGTTTTTTCTTCCGATGCTTTTGGTTTTGCTATTGAAACCAATTTGCAATCAGCGTTAAGCACCCTTAGTAGTTATTACGAGAAGTGGAAAATAAAAATTAATGCTCTAAAATCGCAGGCGATCTTCTTTACAAGGAAGAGAAAAGCCTGCTTTTTACCAAGTCGCACTTTAACTATAGATGGGCTCCCTGTTGAATGGAATCATTCGGTAAAATATCTCCGTGTAATAATTGATAAAAGGGTCACATTTGGTCCTCATATTTGATATATTGAAAAGATTAGTAACACAATTAAAACTCTCTACCCCTTTATAAACCGCAAATCAAAGTTAAGTATAGAAAATAAAATCATCTTGTACAAAATCATTTTCCAAGCCATAATGTTTTATGCAGCTCCAACTTAGAGTAATTGTGCAAAAACCCATATCCTAAAACCTCAAAGGATGCAAAATAAAATACTAAAAATGATGCTTAACCTACCATTTCGTTATTCTACCAACCTTCTTCACGAAATAGCAAATATTGATTTTGTATCAAATCGCATTAGTAAGTTCGGAAACAATTTCAGCAGATCATGCAAATTAACAGACAATATTATATTAACAAACCTAATACACAATTAATTACTTATTACATCAATATTATAGCTGTATAACTTTATTTCTTTATCAATATAACTGTTTAACTGTTAATTGCTTTCTAATTAATTATTTACACATATATTATTTGTTCATTTGTTATTAATTAGTTCAATTAATTTATTTATTTATTTTCTTATGCTATGACCTTTTTTCTTTTATTAGTTTTGGGCTAAGATCAACTTCAAGGAGTTTCGAGGTTGTGAACACTACCCTGATTTAGATGTTGGGTAACAACAATGTAGTAAGAGACATTAATTGCCACAAGGATCCAAAAGTGTTACGAAATATCAAAGTTTCCTCTCGTCTCATCCAGGATCGAAATACAATTCAATAATCCGCCCAAAATCGGAGAATAATGGAAAATCTGTTTACTTTTCCTCGCACGTTCTCATAGTCCCTTATGTAAGAATTCGTGCATATAACTTCTCTCAACTCTGTATGTTCTGCTAAATTTAAACGAATTCGTTTTGCTTAAAAAAATATTAATGCATGTATGCATACACTCGTACATATATAAAGTTACTTATATTGTACATGTACAATAATGTAGTCGTATTATGTTTTATATTTCCATTTCAAAGAATTCCTTTAAAAACATTATAAAATATTTTTGTTTTCATTCAAGAGGAAAATTATGGTAGACCTCAAAGTGAAATTCAAGCTGCGACTCCATTAGACAAACCTCCACCTGCACCACAGTCTGCACCACCGGAGTTGACCGAACAAGCTAAAATGGATGGTAAGGGAAATATTCTTAAGATAGGATATTTTAATATGCATATGAGTTTAACATTTTTATTTAATTTTTTATATACAGCTTGGAAAGTGTCCGATTTAATTGCCCCACGCTTGTTAGATAGTCCAACAACAAGCGAACCGAAAACGAATATTTCCGGCGATTCTATTTCCAAACTCCGATTTGATAAAACGATACCTGAATCCACTTACAGTGCCCTTAACGATCCTCTATTTATTGAATCAACCGCATCGTCAGTTCGCAGCACTGCAACAGATGTTTTAGAGAAGGCTCGTGACCGATTTGATCGCTTTTGGGGTAGTAGCAAGGAAGATAACGTTTAAGTTTAAAATTGTTTATAGTCTCATTTAATTTTCTTTAAAGTATATGTAAAAACTCTTAACACAGGGTATTATATACATGACAGACAAAAAATAAAAATAAGAATATATATATAATTATTGATTAATACAAAGTTCAAAATATAAAATATTAGACGAAAAAAAAACTTGTATAACTGAACATGAAACTATAATAGTATAACGCCGGGTTAAATCTGACTACATTACTTGGCAAAATAAAGAAATTTTACTAAGGGTGTTTCAGTTGAATGCAGCACAATTTTAAGGACGAATTCCGGATTTTAAGGCGAGGGTTTCAGTTGTTATCTTTCATACTTTTGACGGCTCAAAGTTTGCTCGCCCCCATTCACTTATTTTAGCCGTAGCTTCCTTTAATGTAGCTTTAACGTAACAGATATGCACATATGTGAAATTAACAGATTCGTATTTGATTGTTAACAATCAATTAGAAGAAATATGTAATTAATATAAAGAAAAAAATCAAAGTAAATACAAAACAAAACTTAACGAATACAAAATCAAAATTGTTTAAAATCTTTAACTATGTGATTTTTTTTAATAATCGTAGTTTTTGAAAGAAATTAATAGATAAACTGATTTCAGTGCATACATTCAATGAAGATAAGGTCAAAGTAAGGTACATGCAAGCGAAAAAGATAAACACTATATTATGATAACTTTGGAATCCCCGCCCTTTTTTTCGGATATATTCACATTAAGCCGAACATAACAAACTAATTTTCTTTTGTCGGCTTTATTCTTTTATCATTTGAGAAACGTTTCAAATGTTGTTAATGTATTAAGACCCGTTCAGGACTTAAAAACTAACCTAGTATTATGATGTTAAGGGTTGGCTTAAAAAAAAAAAAGTACATATTCGGTTTATAAGCTGACGCGCAAAATGGATGTAAAAAATAAGTTCTGAATATGGATTTAACTTTAGCGTTCCAAAGTAAGCTAATTTTTTGCCAGTTTTCCAAAGCTAAGCAAAAGTTGTCGTACCCAAAATGCTTAAATTATGTGTTTCATTTCTAATCGGATAGTTCAGAATTAATGTAATTATAGTTTTAGAATTTAATATTTGATATATAAGACATATGTTTACATTATACATACATATAATGTTGATAGAATAAAATATTGTAGAACATATTAAGCTCTTCAATTTAATCTGATGCTGAGAAATACACCTTCAAACTTATTCGGGAGAAAAATGTATCGCAGCTTATGCGTAACTTAACGTAAAACATAACTAATGAACTCCCAATATTTTATTTAAAATTTTAGCAGCTTGTTTATTAAATAATATTGTTTTACAACAATCTAATGTTAAGAACATGCATATGTAGCACTGCAAAATAAATAAATCTCTTTCTCACTTTTTGTTTAAGTCTTGTGGATATAATAAAATGTTTTCGGAATAAAGCGCTATTCAAATTGGTTTTGACTTTTTTTTATATAATCCCGCGCGGTCATCAATTGGATATGAATACCCTTTTACTAGCTTTTCTCCAGGGTAGTAGTAGTTTGAAACTCAGGTGTATTAGGTTTCGATATTTTTCCCAGAAGTGGTTGTCAAACTGGAGCCAGTGCATCCTTAAACAGTGGGATCTAAGTGCGTGCTAGTTGTTAGTTTGTTACATTTAGCCTAGCCAGCAACCATTCCAACATCAGTGTTATGCCTTCATGTTAGAGTTGACGCCAATAGGATTTTCATATAACTACATACATACAATTTCTATGAAAAGACTTTTTCGGAGAATTGCCTCACACGGGATTCGAACCCGCGACCCTCTGCTTGAGGAGTCTATGCATATACCACTACACCACGGCCACCACTGGTGGTTTATAAAGGCTTTTTTTTATAAAATGCATAAAAGTAGTACAGAATAAATTTATTAAGTCTATTTTCATTTTCGACCCGAGTGGGCTTACGTGGACTCAGAAGATATAATTATTGAGAGTATTTCTGGTGGTATTTCTGCTGCAATGAAATCGCGACGTATTCTATTAGAATCACAAAGCATACAACACAACGACTCGTTAAAGCTACATATGGTTCAATAATTATGCGTTTTGTTAATTGTAATAATTTAAATTACATGAAATTTCGCCTTGTCATTGTAACTTGAATTTTTTGTTTTTAAAACCATGTGAAAAAAATACATAAACTATTGGCGGGTCGTAATGAGGGAAAAAATAGTTCAGTACTGTCCAAAATTAATAAATAATACCATCATGGAATGGGATTTTGATTCAATAACATGGAAACTGAAATTATGGAAAAGCCGTACGTTTTAATTTAGTTTACTTTAGCCTAAAAGGGATAACGCAAAAAGAAATTAGAAAATCACAAAAGAAAAAGTTGAAAATCAAATTTTTACTATGCACCCTATGTTCGGTGATGTCAATGTACAAAGACTTACTATACCCTGTCAGAGGAATTTTTGATTGTTTGTCACCTTCTGATATATGGTACGTATATATATCACAGAGCATGTCAAGAGTAGAATACATCTAAGCCGTACACGAAATTTATTTCTTCTGTCTGCAGAGAGCAGTAATAAGTGGGTGGCCCTGGCTCAAGTGGAAGTGAACTGCCTTCCAAATCGGAACGTTCTGTATTTGAATCCCAACCTCACCCAAAAGATATTAATTTTTTCACTTAACAAAAATCAAGTTAGATGAGTAGTTAATTAGAATTCAACAACAAGACAACTTCAACTAAGAATTTATTTTACACATTAAAGGTTGGATTTCACAAATCCACCACTGAGCCCAAAAATTTCTCTCTTTCTCTCTCTTTACTGTTCTCTCCACTTCTAGGAAGACATACAAGCGTCTCCAACTAAACAACTATTCAAAAATACTATCAGGTGAGTTTTCGTCGCACCTAAAGAATCATAAGATATTCGAAAACTCGCTTTAAAAAATCGAGATTCAACGCGAGATGTCCGTCGCCTTGCCACCACAACAAGCCCTACGTTTTCATAAAGAAAGACCTTTACAGCATATCGTTTGTGTTTATTCAAAGCGACCACGTCGAGAAACCATTCTGGTTCTTTTAGAGTCATCGAAAGAGTTTCAGATAAACTTTTTACAGTCGATATCTATGGAACACCTACAATGTTGACAGAACTCGAACCGGCATACACTAATAAAACTGATCTATCTGACCGACCACTAACTCATACTACATAAAAAGCAACAAATAATACTCCACCAACTAGTTTAAACCGTTCTAATCAGCGAACTTCAATTTCAAATAGACAAATACATTCAGAATCTTCAAACCAGCCACAGACAAGTTTCCAACTTCATTCCTTCAACAGCCATTCACAAACAACACCAAATCTGAAATCTAAGAACGACGTCTAACAACCAGAAAATTACTCAGGGTGAAGTAGTTATGGCGAAATTCTTTTGCAAAAGAAGAACTCAACTTTAGCACCGCCAACTGTGGGTACAAGATACAAGAATGGAAAAAATCATCAAAAGACTAAGACACAAATACTCACTACTCTTCCACAAATGCAGAAACCCCTTCTCATGAATCCTATATCATGAAATCATATGTAAACAAAATCCGTCTTCACAAGATCGGTTGCCGGGAAATCTTAAGTAAACAAATTCCTTTTTCACAACATCATTTATCATGGAATCTAAAGTAAACAAAACATTTGCTAGAAATTCCTCTTTACCTAATCCTTTGTTTCCATAGGTAACACCTCAAATCCAAATCCTAATTTCATGCAGAGTTTTCATCCATAGTACTGAATGGCTTAATCTGAAACCACATTATTATCTTGGAAACATTTGGTATGTAAAGTTAAAGTTTTAATCTTATCAACACTTCCTTTCAACTAGATTCTAAATTCCTCCAACATTTGTGACAAGTAAGGTGACTTTTGAAATTTTTGCGGGCAACGTAAATTATCGAGTTTTTTTTCGCTTTAAAAAATCCAGATTCAACGCGAGATGTCCGTCGCCTTACCACCACAACAAGCCCTAGGTTTTCATAAAGAAAGACCTTTACAGCAGCCCGTTTGTGTTTATTCAAAGCGACCACGTCGAGAAACCATTCTGGTTCTTTTAGAGTCATCGAAAGGGTTTCAGATAAATTTTTTAGAGTCGATGTCTGTGGAACACCTACAATGTTGACAGAACTCGAACCGGCATACACTAATAAAACTGATCTATCTGACCGACCACTAACTCGCACTACATAAAAAGCAACAAATACTACACCACCAACTAGTTTAAACCGTTCTAATCAGCGAACTTCAATTTCAAATAGACAAATACATTCAGAATCATCAGACCAGCCACAGACAAGTTTCCAACTTCATTCCTTCAACAGCCATTCAGAAACAACACCGATTCTGAAATCTAAGAATGACGTCTAACAACCAGAAAATTACTCAGGATGAAGTAGAAGTAGAGAGCAACAAGAAGAACTCAACTTCAGCACCGCCAACTGTGGGTACAAGATACAAGAATGGAAAAAATCATCAAAAGACTAAGACACATACACTCACTACTCTTCCACAAATGCAGAAACCCCTTCTCATTAATCCTATATCATGAAATCATATGTAAACAAAATCCGTCTTCACAAGTTTGGTTGCGGGAAATCTTAAGTAAACAAAATCCTTTTTCACAACATCATTTATCATGGAATCTAAAGTAAACAAAACATTTGCTAGCAATTCCTCTTTACCTTATCCTTTGTTTCCATAGATAACACCTCAAATCCAATTTCCTAATTTCATGCAAAGTGTTTTCATCCATAGTACTGATTGGCCATATTCACATCAATTAATCTGAAACCACATTCTTATCTTGGAAACATATGGTATGTAAAGTTAAAGTTTTAATCTTATCAACAATTCCTTACAACTAGATTCTAAATTCCTCCAACATTTGTGAAAAGTAAGGTTACTTGAAATTTTCGCGGGCAATGTACATTATTGAGTTTTTTTTTTTTTTTTTCTGTGTTGGTACATATGTAGACAACTTATAAATGTGAATTCTGTAGCTAAGTCTGCAGAATCCGGCACTCACTTTTCCAGTTTACATGCTGAAAAAATTGCTGCAGCTTTGTATGCATTGGGTTCTTCGGCAGATAACCGTGGCCAGTTTGTTCGGAATTGGAAAGACAACTCTGGGAGAATTTGTGCTAGAAGTTTGCAGAAAATTGTGTAACAAGCTTCAATCTATAACTTTTGATTCCTATCCCCCGACACAAGAAAAAGTTCATGAAATAGTTGACGGTTTCAAAAAATTGGGTTTTCCGCAGTAGATAGTTTTCATATTGAAATCAACCCACCAAAAGCGGAAGCTGTCGATTATTATAATTTCAAGGGTTGGCATTCAGTAATATTATTTGCTTCTGTGGACTACCGATACAGATTTACGTACATCAATGTTGGTATACCGGGCAAGAGCAATGATTCAACAATATTCGAATGTTCAACACTTAAAAATATTCACATAAATTATGATATATTTAATCAGAAAGCTAAAATAATAAAAGATGTCAAAATGCCAATTCTTTTCATTAGGTATTCTGCATTTAAGCTTTCTAAATATATCATAAACCAGTCCCGGGTTTTGTGCAGCAGCCATATGAGCAAATTGTTTTCAACAGATATTTATCTAAATACTGACGTGTTATAGTAAATGCATTCGGGCAACTTAAAGCACGTTTTCAAAGGATAGGCCGATGTTTGGAAGTAAATATCAACAATGCGAATTGTACTATATTATTAAAACATGCTGTGTACTACAAAACATTTGTAATAAAAGAAGTAACCAAACCAATCAGTAATGCATGTTTTTATTTATTAATGCCGCAATCAATTTATTATTTTCCTCCATAAGCTTATGCATCATTTTCTACGTTTTTTTCCATAAGCTTTTTGTAGATCTCGCTTTCTTCCTTTGCCATTTCCACAAAACTTTCACTTATGTTTCGTTTTCTTTTTTCTGTTCTAGGCACGGATATTTCAGGTGGCGATGAGGGGAGCTCTTCCAGTATAGAAGAATACAATGATGTTTCGTAATATATTAAAATATAAAATATTATATTACAATATATACTTCAAGCTAAATAAGAAGCTTACCAAAATGTACAGAGTTGCAACCAACTTCCTCCATAAGTTCATGTATTTTGGTGCTTTTGTAACCGCCCATGAATGCGTTGATTTTGGAGAAATAACCCCACTCAGACGGTGATCCTCCGGAATGCCCAATTTTTTGTTTTTCTGACCTAAAAATATTAATGATATATGTATATTTAGTTATTTATAGTAATAGAAAGTGAATGTTATCGTATGTACCTGTTTTTCTTGGCCAAGTTGTTTATTCTTGTGAGCAGCTCTGGCTCAGTAACTCAAACCCGTTTTCTGCAAGGTCAGCGCACATTGTTCTATATATGTTACATGGGAATTTTTGACATTCTCTTTTAATTCTTCGATATATTCACTCCACACTTCTATAATTTTGACGATTTGCTCGCTGCCAAGAACCTTTCTTCTTTTTGGCCTGCTTGCCTTTTTTTGAACTTCACAAATAAATATTTACAAATAAACTTCAAAGTAACAAGTAATTGAATAGCACTATTTCCACATTAGGAGAATGGCGCTGTTTTCGCCTTCAATCAATGTGTTGCACCAAACTTATATTAACACTCATAAGCTGTTAAATGAAAATAAAATTACGCATGTATTCTACATAGTTTCTCGAGATTGGTTATATTAGACTATTAGAACTAAATAAGAACTTAAGGTCGATTTTTAATGCTTTAATTGTCAAATGTTTGCATATGGCGAAAGAAACTGCAATGTAAAAACCTTCTGTGCTATCTATTCGCAAAATTACAAAACAGAAAAGTGTACGGGTAAAAGTGCAATTTCATGCGCGAACGGCAACGGGCCTCATAAATCGGACGATGTTTCTTGTAAGAGTTGTCATACGCTTTTGCTAATAAGAGAAAATCTCATAAACATAAAAAAAATCCCTCGCGACCCCGCGCAGTTCAGAAAGAAAACTCAACACTTAATATGAGTTACCAATCTTTTCCACCACCTAACGCGCAAGCGACACGTACAGCTTTCTCATTATCACCACAAGTACCAGATCAGCATACAACAAATAACCCTTGGCACGTAAGAAATCCCGAATAGGTGGATTCCAGCAAGCTCTCGAAACTGAGATGACAACTTTACTCAGCCAATGCAGTAGCAGATCGGAGCAATTTAATGCTATCACTCAACTTACAATAAAGTATATTTATACTAACAAATAATGAGTACCAGCTTAAGAATAATAACTTAATAATAATTAATAATTAATTAATGCGAGAAGCATTCGAAATAAAGCTTTCTTAAATAAATATAATATTGATGTAGGTTTAGTTTCTGAAACAATGCTTACAAATGAAATTAATTTATCTAATAACGAGTACAAGTGCTATCGAATGGATGGAGTAAACAGAAGCACTATACGTCACTCCGCTTTGTTCTCCGTAAATATTATGGTAGTAGAAAACCTAGGCATTGAGATTCCATTGAAATATATTCTGTCTATTTTCCCGGAGGAGCTGGTAATCCATCAAAGCGAGCTGCATTAAAGACTGATTTGATAAGACTGACAAATCGTAAAAATAGGTTTATAATTGGGGGAGATCTTAATTGTCGTCACCGCAATTGAAATTGTGGCCGTGCAAATACTTTTGGTAACATACTCTCTGATCTAAATATGAATAATAACTTCATGATTTTATATCCGCCACTTCATCTTTTCTTAACCAATTCGGTTGGAATTATTAGTCAACCATCTGCCCGTTCTTTGTAGCATACTTAGTACACCTGTGATAGAAAATACCTTTATATATGATCTCAAGGCGGCGAATTGGAATAGGTATAAATCAACTCTAAAAAGGAAGTTAGAAACCGTACATGTGGAAGAAATAAATGTTGTGAGTCCTCCTGTCCTTGGTCAGTTAATTGAAGCCTGGAATATTTCGATTCTTGAAAGTATTAATGTGTCAGTGCCCAAACAATCCGTTTTGTTTATCAATTATTGTCCTTATATTCTTAACTAATTAAGTTGCGAAATAAACATAGGAGAAAGTGGCAAGAATTCAGACTTTCGTACTATCTCAATAGTACAAATTAAAGGCGAATTGGTGAAATTTAAAAATAAAAATTGGAATTAAAAATGTAGCTGCTTAAGTAAAATTAATAAGCCATTTTGGAATATAGACAGTGTAATTAAAAAGAAACATACACATGTACCCACTCTTAGAAATGGAAATTTTACAGCAATCTCAAACACGGAAAAAGCTAACATGTTAGCAATATACTTTGAATCTAACTTTATGTTAACTTTACACAAAAATAGCTTCATTGAAAGTTTGGTATAAGCTTTTGTCAACGAAGTGTATAACCAAGCTGTTCCTCAGCACCGGGAGCTTGTATCAATGGACGATATTAAAAATACTATTTGTAACTTATATAACCGCAAGTCTGCCAGGCCAGATAAGATTATGAATATGTACCTAAAACCCTTCCCAAATCCGGTTTTAAAATCATTTAATTTATATATAATAAATGCATACAAATTGGATATTTTCCAGCATCATGGAAGTATGCAAAAATTATTCCAATCTTAAAGTTAGGTAAAGCAGCAAGTGATCCTGTTGGCTACCGGCCTATAAGCCTCTTAAATAGCCTTAGGAAGTGCTTTGAAAAAGCTATTCTTAGTATTCTTAGATGTCGAAAAGGGCTTTGATTTAGTCTGGCTTAGAGGACTGATCAACAAATTGGTATGCCTCGAGTTTCCCTTGTATCTTGTTGAAATTTCCCTCTTTGTTAGAAAATAGATCCTTTCAAGTCAATTTAAGCATGAACCTTTCTAACAGCTATAATTTTCACGCAGGTGTTCCCCTAAGATCTGTCTTAGGACCCATCCTATATAGCATATATTCATCCGACTTCCCAACTTAACAAACTGTGATTCTGCAATATTTGCTGATGACAAGTATGTTTTTTCTTCCGATGCTTTTGGTTTTGCTATTGAAACAATTTTGCAACCAGCGTTAAACACCCTTAGTAGTTATTACGATAAGTGGAAAATAAAAATTAATGCTCTAAAATCGCAGGCGATCTTCTTTACAAGGAAGAGAAAAGCCTGCTTTTTACCAAGTCGCACTTTAACTATAGATGGGCTCCCCGTTGAATGGAATCATTCGGTAAAATATCTCCGTGTAATAATTGATAAAAGGGTCACATTTGGTCCTCATATTTGATATATTGAAAAGATTAGTAACACAATTAAAACTCTCTACCCCTTTATAAACCGCAAATCAAAGTTAAGTATAGGAAATAAAATCATCTTGTACAAAATCATTTTCCAAGCCATAATGTTTTATGCAGCTCCAACTTGGAGTAATTGTGCAAAAACCCATATCCTAAAACCTCAAAGGATGCAAAATAAAATACTAAAAATGATGCTTAACCTACCATTTCGTTATTCTACCAACCTTCTTCACGAAATAGCAAATATTGATTTTGTATCAAATCGCATTAGTAAGTTCGGAAACAATTTCAGCAGATCATGCGAATTAACAGACAATATCCTATTAACAAACCTAATACACAATTAATTACGTATTACATCAATATTATAGCTGTATAAACTTTATTTCTTTATCAATATAACTGTTTAACTGTTAATTGCTTTCTAATTAATTATTTACACATATATTATTTGTTCATTTGTTATTAATTAGTTCAATTAATTTATTTATTTATTTTCTTATGCTACGACCTGTTTTCTTTTATTTTCTTTTATTATTTATTTATTAACTGCTCACATACTTTTTATTAATTTATTATCTGTTTATACACCTATTTATTTATTTATTTATTTTCGTACTTATGACCTGCCTTTTTATTTACTTAAATGTTACTTGCTATATAGCGTAATTACTTGGTTGGGGGAAAAGTAACCCCCTTGGAATTGAAAAAAAAATTTTTTTTAAATGTTTTTTTATTTTATTCAATATAGTCTTCTTTTAGTTTGATACACTTATTCCAGCGATTTTCCAACTTCTTGCTCCCGTCTGAAAAGTAATTTTCCGGAAGGTCTGCAAAATACTCCTCCGTGGTGACAATGATTTCCTCTCGTGAGCTGAATTTTATTGACATTGTCCTCTGTAACCGCATCTTAGGGCGTGGTGTAGTGGTGTTGCGGCCACCACGAAACTCTCGAAACCAATATTTGGCGGTGTAATCTGACCGAGCATTAGCCCCATAATATTTATCTAACTTTTCTTTTGTTTCCTTCGCCGTTTTGCCTCTCAAAAAATAATGTTTTATGAGAAAACGAAAATCGTTTTTGTCCAAACTCAACATGATGTCAAAAATATGAACTGACCTCAAGGACCACAACCTTTTTTGCAGTAACAGCGCATTCTGGCGGTCAAAGAGGTTACTTCTCGCTCCACTTGGGGATGGTCGTTGTGTAGTGGTATATGCATAGACTCCTCAGCAGAGAGTCGCGGGTTCGAATCCCGTGCGAGGCATTTCCCTGAAAAAGTCTTTTCATAGAATTTGTATGTAGTTATATTAAAATCCCGTCGGCTTCAACTCTGACATGAAGGCATAACACTGATGTTGGAGTGGTTGCTGGCGTGGCTATATATAACGAACTAACAACTAGCATGTACTAAGACCCACTGGTTGAGGATGCACTGTCTAGTTTGACAACCACCTCTGGAAAAAATATCGAAACCTAATACACCTGAGATTTAAACTACTATACCACCTGCCCGAGCCCTGGCGAAAAGCCAGTAAAAGGGTATTCATATTCCCTTGGTGCGCGCAAGGGATTATAAAAAAAAACCCTAGTTTTTGCTAAATTATTAGTTATTTTTAATTGTACATATGTTATATATATTGGTATTTTTTTTTTTTTTTTTTTTTTTTTTTTTTTTTTTTTTTTTTTTTTTTTTTTTTTTTGTTATTGTAACATTTATGGTAGCTTTATTATATAAGTATATCATATTTATTATACACTAAACAACGGTAATATTTTATATGAATGTTTTTAGGTAGCTTTTCCTTCCACTATTTGTTTCTACATTCAGCTTGCGCTCAATATCCATATTTTTCATAAGAAAGGCGATTAAATGCCGGATCTATGTACATTATGGTTTAGATAATATCAATGTAAACATTTATGCTACAATAAAAAACAACATTCTTCAAGTGTAACTATACCATGCAAAAAACCTTAGTATATATACCACGGTCATAGTATTTTGCTCGCCTGGTATAACCGTGGTATATCTTGACAGACATGTGCTTCATTTCTATACCATGGTATCTATACCACATGTGTGTCACAGGCATAAGTTGACGTATATTACTAGCTAGCAGAAACTAGAAATATTAGAATCTCAGTGCACACGCCATATTTTAGGCAATATTCTGCATATGAAAAAGTTATCCTGCCGCTAGGTGCCGCTCATACTCACGCCTGACCAAAAACACGAACGCGAGAGCACTTCGAAAAAGTGTTTATACTCTTGCTGATGCGGAACCGAGCGGGCTTTTGGCGTCAATTGGTAACTGTTGAACACCAGACAACAGAATGAGTGCCCGGCAATGGACTGAAGCCGGCACGAGTGCTCCGAAGTGGCCGAGGGAGGCTCGATGGGTCAGACAGATTATGGCGTCAGTTTTCTGGGATTATCATGGCATACTCTTCGTGGACTACTTTGAAAAAGGGAAAACCATCAACCGCGAGTATTACTGTGCACTATTGGAGCGATTTAAGGCCAAAATCGCTGCAAAACTACCTCACATGAAGCGAAAAAAAATTTTGTTTTTGTAAAACAATGCACCGGCGGACAAGAGCATCGCAACCATGGCTATAATCAATGACTTACGGCTCCAATTGCTGTTGCATTAACGGTATTAGCCCGATTTGGCTTCCTCGGACTATTATCTTTTCCCAAACCTCAAAAGATGGCTCATCAATAAAAAATTCAGCTTACGCGAGGAAATCATCGACGCCACATAGGAGTATTTTTTAAATGAGGTGAACTCTTCTGAAGTAAATGGTGTCACTTATGATACGGCGTTGACGGCTGTAATTGCAGAAGTAATTTTCTAGAGCTGTGCATGATTCTTTGGATTTTTTTTGGTTGCAACCGGGTATAGTTTCGTGAATTTTGTAAAGGCATCAATTACTATCAGTATGTATTTCTTTTCTGAAATTGACGAAGAGAGTGGACTTAAGTGATCAATATGTACTGTATCAAAGGGCAGCGGTGCTTTTGGAATGTTGAATAAATTACGTTTGTTGGACCGCGGGTGTGCTAAATACGCAACCGTATACACTTCAGGCAGTTGCGAACAGAATTATGTACTCTCGTTAGTGGGAATCAGTAGTGTCTTTTGATTTGGTTGCAGCATTTGTCGATTCCGAGGTGGCCAAACTTTTCGTGTATATTTTTAATTACGATGTTAATCATCTCTTGAGATGCATATAGTCTGCGCGTACCGGAGCATTATAATTGGTAAACGACTTCATCCCTCAGTTCATTTTCGTCACTGTCAGCAGTTTCTAAGTGTGCACGTATGCGGCATTTTTCAGGTCACGGCTTTGAGCTATTCGAAGTTGGAAATCAATGTCCGAATCAATGATGGCACCTAGGTACTCTATTCGACTAAGTGCATCAACGTGTGCCATAGATTAACCCGGTCTGTGTTTAATAATATAGTTGTACTGTTCTGTTGCGGTCGAAGTATGTATGAAATCGGCTTTAGGCATATACAACTGCTATGGTCTCCAGTTCGAAACTATGTAGTTTTGATTCGGCAGCTGTTTGGTTATCTGAATGTTCTAATTTATTTGGCAGGTAAGCGATTTTTGAAAAAGACAAATTGACGGAAGAAGGCAAATAAGCCATTGCAGGACTTCAATTGCTTATGATTCTTCGGCTCGGGGTATCATTTGATCGCTTTAATGCGTCTGTCTCCTGGGCGTAATCCCTTATTGTTTGCGTGGAAGCGTAAGTATTCAAATTCGTTCTAGGCACTTTTTGAAGTTTAATTCAAATCCGAAATTCCGCAGTCTCTTGATTACTTCAGTGATAGTTTCTAAGTGTGTTTAAAAGTCATTAGATGCTACTACGATGTCATGTCGTCTATATAAAACCCGTATCTATTAAGTCGCGTAATACATAAAAAATGATACGCTGAAATACCGCTAGTCCATTTTTAAATTTAAATATGTATGCGTAAATATTCGTATTGACCGTCGGGTGTCACGAACGAAGTATAGTTCATGCATTTTAATTTGATTGAAGCCATGCTTAGGGTCAAGTATTGTGAAAAAGTTTTTATTGCCTAAGTGTTCTTATCAGTCTTCAGGTAACGGAAGGGGGTGAGAAGCGCGTATGCTATTTTATTTAAAGGTCTTTTTTCGCCAGATTTCTTTGGAACTATCAATAGCACAGAAATTTCTTAAATGGATCGGGTCATTTGAACCGTTTGCAATATCGGAGTTAGCCGATCTACCATCAGTTTTATTATCAATAATAGGATCTATCATCAGAGTGTTGGATCTGCATTCAGAGCTATTCGAAGACCTATGCCAAGTGAATTAAGTTTACTCATAAGTTTAAAGTTAATATTTTTGTTATTATTCAGATCCATAAGTTTATCATTGTGGTAACATTGTTTTACACTAACTAACTCAATAGTCACTTTTCGGAAAAAATCTCTACCAATAATAAAAGGTGTGAACAGTATCAGGTGTACCGGTATGAAATGAGGATTTTTTTTTTTTTGAAAATAAAACACTAATTTTTAATGGGAAAGTAAAAACCATTTTATTCCAAATATTGGCCATTGCTAGCTACACATTTATCCACGCCAATAAAACTATTCGTCTTTTGAAGCAACCAAAAGGTCACCCAATTTTCGACTTCCTCGTAGGAATGAAAATAAATGGTAGTCGGAAGGATCCAAATCTGGTGAATACTTCGGGTGGGATAGCAGCTCCCAGCCAAGTGCTTTAGTTGTAGTTGCTTGTGTGCTTTGTCATGAAGCAAAATTACCTTGCCGTGCCTTCTGGCCCATTGTGGTCGTTTTTCGATCAATGCATGGTTCAAATTGATAATTTGTTGTCGTTAGCGATCTGTATTAACGGTGTCACCAGGTTTTAGGAGCTCGTGGTACACCACACCTTTCTGGTCCCACCAGACACACAGCATAGTCTTCTTGCTTAATCGATCTGGTTTTGCAATCGAAGTTGATGGTTGCCCCGGATTAACCCATGATTTTTTCGTTTAGGATTCTGAAAATAAATACATTTTCGCCAGTAAGAATTTGATGCAAAACTGATTTTTTTTTTTTCGTATCTTTGAAGCAAAATTTCACAAGTGGGTCTTCGGTTTTCCATCTGTCTTTTATTCAATTCATGTGGCACCCATTTTCCGTCTTGAAATCTTTCCCATAGTTTATAAACTGTCAGAAATGGTTTGTTGTGCAACATTTAACAATTTTGCCATTTTTTTCTGACTCCGAGTGTAATCTTCATCCAATATTATTTGCAATTCGACTTCTTCAAACTTTTTTGGTGGTCTTCCACGTTCTTCATTTTTCACATCTAAATCGTTATTTCTGAACCGTTAAAACCATATTTTGCATGTTGTTTCTGATGGAGCATGCCTCGACATACCTCATACCGGTACACCTGGTATCATCAGCAACTAAAATGGCTTCATGTTTGATCAGTTTATTATTAAGCTTAACATAAATTGCCGCTGTTCCATAGGACATCAGCTGAATAATTCCTAACTTGTATCCCTTCTTGCTCAATGATTGTTCTTTAACCGCGGGCAACAATGATCTTCTGACAAAACATCTAGGGCTACTGTAATCAAAAAGTGAAAAAACACCCTTAAACTTGGCACACTTCAGATCGCTATATCCTAAGGCAACACTTCCCGTTCTCATCGAATCCACTTCCTCGTAGTATTTATTGTTGTCATCATTGATTTTGCCTATGTTGCGACGAATATTGTTGTTTGCGGAATTGCCAGCAAGAACGTTCACAAATGTAGCAGTGGGGGGTACAGTAACACGGTGTGGGCAGTTGCCTACAACATTTGAATAAGGCGCTATCAGGTCTCTTCGGTATCGGGCATGCACGGACCGAAGTGTCGACTGAAGGTTCGCCATTTGCTTGTGTACTTGGGCGACTATTTGACACTTGAGCACTGACTCTAGCACTTGACATCATTGCGGAAGAGCGGCGGTTCTGTTGGGCGGCCGCAGGTCATTTTTGGCGTAATCGTTTGAATCGAATGAGTAGATTCTTCAGCTGTTGCATCGTTGTGGCACCGGACAGCATTGCAGCGCCGTTCGATCCATTATCAAGGTTATCGACAATAATGCTCACCAATTCGCCCTCATTAACACTGGAACATGAGGAGATTTCTTGCATCTCGATGACATAACGGTGAATAGTTTTGTTCGGCTGCAGGCGTCGGTTCCGAATTTGCGTGTATATTTGGTCATTTGTGTATTTGCGACCGAATTCCTTAACCAAAGCATCACGTAAGGCATCATATGTGTTGTTCGCGTAAAAACTGAGCAGACGACGCATGGCAACGAATTGGGCACAGTCATCGTCCTGGAAGTCACCGGTCCACTTGAAAACGTCTTAGTTGTTATCAGCACTGATGGGACCATTGATTCGATTTCCCTAAATTCCATCCGAATAGCGGAAGCAGCGTGTTGTACCGAGAGTCGAAGTGCTGCTACTTCTCGTTGTAGATTTAACAGTTCACGTTCACGTTGCAATTGCTAAATTTGTGCTTCAATCGATCTTGTTAAAGTCGGTGGAAAATGAGCGGAAGGTTATTGACATCGGTAGCAGACCGAGTGGCTATCGAGGTACCGCAGTGGTAGCAGCTCGCATGGAATGTGCTTGGCACATCAGTAACTAAGGTTATTAAAGTAAATAAAAATATTGCGTGGGAATGTGTCGAAATTGGTGAAGAATATTTGTTTTATACTGTCCGCAGAATTGTGAATAAAATTGGTAGAATAATGCGGATGTTAGTCGTTTTATTTGATTTTAACTACTTCTAAAATACTTGTGCGTGCCTTTTTGCGACTTGTACATTGGACGTCAAAAAAAAAAAAGAAGAAAGAATAATATAATACAGTCGAAAAATGTCAAACGTCATAAGCTTAAGGCTCGTTCAGTGACAATATACTACAGTTGCTCATCCAGCGGCAATATACTTCAACACATATAAAGGCTAGACGTGTTTTGGTGTGCTCGACGATTTCCAATTATTATAAAAACATAAGCAGAGAATTTGTATTATTATTATAATTTTTATTATTATTATTATTATTATTATTATTATTATTATTATTATTATTATTATTATTATTATTATATTATTATTATTATTATTATTATTATTATTATTATTATTATTATTATTATTATTATTATTATTATTTTTTTTATTATTATTATTATTTATTATTATTATTATTATTATTATTTATTATTATTATTATTATTATTATTATTATTATTATTATTATTATTATTATTATTATTATTATTATTATTATTATTATTATTATTATTATTATTATTATTATTATTATTATTATTAATATTATTATTATTATTATTATTATTATTATTATTATTATTATTATTATTATTATTATTATTATTATTATTATTATTATTATTATTACTATTATTATTATTATTATTATTATTATTATTATTATTATTATTATTATTATTATTATTATTATTATTATTAATATTATTATTATTATTATTATTATTATTATTATTATTATTATTATTATTATTATTATTATTATTATTATTATTATTATTATTATTATTATTATTATTATTATTATTATTATTATTATTATTATTATTATTATTATTATTATATTATTATTATTATTATTATTATTATTATTATTATTATTATTATTATTATTATTATTATTATTATATTATTATTATTATTATTATTATTATTATTATTATTATTATTATTATTATTATTATTATTATTATTATTATTATTATTATTATTATTATTATTATTATTATTATTATTATTATTATTATTATTATTATTATTATTATTATTATTATTATTATTATTATTATTATTATTATTATTATTATTATTATTATTATTATTATTATTATTATTATTATTATTATTATTATTATTATTATTATTATTATTATTATTATTATTATTATTATTATTATTATTATTATTATTATTATTATTATTATTATTATTATTATTATTATTATTATTATTATTATTATTATTATTATTATTATTATTATTATTATTATTATTATTATTATTATTATTATTATTATTATTATTTATTATTATTATTATTATT
>OU026153.1:93579148-93745117 GCA_907269105.1 Volucella inanis | reverse complement strand
ACATTAATTAACTTCCTGTACTGTTTAGTTTACATAAAATGTTGCGTCAATGCAACGCTAGAATTAATAAACTTCAAAATGTACCAAAATTAACGCGAATGGAATATTTCAAAACATTCAGCCTGAAGGTGTACTTGACACTTTTTACACATGTAAAAAGATGTCGACATCTACGAAATTTATTTTCATTTTCCACAGTTATATGTTCAATATCGTCGTAGCGTATATTAGTAAGAAAAGCATACTTAGAAAGCCTTAGTAGAATTGGATTTGGTATACCAGCCAGCAGCATAACTAGTAGAAAGTTTCCCATGTCGTATCTCTTCAGCTGTCATAAGAGCTAACTAAACATGAGACTTGAATTCTATCTGACTTATACTGTGCTCATTTGCGATGTTGTAAATTTTCCACGAATTTACTAAAATGCTGTCTATCAAATTGATGAATAGTGGAAGGCGCCACTTTTTCCCTCTAATTCGAAATCCATTTCTACTCCACCCATAGTTTTGTTGTAATCTGCTATTACCAGGGATTATTGCACGTTGACTATTTTTTTTTTTTTTTTTTTTTCAATTTGATGTCATCACGCTTCGCTAACATCAATGGGTCCATTTTAACGTTATTAGTGGCCAAAGTAACAACAGAATTATCATTCCATCGTACTACGAGGATTTCATGTTTTTCATCGAAACAATAGTCAAAAAATCCTCGTTTCTTTTTCTTTACACTTTTTATTGCTTCCAGTGTGTCATTTTTTGTACGGTTTTCGCGAATAATACCGGTTGCATAGAAACCTTTCTCTTGTATAAGGCAAAATAATTTGTATGAAGGAACAAAATTATCAAAACCACAGAACCACAGAAAAAAGCTCTGGAACCGTCTTTTCTCCAAGTCCTAAATCAGTTCTGGTATCGCTATTATTGTTAACCCTATATGTAATGAATTTATATAAGTAAGCATTTGCACTGCACAAATACCACAGTTTGAATCCGAACAGGACAGGTTTCCTATTATTAACATCTTACAGCCATGTCGTCAAAAAAATATAATAACATTTCCTCGTCAATTGATAAATTTTTGGAAAATATTCCAAACTATTTATGGCATCAAAAATCAGACGTAGTTTAGCAAACTTATGACTTTCATCTCAGTTGTTATTGCGACAAAAATTAATGTTTTCTTTTATAGAATCAAATTTGTTTCGACTCACTTTTTCTTATAATTGGTTCAATTTTGTCTTCATCTTTTGACCATTACATTTTCGTGGCTGGCAGAGTATGATTGTCGGACAGTAATAGTATGCCAAAGAAACGTTTGGGTTCAGCAATGATCAATGGAAAATTTTTTTTTGAAAAATCAATTTAAAGTTTCCACACTTCATACGATGTTTTTCCTCAATACCTTTTGTCTTCATTGTGTTTCTTCTGAGTTTCATCTGAGATGGGTTCTTCAAATAAATTTTAATTCTCTACAGGTAAATCTATGTGAGTTTCGTACGTTCCGGCAATATCAGTAGAGATGTTATTGACGTTGCCACCGAGCGCATCGACGTCTACGTCTTCTACGTCTGTCAAATTGTCCATTGTCGGGGGAATGTATACTATACCGATGTTATTCGCATGATGTAATTGATCGTCGTCTTAAATTCCCATAATTTCCTGAGTATTAAGTGACCGCTGCCAAGCCATAACGTGTTCTTTAGATATGTAATCACTCTATAATAGAGTTAGCGCACTTAAAATAACAAATAGTATAATGTTTACAGTATCGCCTTCAACGAAACACTAACGAAAAGATTGTTGAATATACTCCAGGTTGTAATTCCTGATTAATACTATTTTTATTCTCAAAATTTCGTTGCCTATTTGTCACGTTCACACTATCATCCTACTCTTATCCCTTTTTTGAATATTTACGGTTATTGACAGATAACCCTCGGTGCATTTTTATTTATGTTATTTAGGCACTGGGTTTTCTTGTTGATAACCGTTGGCATACATGTAGATGCACATGTTATATTTTTTTAGGTACCAAAAAGTTGTTCACAATACGATTTTATAAACACTCAAAGCGCAATTAGTTAAAATAATATAACATATTCCTACCTTATTACTCCTAACGTTGTGTATACGCAACATTTTACGTTAGATCAAAACAAACAACACACGTAAATACATTCTTTGAACAACACTGTTTTATTACAAATGGAATGTTACTAAATGTTGACACAAACCGATCATTAGAGTTTAGTTAATTTTTTCATTTATTTTTAAATAGTAAAGTTAATCATTTTTGATAAGCTGTTTTTACCATATTTAAAACTGTTAGTAAAATAGTAAAAAAATAGTAAAAATAGTAAATAGTAAAATAGTAAAAAAATCATATATAATAAAAGTGTTACAGATTCTAAGTTTTTATATCTCGAAATTTATTTTAAATGAATGATAAAAATAAAATTGTGCTTATTTTTCGCTAAAATTATATTTATTATTGTGTTCCACATTTAAAAACAATAAAACCGTTTGTCTAAAGTTTTTAAATTTTCTACAAGTTTAATGGGAGAGAACACTCATTCGACTGAATGTAAAATCTTTACATTTGCTAACAAACTAATGACGGTATAGTACAGAATGTAAGGGGTGATTCATCTTGAGGTTTGATTTTCATCACGCGTGACTCCTACCAAACTGCTTTATCATTTTTTTTACAGAATCATTTGAAAAGTCATCATGGAAAGTCTCACACCACAACAGCGTCTCCAAATTGTTCAGCTGTATTACGAAAATCAGCGTTCTGTGAGAACTTACGGTGCGCATAATCGACCTACTGAAACCACAATTGAAAATACCATTCGCAAATTTGAGTCCCAGTTTACATTAGTGGATGATACTCGACTGGTTAGACCACATCCAGCAAGTAGTGAATTTTTGGTGGGGGCGAAAGCCTCCATTTATTCGGCTTAATACAAGCTATAACTTAAAATTAAACTTAAACTAATACTTAAAACTAAGGTTGTTTTGTTGTAGTGAAGGAGAACCGATTTGAGGTAGGAAGTGGTGCGGTGGAAGTCAAAGACGCCAGGGTTTGAATTAATTTTTCGTAACATGCGGGAGATTGGTTCGTTCGCGCCATAGGTGGTGTGGTGGGTTGGGCGATAGAAGAGACGAGGGGTACGTAGATTGCGAGGGTTAGTGTTGAGGAAAATAGAATTGTGAAGGGACATGCATTCAACCTGACCTGAAAGAAGTCGATGAATGAAGAGTCGGCTGCGTCTCTGCGTTCCTCAAGGGTGTTTAGGTTAATAAGGTTGAGACGGTTTTGATAGGGGGGCAGAGTAAAAGAATCATGCCAGGGCAAACCTCGAAGAGCAAATCGAAGAAAACGGCGCTGGATGCTTTCGATTCTCGAGATATGAACGCGATGATATGGGGACCATACTTGACTAGCGTACTCTAGAAGGGGACGAACAAAGGTAATATAGAGGGACCTAGTCACGTATGGGTTGGTGAATTCTTTGGACCATCGTTTTACAAAACCTAGTGCAGAGTTGGCTTTAAGGATTATCCCATCCATATGCAAACGGAAATTGAGCTCCCTATCACACAAAATGCCGAGGTCGCGAAGAGATTCAACGGAGGAAATTGGTTGGTTGTGGAGACGGTAGAATCGGGGAGGAGATTTGAGCCGCTTATGTGAAAAGGTGATGGACTGGCATTTGGTGATATTAAGTTCCAAACAATTTTTGAGGCACCAGATCGAAAAACTATCAAGGTCTTGTTGAAGAAGGAAGGAGTCATGGGGAGAGGAAATGGTTTTGAAAAATTTGGTATCGTCGGCGTAAAGGGAGACGGAGGAGTATTTGATGATCCTATCGAGATCATTTATGGTTAATATAAAGAGAAGGGGGCCGAGATGGCTACCTTGAGGAACTCCAGAGGTGGCCAAAAATGGAGTGGAGTGGGCTGACCTAAAACGAACACTGTAAAAACGGTTTTCGAGGTAAGAAGATATCCATTTTAACAGTATGGGTTCAAAGCCGAGGGCAGACAATTTGAAGAGTATTAATCGATGAGAGATTTTATCGAAGGCTTTGCTAAAATCGGTTGCAACTACATCGACTTCGTTGCCGTTCTCTAGGGCAGAGATGGCAAAGGATACGAATTCAACAAGATTTGTGGTGGTTGACCTACCCTTTAGGAAGCCATGTTGTCTAGGGGAAATAAGTGATTTGCATTGGAAACTTAGAGCTTCATACAAAATACTTTCGAGGAGTTTGGGAATATGGGAGAGTTTAGCGATTGGACGATAGTTTGTTATTTCGTTCTTTGATCCCTTTTTGTGGATCGGGGTTATAAAGGAGGTTTTCCAAACCTGAGGAAATTCTCCTTGTGAAAGGGATAGACGAAAGAGATCAGAAAGGGCAAGGGAAAGAGACGAAGAACATTTTTTAAGAAATATGGCAGGGAGGCCATCTGGACCTGGTGTAAATTCGTCATTGAGTTGGTGTAATTTATATTCGATATAAGAGGGATCCAAGATGTGAGAGAGATGTGGGCCGTTGGAGAAGTTCGGTAGGTAACGAAAATAGGAGGGATCTGGTACAAAGGAGTCGTTGGTGAAGGATTGTTTAAAGAAGCTGGCAAATAGGTTGGTAGTGGTGAGTGGATCGGTTGATGACTTGTTGTTGAAAGAGAGGGAAGGAGGGTAATCATCGGACTTTCTTTTGTAGTTAACAAATTGGTAAAAGGACTTAGGGTCATTTATAAAGTTGACTTGCGCATTGTTAAGGTAACGCTGGTAAAGGGAATCGTAAAGTTCGGTGAAATGAAGATAAGCACCAAGATAGTTGGAATAGTCGGACAAGGATCTGGTACGCAGGAAAACAGCCCATAACTTGTTTCTCTTGTTTCGTAAGGAACGAAGCTTGCGATTATACCAGGGAGGACTAGTAGATGATGTTTTAAGGCGAGAAAACGGAACGTAAAGGCTGAAAGAATTAAATATTTCTTTATAAAAAATGGATAAGGCATCATTTACGCTTAGGTTGTGAAAGTTAAGGGGGGATCTGCTAAGATAGTCACTGATTTTGTGGAAGTTTGCTTTATGAAAGTCGTAGGATGAGAGAGTTGTGGGAGGAGTGGACTGGAAAGAAGAGTTGTGAAAAAATGAATGAAGAAGAGGGGGGTGGTAGTTATCGATTGTAGAGAGAGATAGGGGACAAAGTGAGACTGAGTAGTTAATGGAATCTGTTGTGAAAATAAGGTCCAATTGCCGGCCCATATAGTTGGATACATCACTGACTTGGCATAGACTTGAGTCTTTTAAGCGATCTAAGAAGAGACATTCCTTAGCTGAGTTGGCATTTGAAGCGATGAAGAACGATTGATCGTCTGATGGAATCCACTGTAGCTGAGGAAGATTAAAGTCGCCGAAAACAAAGATATCGTCAGTAGAGTCAGACAGGTCAATTAAATAGTCGATCGCATCGACAACAAGTTGGTAAGATTCGGTAGGTTGAGCTGGCAGGATGTAGCAACATAAAACGTAAAGGGACTTGAAGGGGAGTGATATTTTTATAGCGACAAAGTCGACTTTAGAGGATGAAGAGATGCTAATGGGAGAAGAGTTAAGGCTGTTGTGGACCGCCAGTAAGACGCCTCGACAGGGGGAATCATCATGTGGGCGGGTAGGATCGTCGTCGCGAAAAACATTAAAAGTAGGGGGGAACAATTCCTGGTTCCTTATGTCGGGAATCAAATTGGTTTCAGTCAAGGCGTAAATATCAAAGAGAAAAAATATGGAAGAGAATGCGATTGACGTAGGACAGCATTGGTTTTAGAGCGAAGACCTCTTACATTCTGGTAGTAAAATGTAAGAGGGATGTTGTGTGGTGGAGATGTATGGCGGGATGGTTTAAGTGCTGACGAGGAAGGCACGTTATGGACGAAAAAATTTATCGTGGTCAGCTCGGTTTCGCTGTAGGTGTGAGACTCGTTTAGAGTGAACGTAGTGGCCGAATGCAGCAAGGTCGTCTGCTACTTTCTGAGGGGACATGCTAAAAATCTCGTGGTACCTGACATAAAGGTTCCTGAGACTGATAGGGTCGGTAGGGAGGCCTTCCTGCTGGATGGATACCATGACGCTGGTTTTGGGCTTCCCTTCGTAGCAGACCGAGTCCGATTTGTCGTGTAGATAGGCGAGAAAGAGACGAATGTTTTCATATATCTTTCTCTCTCTAAGCCTAGAGAGTGCATAGCGACTTTCTGTAGTTCCATTGGTTTGCTGGGTTAGTTTAACTGTAGGGGGAAAAAGAGGATCAAGAATAGGGGTAGTGGGGGGGGGGGGAGATGGAGATTCGTGGTTGGATATGGAATTGGGCGCCGGATGAGATGTTGGGTTTAGTGTATGGGAGTTAATAAAATTAGGGTACTTAGCTCCAGTTTGTAGGTCGAAGTTAGGAAATGAGTTGTTTGCTGGGATCGAGGGCGTAGAAGATTGAGATGGGATAATATGGGTGGTTGGGGTTAAGTTGAAAGAGACGCGTTGGCGCGGGTGCTTGGGTGGAACATTGGAAATTAGCGGATTAGAGGATTGGTGTGTAAGCGCTTTGTGTCGGATAAATGAGGAGGGGGGACTGAAATCGGGGAACAAGTTCGTTTTGAAGCTCCAGTTGGGATCGGGATTAGAGCTTCGTTTTCTGTTAGCGTGCTTTTTAGTTGGAAGGGGGTTTGTGAGCGGTCTTTTTTTAAGCTTATCATTACGTTTATTTTTAGAATTTTAGTTGTCGTCGACACGTGGGTTTTCTCGTTTCTCAAAGCATTCAGTTATACTTATCTTCCCAGGTTTAGTGGCCTTACCAGGGGAAGTGGGGAATATCCATGAATATTTGGTTGGGATGCTGATTTTGAAGCTGCAGGAACTATTGGAGTCAGCAGGGGAAATCATCCCGCACTCGCTAATGGTGATGGCATAATTTCGGTGAAAGAAATTCCGCACCCAACTAACATCAGCGTGTTGAAGAGATTATAGCAGCTGTAACTGAGAGTGTACGCGAAAACCGCGAAGACGAATGGATTCGTCGTCGTTCTCAGCAGCTTGGCTTGGCGTATTCAACAAGTTGGCGTATTTTACGTGAGGATCTCGGCCTAAAAGCGTACAAAATTCAACTTGAGCAAGATTTGAAGCCAGGCGACTTTAATTTGATTCATATTTTCAGTGAATGGGCTCTGGAAAAACTCAATGATAATCGAGTGTTTTATCGTGAAATTTTATTTAGTGATGAAGCCCATTTCTGGCTCAATGGATACGTTTATAAACAAAATTGCCGTATTTGGTCTGATGAGCAACCCGAAGGGTACCAAGAGCTACCATTACATATATTAAAACAACGGTATGTTGTGGTTTATGGGCTGGTGGAATCATTGGTCCATCTTTCTTGAAAATTGAGGCAAATCAGAATATTACCGTCAATGGTAACCGTTATCATGCCATGTTAACAGACTATGTGCTTGCTGAAATTCAAGCACATGGTCTCGGTAAGCTTTGGTTTCAACAAGACGACGTTACGAGCAATACAGCGCGTGAAATAATGGACTTGTTGAGAAATCATTTTGGTGAGCATCACACCTTTGTACTATTTTCTCTATGGATATATAAAGTCTCAGGTGTACAGGAATAAGCCAGCTAAGACTGACGCTTTGGCAGTCAATATTACTAGTGTTATCCGCGAGATACCAGTCGCTATACTCGAACGAGTCTCCCAAAATTGGACCTTCCGAATGGACCACCTCAGACGTAGTCGTAACCAATATTTACATAATGTCATTTTATAAAAGTAAATGCAATGAGTTGTTCTCTTAACCGATAGTAAAAATTTTAAGTTCACTTTCAAATTTATGTGCTTTACTTTACATTATAAATCAAAACTCACGATGAATCACCCTTTATAAAAAACTTTCTAGCTGTGTGCGGAGAGGACATCATAGCCCTCTTAGTGTAATTTTGTCCTTGTTCCACCTTAAGGCTAATTACCTTGTAGCTAATTACTTTCTGTAGCTAGTAATAATATATAAATTAATTTTATAACCTTTATAACCTTTCTAGTTTTCTATGCAAAACAACAAAAGAATATGTAGTGATAATAATAAAAATAAAAATATTGTACTGACATAATATAGTGAAACGTAGATCTGCAAAACAGAATATTTAAAATGGATTTTATTCGAAATTACTCGTACATATTTTCTCATTCTTGCTTTTTGACACTTTTCTTTCTTCAATATCCATCTTTAATTATGCATATGCCATAGTATAACATTTTCATATGGAGTCAGAATAGTTTAGAGAAATGTTTTTCCTGTGGAAGCTATAATTACAAGCTATGCACGCAAATATTTAATACTAGTATACAACTTCAAATTAATAATGTAAATGGTTATAAAGGCACCCTTTATTCATTCAAGCAGTTTGCCGTCATTGAAATATTACAAAATTAGTAACTTTGTAAGGATTATCTTTGTATTGTATTGGGTCTATAATTCGTGCGGTTTGCGAAGAGACGGCGTAACTTGTATTATTCCGTTAGAAAGCTACTGTCATTGTACGTCATATCAGTATATGTCATTCATTTGAAGCGTAAACAACAATCATTTTTTTCACTCAAATATGTCGAACTTTGTGACTGAAAAAGTGTTTTTACGGGGAGTTCTTCATTACTTTAATATGAAGAAAACCGCTGCCGAAAGTCATCGTATCTTGGTGGAAGTTTATGGTGAATATGCGGTAGCTGAGCGAACATGCCAAAAGTGGTCTGCACGATTTAAAAATGGTGATTTTGGCTTGGAAGACGATGAACGTCCTGGGCAGCCAAAATAGTTTGAAGATGAAGAGCTGGAAGCATTACTCTATAAAGATTGTTGCCAAACACAAGAAGAGCTCGCAGAATCTTTGGGTGTCACTCAAGCAGCCATTTCAAAACGTTTAAAAGCAGCTGGATATATTCAAAAGCAAGGAAATTGGGTTCCACATAAACTCAAACCGAGAGACGTCGAAAGGCGGTTTTGCATGTCCGAAATGCTGCTGGAACGCCACAACAGGAAGTCATTTTTGCATCGGATTGTTACTGGTGATGAAAAATGGATCCATTACGACAACCCCAAGCGTAAAAAATCATATGTGAAACCCGGCCAACCAGCCAAATCAACGGCAAAACCGCATATCTATGGCGCAAATGTAATGCTTTGTATTTGGCGTGATCAGATGGGTGTGCTGTATTATAAGCTGCTAAAACCGGGTGAAAGAACGCTACGAACACACAACGCTACCGAACACAATTAATCCTTTTGAAGAGAGCAGTTGCCGAAAAACGCCCGAAATATGCGACCAGACACGAGGCAATAATTTTCCATCATGAAAACGCTCGGCCCCACGTTGCTATTCCGTTTAAGAACTATTTGGAAAACAGTAGATGGGAAGTCTTACCCCACCCGCCTTATAGCCCAGACCTTGCCCCTTCTGACTACCATTTGTTCCGGTCGATGCAGAACGCCCTCACTGAAATATGGTTCACATCAGAGCAGAATATCAAAAATTGGATTGATTCATTCTTGGCTGCCAAGCCGGCGCAGTTCTTATGGGATGGGATCCACAAATTGCCAGAAAGATGGGAAAAAGTCATAGCTTCAGATGGGCAATACTTTGAATAATACTATTGTACATGTTTTTCTTAAATAAACGTTCAAATTTTGAAAAAAAAAACCGCATGAATTAAATTACATACCCAATATTTAAAATTCATATTTAGACCACGGTTTTTAAAAAGTTTTATCGATTTGAAAAGTGAAAGGTCACTTTTGAAATTTCGCGGACAACGTACATTCGATTATTGATTTTGTACACATCTCCGAAACAATTGTTTCAATTATATAGCACACTTAATTTGTTTTTGACACATAGAAAAGCAAGACGTGTTTTGGTGTGCCGACGATGTTCAATTATTATAAAATATGGAATAAAAAATTTGCTTCAAATTTTAAATAAAAAAAGTGGAATTAAGTATAACATTTTAAATGTGGATAGTGACATACGATGAGCCTTTTTTAAATGTTTATAAGTGGTACAAACTTTTCCAAGATGTCCGAGAATATGCCAATGATGAACCTCGGTCTGGACGCATCAAAAAAAGATGATAACGTCGAAGCTGTGAAGAAAATTGTTTCGGAAAACCGTCGAATTACCATAAAAAAAAGTTGCTGCGGATGTTTGCATGCAATCGTGTTCTCAAAACTGAAGAGATCTATGAAAGGAAGGATACTTGCAACGATATAGGAAATAAAAACGGCATCGCTGAAAGGCTATACCAAAAAGTGTTTATGAGAAGGTTTTCGAGTATTGGAAAAAGCATAGGCACAAGTGTATAATATCTGAGGTGGATTACTCCAAAGGGGACAATAGTAATGTAGATGAATAAATAATTTTTTTTTTTTATAAAAATTAAAAGTCAACTAACTTTTTGAACACACCTCGTAAATTGAGTTAAAGAAACATATTTCCAACATTTCCTAAAAAGGACGTTATTCGGAATGATTTTTCTCGAATCGTACCACAAGCTAGACTTTCTTTCGGTTTTTAGTTTCTCTAGAAGTCTCACTGACGAAAAATAATTGACAAAGAAAAATTTTTTGCTTTCTCAACTCCTTTTCAGTCATTGATAAGACAACTCTTTCAGAGATACCATAATTTTCGTATTTACTTTCCAGCTAGTCGTCTTTTCCTTGGTAACACGAGAGCTTCTATATGTAACTATGTTGATCTGCTAAGCATCATAATTTGTAACTTCTCTTTTAAGATTTTATGCAAATGTACTGCTTCATGGAATTTCTACCTTACGAAACTCCCAAATCCTCACTTTTACCCCAAAAGTGCATTCAGCTGGGTAATTTATGATATCCCGCAAGAAAGTTTATTCCTATGAAAGCTAGAAGCTGTAGCTTCTTTAGGTTCAGGACCTTACTTTTCTAAACCGCATAAAGATTAGATTAATGAACAATATTATCGAGGACACTTTCTTGAAAAGAAAAAATCTGTTTAACTAACGCAGCTCTCAGATAAACCTTCAACAGGACCCTCATTCAATACCACTTCAGAAATTTCTGATACACAATCGCTAGCTTTCCGTTGGCGATTTGGTTCCTTTTCTGGTATTTTTTTTTCTTAATAACTACATCCTGGACGATTATCCAAAAATTTCCTCGCCTTCACCCGAAAACTGTGCAAGCTCTGGTTGCTCATTCGTTCGGACAGCTGCTTATTATTCAACGAATTATTAGTAAATCCATTTCATCTTCAGATTCTAACTCGGTATCTTCATGGTTGTCCAAAGGTTATTCCTCAATCATAGACAAAATCCCATTATTCTTCAACAAAACATTCCTAACAGCCAACATAATGCACTTTACTCGTATATAGTATATATTCGTACATGAAAATACTACAAAGAAAAAAAAATCCTATTAGAACACTCAAAATAAAAGAATATATATAAACATATCAGTCCACTTTAGTTTTTTAATGAAAATATGATATAAATATAAAAGATCATTATAACTTCAATTGATTTCGTGTGTTTTCTAAAGATCATTATGCAAATCACCTAGACACAAAAGCAATTTACAAAAACTCGCAACAGTGAACATCAAAATGAACTAAATTCACTCTCCTCAAGGTCTTGTACATTGTTAAAAAAAAAAAAAAAAAAAAAAAAAACGTTATAGCCGTAGTTAAAACAAAGACAAAAAATCATACACAGCAAAACACATGGAGATTAAATAGTACTTAAAAGTCGTGGGGGGCGTCAGTACCATATTTTTGTCATATAGAATTTTTAATTCAAGTGAAACATTGTTGTACTTATGAGTACCGAGAATATTTTGATTCCCGTTATAAATTTTCATTATATAATAAATTAATTTTGATTTTTATTGGGGGTTTATTTGGATTTCTCTCTTTTCTCTTCTGTGGTTTCAATTTGATTTTTTTTTTTGCTTCAGGTAGCTTCCTTCCAAGGATGGCCGGAAATCCTTGTGTTGTGTGTTTGTTGTTGGTCCTACTTTTCCGCTTTTCTTTTAGCTTCCAACCATCCACATTCTGGATGGACGGTCTGAAACCCTCTGCGTATAATAAATACCTTAAGCCACACAGCTAGGCGGACTGCAACAGGTGACGGACGTTCACCCACCTTAAATAAAGAAAAATTATAACATTTGTAACAAAAAAAAAAAAACGTTTTTGTAAAGAACGGGCCCCTAGTTACTCGCCCATAATTGAATTAATTCTTAACAAAAGGATTCGCCGGGATGTCGCCATTTAGTTTTTCATTGGGTAGCACTCCAGACGTAGACTTGATTCTCCTGTGCCATCCGTCTCATGAGAAGTTACTTGTTTCGCACTCACTCTACGCCATCCGATCGTTATCAGAAGCAGATAATAATTAGGATGTATAAATGCGAGTAAGCCATATATTATTGACAAATTATCTCTTTCCTTTTTTTATCTTTTGAGAAGAACTGGTCAACACCATTTAGACTGAATGCAATCCTAATAAGTGATCGTTAAGAGAAATATTAGCCCTCCCCAAAGAGAAATCCCAACCTTGGAGGAAATTTCCTTATGTTTGGGAAATAAAAAGAAACACTAATGTGTGTGGGTGTTAGAGGGTGGGAGCAACGGAGGTCCAATGCATGGTGGCACACTTCAGCAGCGTTGCACACAAAGACCAAAATTGGCCCATCTGAACGGATGTATGAATATGTGTATAGGTGAGACCTACGCTTCGAGCTTATATCAGTAGGATGTTGTTAATTACTTCTTGGTTGACCATCGAAAAGTTAGGAAAAAAAATTAAGAACTCAAAAAAAGTATTAAATAAATGAGAAAAGCTTATTAAAGAAAAAGAAAAGAAAAAGTTACGAGAGACAAAAGGAAGGACGGCTAGAATATATCAAAAAAAAGGGGGAAACACGGACGAAATCAGGACAAGCAGGGGTACAGCTGTTTTAGGAAAAAATATATCATAAGTATCATTAATTCCTCGAAACCGTTTCACCTCACATTACCCTGGGTGAATCCTTTTATTGAAAAAAAATATAAAAAGATTTTGAAATCCTTCGGTTATTCGGTATCGGGTCCCCAACCTAGTATCTACCTAGTATCTACACCGTATAAAGTTGTTGTTGCCGCTGTTCAACCGTATATTTTAAATAAAACAACTATTTTGCTTTAAACGTTGTAAAATACAGAACTTATTTTGTGTTCACTTGCCGTTTTTATTTATATGTATTACAAATGTTTCAAATGGATAACATTTGACATTTTTTATTTGATTTTTTTCAACTACAATATTCACAATTATAAATATTTTCTATGCCTTTTTATTATTTTTTGATGTCTTTAAGTTCTAAAATTAATTTTACATATCTTCAATATTTTCCCCGCCCGTCGAACGAAGTTCTAACAGATTGCTTCATCAAATTATTAATTGTGTGATGACCCTCATGTTGTCGTTTGCATTGTCCCGTGTGAACATCTTTTATTTCGCCTTGGTGTCTTGTTCATTTTGGTGACGTTTACCCTTTTGCTTTGAACTGATGCAAAGAAAGATGGTTAGAAAATGAGTGAAAAGAAAAATATATGTAACATGGACAAGAACAAGAAAACAACACGGACAATGTGACCAAATTTGTGTAGTTCTATCCTGACCCCTCTTGTTCTTGAGGGACCTATATGTAACGTCTTCGTCTGCCATTACTCAAAGTACAGTAATTTTGTATTTTGCTGTGCGTGGTGTTTTGCTTTTGTTTATGTTTGTTTTTTTTTTTTTTTTTTTATATTCCTTATTTTTATTGAATGTTTTCAATTACATGTTTATTTAGTTAAGTTTAGTTGTGCAATGCCAAAGAGGGATGATTTCTTCGAATTCAGGTGATTATCGTGTTATATTTCCATTTACATTATGAGTTTTAAACCACTTATTTAAAATTTGTTTTATTTTGTATATATGTATGTTTATGTGCATAACCGGTGGACATTTGCTCGTTGCGTAGGAAAGGTATAAAGTCTGAGTGGAATTTGTTGTTGTATGAATTATTATGAATGAGATTTAGGTTGAGTTGATTGTGTTGTAGGAATGGTAAAAAAATAAGTTTTAGGTTTGAGTGGATTCTGTTGTGTTGTAAGATTGATCATGGATTGGTAAGATGTTTAAGGGACTGTATGTATGAATAACTATTGTTTATGTGACTATTAATATGTTGCTGATATTCATATTAGTGTGCTATGTTGAGAAGTTATTGTAGTGCAATGCTGCCCATAAAATAAATAAAAATTATTTATTTTTAATCTATTTATTAAATTTAATTTGTTTATTAAATTTTGTATTGCAAGAGTTTTCAATTATATATATTTTTTATGGTGTTGAAAATGTTGATCAAGAAATTCATTTCGTATTGTTTTTTGATCATCCTTATTTATTTTATTAATATTTTCGGTGTTGTCTTAAATTTCATGATTTCTATTCTTTATACATAAGAATGGTGAACTCTACATCCTTCTGGCTCGGTGGTACACAATGGAGGACATCCCTATTGTTGCTGACGTATTTACGGTGATGGAACCCAGCTAATGCCAAAAGATCTCTTACCCCTTATCTTCATCACTAATAACGTCGTCCACGTGAGTGCGTTCCCTGTTCCAAAAAACCAAAAATAAAATATCTCCAAAAGTCCAATTCATTTTTAGTTAAAAAATTATTTTTATTTATAATTTATAATAATAATAAATAAATGTAAGTAGGTAATACCACGCTGAAACACGTGTGGTTTAGAGACTTACAGAGACTTTTTGATCACTGCACGTTCATGAGCCACATGTGTTTCAGGTTACTTATTTACATGTTTTATTCTATAAATCAAAAATTGACAATAACGAATATGGTGTTTTTTTTTTTTTCTTTTTTTAAAATTGCGATTATAATCATGTCATTCTATTATGCGGCAATAAAAAAATTTTTTTTATCGCTCCCTTATTTACCTAAACAGTGTAACTTCAATTATCCGTCTGTCAGCAAAAAAAAAAATTTTTTTTCGTTATGACCACCGACCGATATAAGTCAAAGTTGAAGCCAAAAGTAGTGCTCGCTTACAACGCACGAAAGAAGGGCATAGAAATTTCAGTTCAACTTACTATAACCCTAAAAGAAAGTCCCTTACTTGGTACAAAAAAATTGCTCTGGATGTATTGATTTGCGGATCAATTCCGGGAAATTTCGCAAAACTATACTGCAGGCGCAATAAGAAATCATAAGAGACTTCTTACGTATACTTAGTGCACATATAATAAATAACCCAAGTCCAAGTTCCATTCCAATCCAATACCGCCTGACCAAAATTCAGAGAAAAGAAGACGGTAAAATTGTACGTAAACGATGCCACATATGCTACTCCAACTTACGAAAAGACGGTGCTGATTGGACGAATGCTGTAGAAAAGTAAAACGGATACAGGTTAGAGTAGATACAGTTTTTTGTTTGCCTTCTTACCAAAATAGGCATAATTCATATATTAGTTTTAAAAAAATTGTTATTTCATAGAATAAAAAAAAATCGCAAGTTCCGGCGTTTTTATTATTATGTTATGAACAGTGAACAGGCAACGTGCTAATCATTAATATGTAGCCATAGGATTCCTTTCTGCTGCATTGTTCGCCAGTTGTAGGAGCACCCTGATCGCCAAATAAAGGGCTGATGCAGTACCGAAGGTGACCGTTTCAAGACGGTAGATCTTAAATTACCCACTTAGATGTTCTCGCCATAGTATCAGCTGAGAGTACGAATCTGGTTTGTCGACGCGGATCTGGCGGTATATTTTTTCGACGTCCCAAGTAAACATGTATTTGTACCTTCGCCATCTCAAAATGTTATCTATGGCGTTGGTTTATATTTTTGGGTTTGAAAGTTCCGTCAAACACCAAACAACCTTGTGGTGGTATTGGATTTTTTAATGACCGGGTAGTGGGGTATCAAAAAGTGAAAGGGTGTGTTGAGCACTCCATCAGAAAGATCGACTGGAGTCATGTGCCCGAACTCTGCATATTCTGCAACGCATTTCACACCCTCTCTATGTTACTGGGGATTAGCTAGAAGACGCTTCTCTAACTGCACGAATCGCTTGATTGCACCGAAATGTGTTGCACCCATACAGGGATTTGTTCCATCCTTAAATGGCAGCGAACCTGATAACGGCCGTCAGGTAATCGTCTTGTTTTTTTTTGTTAAAATGGTTCTCACATTTCTTATCTTCCTCACCGTCAGCGTTGGAGTGAAGTCCGTTGGGTTTGCTAACTGTAGTCTCTTTAAATGAGACATATTTTTTAGTTTGATTTGTTGGGACGGTAGAGGGCCAGTCAGTGCCTTCAGAACCAGAGCTCGCATGTTGCTTGTGAATTTCGAAACTATCGACTTTACTTGAAGATCGACCATCCATCCATCCATCGCTTTTTCATTGCTGACCCTCCCTAACCCTTTAATTCCAACTAGTGTTCGTTTGGTTTTTAATCGTAGACGTTGAACGGATTCTTCTGTGACAAACGATTCATCGGATCCTGAGTCAACTAGTGCTCGTAAGGTCAAAAAAACTTCCATTGGATGCTTGCACCTCGACCAATGCTGTAGCTAGCAATATTTGGGTGTTGGTGTAGCTGGATTATTCCTAAAGACCTAAAACTTTACATATACCCAGAGAAAATAGTCCAAAGGTGTGATACGGCCAATTTACCGTATCAAAACGTGAAATTAAGTGCTCACCAAAATGATTTCTCAGCAATTCCATTGTTTACGCGCTGTATGGCTCGAAGCACCGTCCTGTTGAAACCAGAGCTCACCGAGACCATTTACTTGAATTTCAGGAATCACACAGTCCGTTAACGTAGTGTGATAAAGATTACCATTGACGGTAACATTCTGATTTGCCACATTTTTCAAGAAATATGGACCAATGATTCCACCAGTCCATAAACCACAACTTACCGTTGTTCTTAATTGATGTAACGGTAGCTCTTGGTACTCTTAGGGTTGCTCATCAGCCCAAATACGGCAATTTTGTTTATTAACGTATCCATTGAGCCAGAAATGGGCTTCATCACTGAACAAAATTTCACGATAAAACACCGGATTTTCATTGAGTTTTTCCAGAGCTTATGTGCTGAAAATATGAAGCAAATTAAAGTCGCCTGGCTTCAATTCTTGCACAAGTTGAATTTTGTACGCTTTTAGACCGAGATCCTGACGTAATGTACGCCAAGTACGAATCGATTCTTTACGGTTTTCGCGTACACTATCAGCTACTGCTGCTATAGTCTATTTACTACGTGCCGAATGTGGTCTTACCGGTCGAGTGTCATCCAATAATGTAAGCTGTGACTCAAATTTGCGAATGGTATTGGCAAAAGTGGTTTCAGTATGTCGATTATGCGTACCGTAATTTCCTCGAATCGCAAGAAAAACATTTCTCACAAATGACTGATTTTCGTAACAGTCTTTCTATAATGATTTGCCAAACGATACTGAACAAAAATGACAAAGGAGTTTGATAGGAGTCACGTGTGATCTGTCAAGAAAAGCCTATTGAAAATAAAACCCCACAATGAATCACCCTATACCATATATATGTAATATGTGTGTACTGAAAAGTTGAAGACGGATACTGACTTTTATATTTTTTATCACTTTTAACTTAAAAGTATGTACATATGGACAGTAATGTAGATTCAATTTATTATATTTATTTCAGATTTAACTTTGTATGGACACTTACATTTAAGTTGTTGCCTTTTGTAATTATCTTTAAATTGACACTTTTTGGTTTCAAATGCTATTTGCTGGTTAAATTTCAAAGGAGCACACAAAAGGACTTGTTTTAAATTCGACTAAGTTATTGTAGGTTTTCAGTTTTTTTTTTTTCTTTAAATTTCCGGCTCGAAGGCCAAATGTTCAACCGTATATGTTAAAAAAAAAAAAAACAGCTATTATCTTTAAAACGTTATAAAATCCAGAATTTATTTTGTGTTCGCTTAATGTTTTTATTTATGTTACAATATTTCAAATGGATATGTTGCTTAATATTTATGACATTTATTTTGACATTCATGGTTGATCGTATATTTTTCAACTACAATATTCACGATTATAAATCTTTTTTACTGATACCTTTAAATTTGAAAATTCATTTTACATGTCTTCGATAACTGCCTACCGGCTTTTACAATATATTGTTTTTCCAATCCTCCACAAAAAAGCGACATTTTATAAAGTATTGTAACAAACAATAACAGTCTATTCTTTCCGAGGGGATATTATGCGATATTCCTTAAAGCAAAAAGTGACTTACTGCCATTGCAAATTTTTTGGTGCGGTTTGTGGTCCAGCGGAATCATTGCCTCGTATTTTTTTCAAAGATGACCGTGAGAACAACGTTACCAACAATGGTGCTTTCTATCGTTCAATGATTTCTAACTTTTTTTGGCAAAAAATATACGCGCTGTGCCTAGTCGACATGTGGTTCCAGCAAAACGGCGCTACATGCCATACAGCATGTGAATCGATGGACCAATTAAGAAATGAGTTTTTATAGGGATACATCAAATCACTCGTCTACGCTGATAAACCAGCGTCAATTTCAGCCTCGGAAGTCGACATTACACGTGTTACTAGCGAGATACCAAAAAATATGTTCGAAAAAGTGATTGAAAATTGGACTTTCCGTATTGACCACTTAAAGCGTAGGCGTGGTCACTATTTAAATGAAATTATCTTTAAAAAGTAAATGACAAGCATTAATCTATTAACTTAAATGAGAATTGTAGACACTTGTGCAATTTTTTTGTTTTTTTTTTTTTTGACAATTAATAACCAAACGCTTAAAAATGACTTATTATTAAGTCTAATAAATGGCCCCCGCAAAAATTCAAATTATATTAAATTAAAAATTATGTTCATGAGCGTCCAAATCAATGACAAAACACAAGAAATATTTTTGAAAAAAAAAAGACTCGTAAAATACAGTAATATTCACAAAATTCAGTTTAACTTATACATAAATCAATATAAAAATACTCAAATAATAACAATTACATGAGCGGAACCCTTCACTCGTACCAATTTTTAATATTGTTTTATACTAATTCCAGTGTAGTCTATGATATTATAATCTAAGATTGGATTGTGAAGTAATAGCCACAAATCGTTTTTTTTTTCCATTGATTTGGTGTACAAATTGTATTAAACTGACCTATAATCTAAAGATTGTATATCCCATATAGCTGAATTTGAGTTCTTCCATTCCAATTTTAAATCTATAAACACACAACTAGGTGTTACGATTATTATTACGGTATTATATTTGTTTCACAAATTTTCTCAAACGAAAACCTTTTGGTGAAAGAGATCTTGTTTCTTAAGATTAATGAGATCGATATTATTTATATAGCAGGGTTATTTAAATTGCTTATTGTTAACTGTAAGCGTTGATGGTTGAGTTAAAATATGAATACAATTTTCTAATTTAGAAAACTCACATTACTAAATCAATTGTGAGTTGTAGGATCCGAAAATTCTCCCCTCACGAAAAAGCTATTTTCGAGCCCCACAGAAGCTCTGAATGGTATTTCTTCTGCTCAAACATTTGGTCTAAATCATCCTGAAAAGAAAGTTCAAAAATGTAGAAGAAACTCTTATAGAACTTTTAATGAATGAAAACAAAAATGGTGAAATTTTGTTCAAACCGATTAGTATGAACAATCAACAACTTCTGTTTCGTCCAATAAAAATGCCAAAAGAATTAGAATTAGCGCTATGAACTAAAATTGTATTCACAAGGCGTGAACCTTGTAGGATCCGAAAATTCTCCCCTCACGAAAAAGCTATTTTCGAGCCCCACAAAAGCTCTGAATGGTATTTCTTCTGCTCAAACATTTGGTCTAAATCATCCTGAAAAGAAAGTTCAAAAATGTAGAAGAAACTCTTATAGAACTTTTAATGAATGAAAACAAAAATGGTGAAATTCTTGTTCAAACCGATTAGTATGAACAATCAACAACTTCTGCTTCGTCCAATAAAAATGTCAAAAGAATTAGAATTAGCGCTATGAACTAAAATTGTATTGCACATTTAAAAACCATAAAACCGTTTGTCAAATCTTTCTAAATTTTCCACAAGTTTTATTCCACTTCCTTGCAGAGCGGTTATCATTGCTTATTAAATATCATTTTGTAATTTTGTCCTTATCCAACCTTAACCTTTAAGTATGGACGTGCGGTCACACAGGCTCCACAATATTTTGAATTTACTTGTTTTGTTTATTTTCTCCTCAATGTCAGAGACGCAACTCCTAGTTTTCTTGTTGTGTCCGCGCTGAGAAGAAGAAGACTGATGTCTTGGCGGTTATATCTGTCATTTTCTACAAATTTCTCAGCAATTCTCAAAAATTGTACAAATGTTCTCAGTACGTTACAATAGACGAAATGCTTGTTAATTATCATACGATATACCATATGCATACGCATAGCCAAAAACTTTTATTTTTACAATGACTATGCCTACACTGGGAAAAACTCTTATGGTGCAGGATTCACACACGGTGTGCCCTACGCCTAACGACACCAATTAAGGGAAACAATCGGAATGTAACGGCTGATAATTGGTTTTTGTCTATCCAGCTCGTAAGCAACGAGAAGTTAGTCAACTTGTATCTTCAATGCACCATACTGATGACATTGATGATAACACCAAGAAACCGGAAATCATACGTAAAGCGGATTAGACGTGGCTGGTAAAAAGTGCTCCATTTAATCAACTAGCCGCCGAAGAAGAAGATTGCCCATAGTAATAATTTACACAATACTTGACTTGAGCGGTATGAATGCTAATATATAATATAGTATGCATCAAGGCAAATACGTTGACCAAGGAGATTTTCTCAAAAATATAGTCCGTTCTCTATTGGTACCTCACATCCAAAGACGTATTAGTCAATGACTCGAGTTTTAGGCAAAGATATGGTTACAGAGGAAATCGCTGCACAAGAAACTAATAAGACAACTAGGCGGGGCTACAGAATTTGTCCTGCAAAGACACACAGAATGAAGACTTATGTCTGCAGTATTCACGTCCTATGTGCAAAGACTGCCAATACATTTGCCATAAAAGTTGAAGTTAAAGTTAAGTCAAAATTTTTATTTTTTCTTGCCTGAAGTGGTTATTACTATTTTTAGTCTCTTCTTGATTAAAATTGAAGAAAAATAAGTTTATTTTGTAAAATAAAAATATTTAGTTACTAAAAATTGCCAAAAATGTAAACTTTGTCGAAAAAGTCTTTCACATTTATCTTTTAACAAATATAAAGTTGATTATATAATCAGGTTTTTTCACTGTCATAAACCTATACTTTAATAACTACATAGTTTTGAAGTTACTAAAATATTTTTCTACGTGTGAATTTAGGAGCCTGTGGGGCTCCATGTCCAAGGTAATGTTGGGAAAAAATAACGTCCACATTTAAAGGTTAAGGTATCAACTCTCTAGGATTATAGCTAATTACTTACACGATTAGTATTTATTAGTGTAAGCATAAAAACAGAAATAACTTGAAATACTCGTGTTTTTTGAATGGTAAAATTCTGGTCCCAAACCTAGAAGAGTAGAATATATAATGGTAGTAATAAAAATACTGTACTGACTTATATAATATATTAAAGCATAGATTTGCAAAATACAAAATGTAAAAAATTAATTTAATTCGAAATTATACGTACATATATTATTTTCTAATTCTTGCTTTTTGAAACAATATACTATTTTTAATACCAATTTTTAATTAAGCATATACAAAGTATAAGAAATATTTTCATATAGAGTCAGAATAGTTTAGAGAAATGTTCTTTCCTGTGGATGTCATAATTATGTACATGCTATACATGCAAATATTAAATACTCGTATATAAATTCAAATTAATAATGTAAATCGTTACAAAGGCACCCTGTATTCGTTAAAGTACTTTGTCTTCAACGAAATATTTTGAAACTAGTAACTTTAACTAGTAAGTTTTCTTTATATTTAAATGTCATATTTAGACTACTGGTTTTAAAAAATATTATCGATTTCGGAGTGATTTGATTTGATTCGTTTTGTGTTTAAAATGTATTTCATACACTTTTTAATGCTCATAATCAGTTCTTTGCCATTACAATCAAAAGGAATTACAAATGAGAAACCATTAGGTATTTTTGTATAATTTAAATTCTGGTCTTAAATATGCTTCTTCACTTTTTATAGAATTATAATTGAAATCTTCAACAAGTATAAAATAAATACATAAAAAAACATATTTAAAATATGACTCCTTTCGCTCATGCAATCAGTGATAACGAAATCTTTAAATTAAAAATATACGTAAGAAATAAAACTATAAATTAAATGCACATTGCAACTAAACTTCACAATAGAATATTTTTTTTTTATTTTTTCAGTTAAAAAAAGAAATAAAAAAAATTATTATCACATTAAAACTGCAAAGACGCACGCTTTAGTATTTAAGGATCTTGGTACGTAGGGTCAAATGATATTCACATGCGTTTTATGGATACACCCCATAACACTAATATAGGTATTGTTTTAAATTGTTTAGATTGTTGCTATTCAGGGCAACGATACTGAAAGAGCTTTATACCCGATCAATGACTCAAATTTGGTTTGAAGCAATCACTTTGCTCATGAACTTAAAAAATACGTGTTGGTAGAAACATTCGAGTCATGTAGATACATGCATTCGAGTGTTCAGGTATTTTATGCAGTATTAGCAAATAATGAGATACTGCAGACACTAGAATATACCCTTACCCATGTCCATACATAAAACAATATTACATTTCATATGTTGTGTTTTTTGTCGTTTGTTATAATTATGAATTTTGTTCCTTATCAGTAAGGAATGAAAGTTAACGCATTTTCGTTTGTTCGGGTGGTCGAACACACTCGAGACAATAGAGATACTCGAAACACTCGAATATACTCTTATCCATGTCCATAAACAAAACAATATGTATCGATTTGCATTTTGCATAATCACCAGTTACTGTGATTATTTTGTGCAAAGTGGTTGATCAGTGGCTATTGGTAGTAATTTCGAGTTTTTATATAAAAAAAAAATATTTTCAAAGAATGGAAATTGAAAATTATGCTCAAGGTCGAACTCGTGGTCACCATCTTATGTCCCCTTCAGAACCTTGTGACTTTTGTCCGAAACATTTTTTGCGATATCGCGTAATTTTCGAGTAATTTGGATGTCTCAAGTTAAAAAACTCACCCTGTATAAGCAAGGCTTTAGAAAAAAACACGCCCAAACTGCAGCCGCCATTTGTTTTCTAATGTATTGGTGTAGTCGTTGGCTGATACAACAGAAATTGCAGATATTTTAGAATCGTGCAAAAAAATGGTAAAATATTTAAAAAAAGCAAATTTACAGCATTTCCTAACCACTTCTCTGAAAAGCCAACGACTATTGCACATAAATATACCTATTGTTACGGTTTTAGTGGAAATGTGTAAGAATTTTGAAATTGTATTCAAGAAATTGCAAGTTTGCAGTTCTCCATCGCTTTTCCAAGTTTTACCATCAATTTTAAAAATTAAAAATCTCTGTGAACCAAACAGTGAAGATGTAGGTGCAATTTCCGTTCTTAAACAAAACATTGGAGAAATATGGGTCACCAATCTAAATTTATGGCATAAAACTGCATACTTTTTATATCCACCAGCTATAAATATTCAGCCAAATGATTTAGATATAATAAAAAATTTCTGTAGTTCTCAAATTAAAGATAAGGCAAATGAAGCACCATCTCCCATTGAGCCAACGTCGTCGGTAATTCCAGAAAGTGACTCTTTAAGCTTAAACCAAAGTCAGTCAAATCAACCACCTTCAATTTCTGACACCACCAACGATGCAGTTCTTTTTTTCTAGTCTTCTAAACATATCTGCCTCAAAAGTCATAGCCTGAAGACGAAGTAGAGAGATATAATAATGAAATAGTGGATGACTAAAAGTTTTAATTTGATGGAGTGGTGGCAAACAAATCAAAATAAATACCCTCATTTATCGCAACTAGCTTTGCAAAATCATTCAATGCCAGCTAGCAGTGCAGCGGCTGAGAGATGCTTTTCTTTGACTGGCAATATAATATCAGAAAAACGAAATAGACTAGCACCAGAATCGGTTGATAGCTTTTTGTTCTTAAAATCATATTATAAAAATTTTAATAATTAAAAGTAATAAAGCTTAAATATTGGATTTCATATGTTGTGTTTTTTGTTTTTATTGTTTGTTGTAATTATGAAATTTGTTTCTTATCAGTAAAGAATACTGATAACGCATTTTCGTTTGTTCCGGTGGTTGAACACACTCGAGCCAATAGAGATACTCGAAACACTCGAAACACTCGAATATACCATACACTCACGATGAATTCAAGCATATGGAGGCATCCATCCGTTCGGTAACATTCATTCGTGTCGAGACATATACGAGATTAAAAATCAGTAATAATACCCTACCGCACAAACTCGAAAAAATAATGTTGTGTCTCATACATGTTTGCCCAAGAATTTTTGTTTCGAGTGCGCAGCTTGAACGACCACACATCTACTATGCGTTCGATTGACTTGTATCGAATTTTTGGCGACAATGATCGAATCGACATGATCATATTTGGTAGCCACCCTCTGCAAAGAACTGCAAACAAGAAGCCAGTTTACAATCGGTGGTATAGCGAATTTCTGTTTTGTTGGCGACAGGGTACTCGTAAGCAGATGTGAAAGAAATTTGAATGCAGGTTCATTAACCTTATAATATTGCTGAAATCTGAAAGAAATCTGTATTCAACAGAGAAAAATTAAAAAAATATTATCGTATTCTTACAATGGTTCTTTCCATTCCAAGGGACTAGAATGGTCTCCTAAATTACGCCTTACACCTCGTTTTTGAATAATTTTTTCTTCCTCCAGTAATAAACGCAGCCCAATGCTAATCATTTTTATAACTTTTTAATATCCTTTACCGGCGAAAAATGTATGTTTTGATATCTTTATTTATTTAGTTGACAATACATGTTTTCCTGCTGTTAAATCAGAAAACTCATAAATAGATTTGTTCGGTTTGCTCATTTTTGGGAACGAACACTAAAATCTTTTTTTAACTTTTTAGATTTTTTTTTTGTAACACAAATCAATTCTAGATATACATAAAATATTGTCGGTTCACTGTAGTGGCCATATTTTTACAAAAATTGTCACTCCTAATCAATTTTTTTTTTCTTGTTAACAGGTAATTTAGATTTTTAAATTCCAGAAGTAAGATTTGTTACACTGATCGAACAAGCCTATTTTTCGAACTATCAAGACTTAATTCAAAGTGAAAGCCTATTTTTCGAACTGTCAAGACTTAATTCAAAGTGAAATTTCGTTAGGGCGAAACCCCCAAAGAGTTCAGATTCTGACCGAGTGAAAATATTTCATGAGAAAAGTCCTACGGCCGAAACTCACAATAGGGCTGAATGTGTTTTGTTTTGATATCATATACCAAAAAAATGTTATAGATTCTGTATTTTTTATATCTCGAATTATATCTTAAATGAACGATAAAAATAATTTTGTGCTTAGTCTTCGCTGAAAATATATTTAAAATGTGTTGCACATTCAAAAACCATAAAACCGTTTGTCTATTCTATCTAAATTTTCCTAAATTTGCTACCAAATTGATGACGGTATAGTAAAGTATGTATGAAGAACCTTCTAACTGCGTGCAGAGCGGTTATCCTAGCTTTTTAAATATCATTTTGTAATTTTGTCCTTATTCCACCTTTAGGTATCCACTTTGCACGATTATAGCAAATTACTTACTCGTTTGGTATTTATTAGTGTAAGCATAAAAACAAATAACTCGTAATACTCGTATTTTTTGGATGGTAAAATTCTGATCCCAAACCTAGTTTATACAAAAGAACAGTGGAATATGTAATGATAGTTATAAAAATACTGTACTGACTTATATTGTATAGGGTCTATAACTTAATTCGTGCGGTTTACTAAGAGATGGCGTAACCTTTATTATACCATTGTTATTATTCCATTGCAACATGCGTTGGAAAGCTACTGTCATTGTACGTCATTTCAATATATGTCATTCATTTGAAACGTAAACAACAATCTTTTTTTCACTCAAATATGTCGAACTTTGAGCATGAAAAAGTGTTTTTGCGGGGAGTTCTTCTTCATTACTGAAAACTGCTCCCGAAAGTCATCGTATTTTGGTGGAAGTTTATGGTGAACATGCGCTAGCTGAGCAAACGTGCCAAAAGAAGTTTGCACGATATAAAAGTGGTGATTTTGCCTTGGAAGACGATGAACGTCCTGGGCAGCCAAAAAAGTTTGAAGATGAAGAACTGGAAACATTACTCTATGAAGATTGTTGCCAAACACAAGAAGAGCTCGCAGAATCCTTAGGTGTCACTCAGGACATTTCAAAACGTTTAAAAGCAGCTGGATATATTCAAAAGCAAGGAAATTGGGTTCCACATGAACTCAAGCCTAGAGACTTCGAAAGGCGGTTTTGCATGTCCGAAATGCTGCTGGAACGCCACAAAAGGAAGTCATTTTTGCACCGGATTTTTACTGGTGATGAAAAATGGATCCATTACGACAACCCCAACCGCAAAAAATCATATGTGAAACCCGGCCAACAAGCCATGTCAACGACAAAGCCGAATATCCATGGCGCAAAGCTAATGCTCTGTATTTGGTGGGATCAGATGGGTGTGCTGTATTATGAGCTGCTAAAATCGGGTGAAATCATCAATGGACAACGCTACCGAATACAATTAATCCGTTTGAAGAGAGCAATTGCCGAAAAACGCCCGAAATATGCGACCAGACACGAGGCAATAATTTTCCATCATGAAAACGCTCGGCCCCACGTTGCTATTCCGTTTAAGAACTATTTGGAAAACAGTAGATGGGAAGTCTTAGCCCACCCGCCTTATAGCCCAGACCTTGCCCCTTCTGACTACCATTTGTTCCAGTCGATGCAGAACTACTGAAATACGGTTCACATCAGAGCAGAATAACAAAAATTGGCTTGATTCATTCTTGGCTGCCAAGCCGGAGCAGTTCTTTTGGGATGGGATCCAAAAATTGCCAGAAGGATAGGAAAAAGTCATAGCTTCAGATGGGCAGTACTTTGAATAATACTATTGTACATGGTTTTCTTAAATAAACGTTCAAATTTTGAAAAAAAAAAAACCGCACGAATTAAATTACATACCCAATATAATATATTAAAACGTAGATCTGCAAAAAACAAAATGTTTAAAATTATTTTAATTTGAAATAACTCGTACATATTTTCTAATTTTTGCTTATTGAAGCAATATACTATTATAAATACCAATTTTTAACTAAGCATATATATAGTATAAGAAATATTTTCGTTTGGAGTCAGAATAGCTTAGAGAAATGTTTTTTCCTGTATTTTCATCGAAATATTTTGAAATTAGTAACCTTTTAAGTTTTCTTTATATTTAAGTCATATTCAGACTACTGGTTTTAAAAAGTATTATCGATTTCGAAATGATTTGATTTGATTCGTTTTGTGTTTGAAATGTATTTCATACACTTTTTAATGCTCATAATCAATTGTATGCCATTGCAGTCAAATGCAATCACAAATAAGAAACCAATAGGTAATTTTTCTATAATTTAAAATAAAATAAAAAGAATATTTAAATATGACTCTTTTCTTTCATGCAATCAAAGATAATAACTAATATTCTGAATTAATAATATACGTAAGAAGTAAAACTATTAAGTGCACATTGCAAATAAACTTCACCCTAGAATGTTTATTTTTTTAGTTAAAATTGCAAAAACGCACTCTTTAGTATCAAAGAAACTTGGTACATACGTATAGTGAAGTTGAAGTTTTTGTTACATTATTTAGTTTAAACATGAACACACATGGAAGTGTATACACATACCCATATAACTTATAATCAATGATTTTAGTAACTCCAGCTTTTATGCATGGCTTGCATATATGTATGTTTATTCATATACATTGCAGTTAGAATATTATTTGCATAAAACTGCTATATTTTGCAAAACATGCATTCACACGAATTCGAAAAATCAAGAAAACTTGGAACTTGATGTTTTTAAATTATTATAAAATGAACTAATCATTTAATCATGTTTGTTTTTTCAGTAAATCTTCTGAGTATAGTTCATTTTTATTTTTGTTGTTCTTACAAAAAGTAAAAGGCTTTTCTTCGCTTTTTAAACAGCATGTGAAAACAATAAAATTCGAATGGTGAAGGAGTCGCCTTGCTTTTCACAAAACTGCATTCATATACTATACTCGTATGTCCATATACACATGTATAAGAATACACAGGTGTTTTCTTAAAAACAATATCGTCAAATACAAAATCTTTCTGTTTTAGTAATTTCTACTTGAAAGCAATTTGGATGTGATCGTTGGAATAATCCCTCATAATTTTTAAAATTTATAAAAAAAAAAAGACTTCTAAAGCGTACAGCATTGATGAACTTACATAGATGCCAAACTTTCAAGTATTGGAAATTCAAAATTCGCTTTCCACTGACCCTGTCTGTGAATACGTGTGAATTGTCATCAACGCAATGTTACTCCTATTTTACACAAAACCCGCCCATTTTACTTATAAAATGTCATCCGCATTACATAAAATTGTGAACTTAACGTCCAAATCGCTCTTATTCTAGCAACTTTACTTGTAAATTGCTCTCAATCTAGCAAGTTTACTTGGAAATCGCTCAAATTCTAGCAGTATACTGACTTCTATTGTACAATTGGTTGGTAATTCACTTACAGTGCGTCTGGACGAACTTTAAGGGTTTGCAAAAGTATAAGTAGAGTTTGATTTCTAAGTTAGTGTTTTACCTACCGTAAACTGACATGAGAATCGTAAAGTACACGAATGATTCTAGAATCTTACGTGGGTTTTTTTGGAAGGAACCGGCTGAAATGTACAATGAAAATATATAACCGCAGCTGCCGACAGGCGCGGCAGTTACTTTTGTCAGGTAGCCATCCCCATCAGACGGGCAGTTACATATGTATATCACTTGCTATAATCTTGCAGTGGAATGGATTTTTCTTAAAACTTGGTTTTAATAATTCTTTAAAGTATAAATGTAATAAATACTAGTAGAATAAAAATCTTCAAAAATGATTTCCTTTTTTTAATTTCAGGAGTAGGTAACCCCTTATTGTTTTCGAGAAATAGTTGCTTTTTTATGGAATTATCAATTTGACAACATTGTGGGCAAAAATTAAGTAAGGAGAACTTACATTTGTACACAGTACCAAAACATTTACTTAACTTTTCTTAAAGTAATTGTCAATGGGAAACTACTCTAAGTACATACCATATTTCAATTCTTATTTTGTAGGCTTTTATACAATTATCAGATCAAATATCACTTAAAAGCAACGTTTTTCAAGGACTTATATCTACCTAGCTTTTTCTACGCATTTGAATTGGTATTATAATAAAAATATGAAAATTAAACTATTACACCAAATCAGTAATGTTGTGTCTTTGACGATATTCAGATATTATAACAAAAAAGCAAACCTGATAAAAAAAATTAACATTATTACGGCAAATTTTTTGTAATTCAGTTTTAACTGAGTTTTGGTGTTTTTCACTCCTTCATTTAGTTTGATACAGTAAATGTATACAATTTCAAACTTAAGATTTTCGGAATTTGTTATTGTCGTATACAATAGTATTTATTTATTTCATGTGTATACAAAAAAAAAAAAAAAAAAAAAAAAAAAAAAAAAAAAAAAAAAAAACAGATTGTGCAGGTTTGATCTATCATAGAATATTTAATTTTAAACATTCATGTGCTCGTAGTTTTGACAATCTCACAAATAATGTTTTTCTTAACCATATTTTATGCCACAATCACTTAGTTGATTGCCAAAAATATGAGAAATGAAAATAATTATTGACGAAGAGAGTGAACATAATCAAACCACTATTGTACATTATATTTAATATACTTACGTATAGGGTAACTGCGACTTTCAAAAGTCGGGAACTCTATTTTTCAGAAAGCCTTTCTGAGATCTCAAAAAGATTACATACACAGTGACGTATATACAACGCGATAATTCACTATTTACAGAACGACATGGTGAATGTTGTTCGCCAGAACCAAGAACTTTCAGTGTTGTTTTTAAGTCTTGGAATAATAGCATGATTACATGCCAAGCAAAACATATATATTTGCTTCGTATGGATGGAGATTAAAAAGAAAAAACAACGGTTTAGTTTAAGTAGTTTTTGATTCATTTTAGAATACATGGCTTTAAATAAATGCCAATGTGATTTTAAAGTTATTTATGGTATTAATGGAACTTCTCAATTAATTATTCAATTATTCTGCGATACTCAAACCAGTCAGACGTGTTTTTCTTGTTTTAACTATGCACATGCTCAGTTTTCAGTTAAAATGTTTGTCAAATTGAATTTTCCGGTTCTTAACCCCAGTGCTCGAATAGTGCAAAGCCCCTATCTATAATAAGTTGCAACCAAACTAAGAAAAACTAAAAAAATACTACCCAAAAGTAGTAACAATTTTTGGTCGTTCGTCAAAAATATTAGGAATTCTGCTTCATGCGCAACCCCAACGCGTACATTCCAGTTGTTAGCTCGTTGGACAAGTCCAATCTGCTTGCTGTACACCAAGCAGCCGGCTCAACATTTCAAGACTGTGCTTTTTCCCCGCTTACATTTGACTGCGTCGAATCATCAATGGGACGAATTCACTTTCGCACTCGTGTAGTACCATGAGTACTTAAAGATCCTAACATACACAAATTCGCTGCCCAGATGGTATATCTCCCCTTTTTCTGAAGAAGTTTTCTTCCACGCCCACAAAACCATTGCTTAAGTTTTTTAATCAATCCCACACTTTAAGACTTTTTCCGAGCAGATGGAAAACAACGTTTGTTCAGCCGATCCCTTAAATAGGCGAATCATCTTCTCTCTCATCCTACAGACCCAATTCACTTACACCCTTTCTTTCCAAGATCATGAAAGCTGGCGGTACGGTCCATTGTTGATTTGACAGCGAAAAGTGGAACCAAAGTGTACATTTATTTGTCGAAAGCAAGATAGCTGCACTTGATATTTCTAAGGCATTTAACAAAGTTTGGTACAGGCGTGCATTAGGGATCGACGACTCTCTTCTTCCATGGATTAGAAATTACCTTTCGGATCGTTAAGTTCAAGTTGTCTGAAATAGTTTCATGTCTTATATTCACAAAATGCATGTTGGTGTGCTTTAGGGTTCCGTTCTGTTTCCGACACTTTCTTTAATTTTCAGAAATGATATCTTGTCTGCTACTTGTAATCCAATATATTCCTTTGCTAGCGACAGTACAATCTCCTTTTCATATTCCATTCCGAACTCAAGTTACTGCTAATCGGTCAGAAAATGGAAACGGCAGCGTATGTTAAGCTCATTAAATTCCAATATTAACAGGATAAATAATTGGGAAACTATCAACAAAGTGGAATTTAATACTTCCAAAACACGATGTGTCTTTTATTTGAGATTTAAATACACAGCCCTTATCCATAAATGGAACTTGTACTGTCGAAACCGAAAATTTCTATATGTGTCAATGAAAATTTAGAATGCCATATATTCGATGTCGTCAAAACCCCTAAATTTCTTCCGGCCTTAAACTTAACCCCCCCCCCTCTTATACGGCCTTCTTCCTCACTTAGTTTCCTTCACCCGAGCTGTGTGCAAACATATATTACTAAGGGTATATTAACTCCTTCAGCGATTTAATAACGTAGGTTCTCTACCTGCCTATCTCTTCGTTATCTCTCACTACAAACGCTAACAAAGACAACATGTTCGTTATCTCTCACTACAAACGTAAACAACGACAACAGGTTAGAACAAGCAAAAATAGAAACTTGTAATTCGAAAACACGTAAACAACGATAACATGCTTCATTATCTTGCAATACAGAAAACATACTTCAACATAATAATCCGATGCGTTTGTATTATCGACATAAACAGCAATACGATAACAACCTCATCCTAGTTAGTGTAAATAGTAGTAAGGTCGAATATTGTACACAGTCTTAAATATAAATAAACTGCACGCATTTCGTCGCAGTAAAAAGAAAAAACATATTTTTTTGATTCAAAACAAAGAATATACATTAACTGAGGGCTCAAGCCGGGCTAACTCCTGACTGCAGCCACATATCCTTATAAAATAGGATAAAAGAAAAAATTCCAAAGGAAGATTTCCAACTCTAAATGGTTGGAAAAAGTGAAAATTAAATACCATAAAAAACCAATACTTCAAGAAAAAAGCAGATCCTGAAACAGCGGAAAGCAATTTTTCAGAGGAAAAAGTTTCAACGTGCTGTTGACAAAACGCGTAACATGGGCATAGTACCCCGGCGTTAAATCCCGGACCCTACAAATTAATTTGTATCGTTCCCTTGATAATAAAATAAATAAATAAAAAGTGAAAGATTTTTTTCCACATTGGATTCACGCATCAGAAGAAAAAACCTATTCAACTACTTACGACCAATAGGGAAAAAAGAATACCCAATGGAAGACATTGCAGCACTAAAAGCACAAATTGAGATTTTCACGCAAACTCTGGAGAACATGCAAACAAAGGTCAACAACAGTGGAACAATATGAAGACTTCACACCTAATATCACGGATGCCGACCAAATAAACCTCAAAACATTCGAAGTCAAACCATGTTTGATGCACAAATATCACCACACATAAGGTACAATTAACGACAAAACCCTCCGCCACAAATCTACAAGGACAACAGGATATACAACCCAAATATACGTGTCGAATAAAACCATCAACCAACAGAAGGTACAACCCAAACGTATATAATCATCACTCACCATCAGAACCAATGGAAGTGAACAACTCTCGTCAATATGTGCGACTTACGCAACACTTTCAACAAACACAAAAGCGCCACAATCCATTCAGAGAAAACCAGCATACAACAAAACGTGAACGAGTACCGTCATCAAAAAACTACAATCCAAGCAAAATTCAACGAGTAAACCAAATCAGAGATGAAGACCTACAATGACTCACCTCACACGTCGATGATACCTACAAAACAGGAAGTGTTTTTAAGGAGAATAAACGGATTGCCATGTCTACAAAGACGCTAGCAAAAAACAGGTACATCCGTTAATATTTTAATAGATACAGCACGACAAATAATTATATTAATCAAAGTGTAAATTAGGAATATCTATACCTATAAGGCCAGGAAAAATCAAAACGATTCATGGTTACTCTTTCACCAAAGCCAAAAAAATCATTACACTATTTAACAATAATTTAGCATTTTTTGAAAACGAAGCGTTAGAGGAGTTCGATATGTTTTTAGGTGAACACGGTCTTAGAGTTATAAAAGAAGAAATTAATCTTTTTGAGTATAAACATACACGTAAATATAAAACAAATGAGAGTAGCTAACATTATGTAAATTATACAGTTAATAATGAAAAATATTGAAGTGATATTGAAAATATTATGCGAATAAATAATGATACAAACGAAGGTAGGTTCACAACTACAATACAAGGTACAATTAAGACAAAATCCGAAGATCCTATTTGGGTGAAGCAATACCCGTATCCAATCGCAGATAACGAATTTATAAAAAAATGAAATACAAAAATTATTAGGCAATCAGATTATACAACCTAGTAAAGGTCCATACAACTCTCCAATCTGGACCGTCGCAAGAAAAGGTACCGATAATGAAGGGAAACATAAAAGACGAATGATAGTAGATTTTCAGAAGCCTAATGCTCAGACTATCACTGATAGATACCCTATCCCAGACGTTGCAATGACTATTCAAAATCTAGGTAAATCAAAATTTCTTACGACATTAGACTTAGAGCAGGTTTTCACCAAATCTTAATCAAAGAATCAGAGTGTGAATGGCGCAAAGTATGAACTCCTTAGAATTCCTTCTATATTTCTACGATGCGTATTCGTACGTACACATACGTTTATATTGACGATGTACGATGTACACATACTTACAATAGTAAGTGCACTCCACAATGCAAATATGAAAATTTCAAACGAAAAATCACATTTTTTTCAGAATTCAGTAGAATACCTCGGACATATAATCAAATATAAGAAAATAACTGTAGATCCTAACAAAATTCAAACTATAAAAGTTTTTCAACGCCAAAAAATCCAAAAGAACTGCGCTCATTTTTAGGCTTAGCTAGCTATTATAGGAAAATTATACACAATTTCGCCGCAAGAGTAAAACCCCTCAATACATTTCTACGTATTTTACAACATAATGCTAGTAATCAATCAAAGCGCAAAAATATTATTTAATCTAGATCATCCAGCATTCGACTCTTTAACTAAAATAAAAGATGCATTACAAGTATAAGTCGAATTATTCCAACCCGACTTCAACAAACCTTTTGAATTAACACCCGACGCAAGTATCTTTGCAATAGGAACTTTGCTCTTTCATAATAAGTAACCTATTTACTTTATGTATATCTAGGACCCTTAACAAAATTGTTAAAATTCAAAAACTAAGAAATTACCTGTACGGTATAGCAGACCTAACAATATATACAGATCATCGGTCTCTCATCTTTTCAATTTTTGACAAAAACCCGAACACAAAATTGAAACGATGGGAAAACTACATCGAAGAATACAGTGCTAAATTAGTATATAAACCAGGACACCAAAATGTGGTCGCTGATGCACTGTCTCGCTAACAGATTAACAATATTTCAAGCGACCTACAACACTCAGCTCAAAGTTCACCAATCGCTAAACTAAAACGCATAAAACTACCATTAAATACATTTAGAAATCAAATAATTATAAACTATACATAGTACAAACAACTCAGTAGAAATTTCTTCACAAAACATTTTTTCATATTCACGACACACACTTTTCTGTTCAACTAAAGAAGAACTATTAGACAGATTAAAACAAATAATAAACCCAAGGGTAACGAACGCCATAAAAATTGATGAAGAACTTTATTCCACATCGAAAATGACATTATTTCAACGTTTCCAAATGTACCAATTGTCTTAGCATAAAAAATTACAGAAGGCATAGAAAATATAGATAGACAAAAAGAAATATCAATGCATGCACACAAACGAGCACATAGGATTATAAAAATAACACTCAAGAAATACTAACTACATATTTTTGGACAACGCCAAATGTGTAAAAAGGAAGCACAAGACTGTGAAATCTGCCTAATAAATAAATGTGAACGCATGTCTGCGAATATATTCATTTAGATTTATTTCACATGAATGGTAACATTTATATTAGCACAGCTGTTAATACTCTTAATATTGTTACATAGGCGAAATTCCAAGTAAAAAGAATGCACATAAATACATTGAAGAAATCTTACCACAAATTTACGCCAATGCAAAATTAATAAAGACCGATAACGAATTAACATTCACAAGCATATGCAGCAAACAAGTATATGAAAAACTACAAACTGTACATACAGTAACACCAACACTCCATTCGGTAACCAACGGTCAAGTCGAGCGTACACACATCACTCTAATCGAACTCACTAAAGTCCTAGTGAAAGGAGAAAAACTCGAGGACGTGTTTTTTAATCGAGGAGGGTATCCTGATATCAAACAAAAACTGGAAAAAACCAAAATAAGGTACTTTTATACCATAATAAAAAACGCAATTGCATCACATACAAAAAAGGAGACATTGTGCCGAAATACGCCAAGCACATTGTAAACGAAGATAGGGGTAATGCTACACTTACAAACCGCGTTACAATTATATATAAGGATAATATGCGACTGCAAGCATGCTAAAAACGATTATTTTACTTTTTATCCTTACCGCCTTTTGCGACAATCTAACCGATATATGAATCAAAAAATAGACATGATAGAAACAGATCCTGTATACATTTTTCAGGACACTACATTTCTATAACATATAGCAAACCTTTACAAAATTTGCATATAAAGATTCAACAGAACAAATATTAATAAACAAAATATATGTTTTTACATCACAATTACTCCCAAACATCATTAGAACTAGACAACCACTTTACTCTCTAGGATCAGCTCTTAAGTTTACTAGATGGAGTGAAAAGTTACCGCCTTGGGAATGAAAAAAAAATTTTTTTTAAATGTTTTTTTTATTTTATTCAATACTTTTAGTTTGATACATTTATTAATAATTTTCCGGAAGGTCTGCAAAATACTCCTCCGTGGCGTCGACCTTTCCGACCCATCGAGCCCCCTCGGCCGCTTCGGAGCACTCGTGCCGCCTTTAGTCCATTGCTAGGCACTCATTCTGTTCTCTGGTGTTCAACAGTTACCAATCGACGCCAAAAGTCCGCCCGATTCCGCATCAGCAAGTCCAAACACTCTTTCGAAGTGCTCTCGCGTTCGTGTTTTCGGTCAGGAGTGAGTATGCGCGGCACCCAGCGGCACCCGGCACCCGGTCAGTCAACACCATTTCATCTATTTTTTTCACATTGTCCTCTGTAACCGCATCGGAGGGCCTGCCGCTGCGGAAATGATCAGTAGTGGAGTTGCGTCCACCACGAAACTCCCGAAACCAATATTTGACGGTGTAAACTGACGGAGCATTAGCCCCTTAATATTTATCAAATTTTTCTTTTGTTTCCTCCGCCGTTTTGCCTCTCAAAAAATAATGTTTTATGAGAGAACGAAAATCCTTTTTGTCCATACTCAACATGACGCAATCATGCAATCATAACTATCTATAAATATCCAATATTAAAATTGAAATGTAATTTATTCAATCTATATCCACTAGCACTTAACCAAGGAAACTTTTGTTAGATCCTAAGATATCAAAATGCAACAATATATTGACTCGTATTGAAAAATGTGAAAATTAAATACTCGAAAGCGGGAATATTATCACAGACTACGAGCATACCTGGAATGGTGTACAAATAGACGTACCTAAATTAATACAGTTCAACTACTCCACAACTGTTGATGGGAAACAATATTCCAACCATCAACAAGAATTCAAACATGACGAAAAACTAGACGTCCTGCGCATAATCGAATCATATGCCGATTACAAATTCAGCAACATCCAAAAAATATCAACTTTCCTGATACCAGTCCAAGAACGTCCCATACAATACTTAATTTATCTAATCCTGGAGCTATGCATAATGGCATTACTCAACCATGGCGCATACAAACTCTGTGAATGCAACAAAGTAAAAAGAGCAATAGTAAGAAGGCAAAGAAGTATAGCAGAACTTTTAAGACTCCGACAAGAAAGAAATTTAATCTAAAGCGAGGACGCTTCGTTTTAAGGAGTGGAGTTAATAACGTAGGTCTTCTACCTGCCTATTTCTTCGGCATCACTCACTAAAAACGTAAACAACGACACATGTTCGTTATCTCTCACTACAAACGTACACAACGACAACTTGTTTCAACAAGCAAAAACAGTAACTTGTAATTCGAAAACACGTAAACAACAATAACATGCTTCATTATCTTGCAATACGGAAAACATACTTCAACACAATAATCCGATGCGTTTGCTATATCGACATAAACAACAATACGATACCAAACGCATCCTAGTTAGTATAAATAGCAGTCAGATCGAATATTGTAATCAGCCTTCAAAATATAAATAAGTTGCAAGCATTTAGGCGAAGCAAAAAGAAAAAAAAAACATATTTTTTTGATTCAAAACAATGAATATACATTGCTAGCGCGAGCTGATAGCAGAGCGTAACGAGGTTTTAGTAACATGAGATAATAATATCTGTAACTTTTTACTTAACAATTTCCATGATTCCATAATAATGGAAAGTAAAACTGTCAAATCACGTCAACTTCTCGTATTATTGACTTATTTATGAAAGCTACCTTCATGTGTTAAGTGCATCAATAATTCAATTTAGTTGTCTTGCTTGAACGATTGGTAATCGGAATAATCGAAATAATTTAAAAATTTAAGTTGTGTTGAGATAGTTTTAAATGAAAGTACAATACAATCTATAAACTAAAAATCCGTCGTCGCACTTGTAAAAATTGCCCCAATTAATTTTGTTATGTGAGTGACCAAAGCAGGCTTAACAACTTTATTTTATTCGTATAATAAAACGAGGCAAAGGATGGATTCCGAAATTGTTTTGTTTCTCGTGTTATGTTACACTTATCAAATGGTTAATGGGGAAAAGAAGTTGATGCGGTTCGCTATTCCAATGATTTGGCGTGAAGAAGTGAATCATTAGATAACTATTCATTTTGTTTAACTAAAGTCAAAGGGCTTTAAAAAAAATTAAAGATAAAATAGAATACCCTAAACTAGCTTTTGTGTACATGCCAATACATCATAGTGAATAATTTCTTGTGCCCACGCCTAGAACACAAGAACCATGTGCAAAGTCAAATGATAAGGATGACCGCGAAGAAAATTATGCGATAGAGAAGGAATTATAAATATAAAGGAAATAGGAATATGTACCTCCTAAAAGATTTTTTTTTTCCAAGAAAGAGAAACAAACATTTAGCACCTTCTTCATTCAGAACGAATCAGAGCCACAAAAATCTGTATTCCCTAAATAAAGGGGGGGCTAAACTTAAAAAAGGGACTAGCAGCTTTGACATCATTGAAAGCTGTAATAATTTTGAATTAGAATTTGGTGGGGACTGAAGCCCCCATTTATTTCGCTTAATGCAAGCTTAAGCTAACTTAAAAAACTAGGACTTAAAAACTTAAAAATTAAAACTAACTTAAGGGTTAGGGAGTAAGGGAGTGGTGGAGGAGATCAAGTTTAAGGCGAGAAGTGCTCAGGTTAAAATCAAAAAGGGGGAGGTTTGAGTTCACCTTACGGATGCGGTAGATTGATTCGTTAGAGCCATAAGAGGTGCGATGGGTTGAGATATAGAAGAGACGAAGACAGCGTAAATAACGAGGATTAGTGTTGAAGGAAATAGAGTTGTAAAGGGAAGCGCAGTCCACAGAACCGGTGAGCAGTCGATGAATGAAAAGAATGTCAGCTACGTCTCTGCGTCTTCCGAGGGTACTCAGGTTAAGAAGTTTGAGGCGGTCGCGATGGGGAGGTAAGATAAATGAGTCACTCCAGGGTAGTCCACGAAGAGCAAAACGAAGAAAACGACGTTGAATGTTCTCGATTCGGGATATATGAGTTCGCTGAAAGGGGGATCACACTTGGCTGGCATATTCGAGAAAGGAATATAAAGTGATATAAAGTGACCTTGTCACATAAGGGTTGCTAAATTCTTTAGATCAACATTTGATAAAACGGAGCGATGAGTTGGCTTTAAGGATTATCTCATCAAAATGCGAACGGAAGTTTAACTCTCTATCGTATAAAATTCCGAGGTCGCGAAGGGATTGCACCTGGGGTACAGGTTGGTCGTGCAGAAAATACAGTCTAGAGGGGGATTGATAGGACTTACGAGACAAAGTCATAGATTGACATTTGGAGACGTTAAACTCAAAGCAATTTTTTAGACACCAGGTGGAAAACCTATCGAGGTCTTCTTAAAGGAGAATAGGGTCTTGGTGTGAAGAAATAGTTTTGGAGAACTTAGTGTCATCAGCATAAATGGATACGAAGCAGAGTTTGATAATCCTTTCAAGATCGTTTATAGTTAGAATTCAAAGGAGGGGACCACGATGGCTGCCTTGTGGGATACCAGAAGTGGCTAAAAACGGCGTTGAGAAGGCTGACCTAAAGCGAACGCTATAGTAATGGTTCTCCATACGAGAAGATATCCACTTTAAAAAAATGGGGTCAAGACCGAGGGAAGACAATTTGAAAAGGATCAGTTGATGTGATATTATATCCAAGGCCTTAGCGAAATCTGTAGCAATAACATCAATTTCGTGTCCATTTTCTAAGGCTGAAAACGCAAAGGACACGAATTCAACTAAGTTTGTAGTAATTGATCTACCTTTTAGAAATCCGTGCTGACTGAGTGATATAAGTGACTTGCACTGAAAGCTTAGAACATCGTATAAAACACTTTCGAACATTTTAGGTATGTGAGAAAGCTTAGCAATCTGACGGTAGTTGGTTACTTCATTCTTTGGTCCCTTTTTGTGAACCGGGGTTATAAAAGAGGTCTTCCAAACTTGGGGGAATTCCCCTTGTGTGAGGGACAGATGAAATGGGAAGGAAAATAGGTACGAAAGATTGGAGGCACACTTTTGTGCTTTTGTGATATGAGAAATATTGCTGGGAGTCGATCTGGACCGGATAAAACTTTAAAACTTAAAAAAAAAAACTTTTCTTCGATAAGGTTGGATCAAAAGGTTGAAAGAGAGAGGGGTCAATGGAGAAATTGGGAAGGTACTTGAAATACATGGGGTCGGTTACGAAGGAGTTGTCTGCAAATGACTGCTTAAAAAAGTTTGCAAAATAGCTCGCAATAATATGTGGGAGGGGGGATATCCGTCTGATTTTCTTTTGTAGTTGACGAATTGATAAAATGTCTTAGGATATGGTATGATATGGTTGGTCTGCGCTGTGTCGAGAAGTCGCTGATAGAGGCAGTTATAGAGCTGGGTGAATTGCAGGTAAGTTCCAAGATAGTTAGAGTAGTCGTATTAAGAATTGGTGCGAGGAAAATCTGCCCATAATTTGTTTCTTTTATTACGTAAAGAGCGAAGTCTTCTGTTGTACCATGGAGGGGAAATAGAAGATTTTTTTATGCCGTAAAAAGGGGACGTAGAGAGAAATAGAATTAAATATTTCGCTGTAGAAAATGGAGACAGCATCAGATAAGGATAGGTTAGTAAAATCAAAAGAATATTTGCTAAGATATGTATTGATGGGAAGTGTTATTTGAATTGAGACAAAGTCAATTTTAGCGATGAGAGAAGAGTTGAGGTTATTGTGAATAGCAAGTAAGACACCTCTACATGGAGAATCAACTTTAGGAATGGCAGGGTCATTAACTATAGGGAGAGAGTGATCGTCATCTCCGAAGACATTTAACTAAGATGGGAATAGCTCCTGGCTCTTTATGTCGGGGATCAGATTGGGGTGAGAAACTCTTTTAGAGTGAACATAGCTGCGGAGAGCAGAGAGGTCATCCGCAACCTTTTGAGGATGTGTGTCGAAGATTTCGTGGTACCTGCTGTAAAGCTTTCTGAGACTAGTTATACCCGTAGGAAGACCTTCCTGTTAGATGGCGACCATGACACTTGTTTTTTTTTTTCCCTCAAAGCAAAAAGAGTCGGATGTGTCGTAAAGATATGCGAGAAAGAGACGTATATTTTCGTATATCTTTTTATCCCTTAGCCTAGAGAGGGCGTAACGGCATTCCGTGGTGTCTTAATTTTTTTGGGTCACTTTAACGTTAGGCGGTGAAAGGGGATCAAAAATAGGGAAACCGAGGGAGAAGGCGAGCTAGCAGCGGGATTTAGGATATGCGAGCTGATGAAGTTACGGTATTTGGCTCCTGTGGTAAGGTCAAAATCGGGAAAGCAGTTGTTAGTATTCGTGGGAGGGGGTATGGGTGGTTGAGCAGTGACAGTATCAAGGGCAGGGGTTAAATTAAATGAGACGCGTTGAAAGGGGTTGCTTAGGGATATAAACGGGAGGGGAAAAATTGGGAAATATTTTGGTTTTAAGGATGTGGATGGGGAATGGGTTGGGCGATGCTTCGTTCTTTTTCTGTATTTTTGTTGATTGGTTGATCCGTCCATTTGGTGACCCGCATCTTTCCTAGGTTAAGGTTGGTGATGGATGAGTTAACAAATAACCATTCGTATTTAGCCGGTAAATTAATTTTGAAATTCCATTTGTTTTTGTGGTGGGATGTTGGGAGTACTGTACATTGGCTAATGGTGATGCCATACCTCTTTTTGAAAAATTCGGATATCCAAGCAACATCTGCTTGAACATCTGATTCGTTGTGCTGAGTCGGTCTAGCATGCCTTGCCACTGTGAGGGTGTCTATGTCGCGTTATATTGTGTGAAACAAGTTTCCGTAGGGCGGCGACAGGAGGGGTTGGCGTTGGAGCAGTTATATCACCATACGATTTTTGGATTGATGGGCTGGTGCGAGTGTTTGGAGGTTGGCTTGTTGGCAATGATTCGGCTTCGGTTTGTAACAATTCTGTCAAAATTGAAGTATTGTAACTTTTGTGCGGTGGGGGATGGTTTGGAAGACAATCTATTTTATGGCATACTGTTCCAAGGAGATTTTCTAAATCATTCAACACTGTTCTATTCGTGGTGAATTCATTATTAAGCTCACTGATTTTATCGAATATGATATCAAGTATCGACCGTAATGATTTGGAAGTTGGTGATTATTTGTTGTAGGTTCGAGATGGAGATTAGATGTGGATGATTGGAGAAGGATATCGATGTCTTCCCGGAGAGAGTTGATGGAATTACATGTTTTTTTGTTGAAATCCATCATTGCGGAAAAGATTGAAATAAATTCACTTAATGCTGTACCAAGAAAAAAAATAGTATGGTTTAGACATAATTGTACCCGGGGTCAATGCTCGTCATAATTTTGTCAAAAAAAAAACACTGCCCAATTGCCTTCGTCAATTTCGTAAGATGCGCAAATCTCGCCATAACACACTGGTGTATCCAATACCAATCGTATTGTCGACACAACTAAACTGAAATCAACCACACATGTCTTCAGGATTACCAGAAAATTCTCTTGATTCAAAACAATTAAATCATTCCCTCGAACTTACACAGCACGTTTCAACTTATCTTCCAACTGCCGTATTAAAAACTCGTGATAGGGAAGGAATTTATCAAAATCTTCGTATACTGCTAGATACAGGGTCTCAAGTTTCATTTTTTACAGAGAGAACATTCTCGGATTCCAATTGTAGGAGTCGCATCAACTTCAACTGGTGTTACTGGTTACCAATGGCTTGGTAACTTTAAGGGGCACACCTAGTGTAAAATTTTCAAAAAATCGATTTTTCATATATCTATAGAAATATATGACACCTTTTAAAAAGTAGTCACTTAGCGGTCAGAAACTTATGTTTGTTAGTTAGTGTTCGTCATCATAAACCATTACAATATGACTCCGGTTTCTATTGTTAATCACTAGGTATACAGAAATGCATGAGTAGGCAAGATATACTCTAACGGAATTTTTGGTTTATAACTACGTCACATGTTTTCGGAGCGAGACACATTTAGTTTTACTGTGACCGTTATACTGAGTACCACGTAAGTTATTTTAGTTAAAATGAGTAATCAACCTTTGTATTCAAACCAAAAAGTTACTCACGACATTCCCAAGCATAAATCAGTTTCAAGAAAACGGAGGTTTGCGGGAAATTAACATACATACATTCGAGCAGTCTACTGCGAATACAAGTACGTACCATCACAAAATAATGATAATAATATTGTGATTAATCCAACTCATGGATATTGCATTGTTCACTTTGTTTTAGTTTTTTATGCAACTAGTAATTTAGTAATGGCTAAAACTGGTAAAAAAATGCGACTTTTAATTAAGCAAGTCCACGAGGTTTAGGATTCAAATTCAAAATTGCTCTTCATGTGTGAATGCGGTGTTTCGAACATGAATGAAAATGCATTTTAAATAAATAGACATATAGTGGCTGTGATACATTTTTTGAGTATTGGAATGGTATGAACGGAGTTAATCTTTTTTGTGGTTTGATGGATTAAGCAAGTAAATTTTATCATCAAACTTTCGCTGGATGTTTCGCCAATTTATGGATAGCAGCAGAATCAGTTTGTAAATTTAGTATGGAAAGAGCAGTTTAAGAAGATAAGAAGCAGATAAAAGAGAAAGAAAATTCAGATACAAATTTGACAGTTTCGAAATATGGTACGTGGTAAAAACGTGGCCATATTTCACATTTTGTTGTGATAACCCTGTCTGGAAAATATTGTAAGAAAATCGTCGAACCGTGTGTAAAGTTCACTCAGATACTGTCAGAAGTGTGTTTAGGAAAATAAAAAAGACAGTGATCCCGAAGCTTACGAAGAAGGGGGTTGAATTATTCGCGGTATATTTGTGATGGTGATAGTGTCACATATAAAGAATTTTTAGATTTGAATCCATATGATACTCCGATAGAAAAATTGGAGTACTATCTACATTTTAAAAAAGGAATGAGATCATGATGCCGTAGTTTGAAATGAGCAGCAAGCCCTTTTTGAAGAAGACGGATGTGAATTATATGGGCCTAAAATAGCAAATTAGCTCTTAGTATAGTAGTATTTTTATCTATTTATAACAATTAAATCAATCATTTAGTTAAATTGATAGTGACACATTAATGCAGCTTTTAATGTTCTGTGCCAGCGTTCTATATAATGTTCTTACCCTTGTAGTACCACAAATGTTGGTGAGAGCTCTGAAGAGAATTGATTCAAATTGTGTACCTTGATCGGTGGTGAGTATTTCTGGAGTGTGATAACGTGCGACCCAATTTGCGTAGAAAGTAGTTGCTAGTGTGTCTACGTTTATATGTTTATGTGGTACAACTTCTGGCTGCCTTGTGAAGCGATCGATCATTGTCAAACAACAAAGGAAATACTGTCAGATCGATGTCAACATGATGTAATCGTTGGCCAGGAACAAGAATAGTCGACAAGAGTCGATTATATTGATGAACTCTTGACCGTTGACATTGTAGGCATGTTTAAAACCATTTTAATGCGTCCTTTCTAATGCTTGGCCATACGTATTTCTGGCAAAGTTGTCGGGAAGTAGACTTTCCACCAGGATGGGATAATCCGTGCACTGAGTCAAACGCTTTACATCGTAAAGGCGTTGGAGTGAATGGTCTGATGAAGCCAGTGCATACGTCACAAAAAATGTATCAATTTGGATTGGTCGTAGCTGTTGCAACTTGAGAGATGTACCTTTCTGTTCGATTGCAGGGCTTGCAGTTCTCGGGGATCAATTTTTGCTTCAATTCGTGATAAGGCGTCAGGTATCACGTTGTCATTTCCGGATAGGTGGTGTACTGAGATATGAAATCTAGCTGGCGAAGTCTTCTTTGGGATGCCTTTTGCGATTTTTGCATAGACCAGGGCCTTGTAATCTGTTTGCACAACGAAATGTCGACCATCGAAGAGATGTTTGAAAAATTTGACTGCAAGATGGACTGCTAGCGCAGTACTGCTTCTGCACCGAGATGAGTTTTCTGGAAAAAACACTAATTGGTTGTACATTATTACTTATTACTTGCTCTAATTTTGCGCCGACTGCGATGTCAGATGCGTCAGTTAAGACAATAAATGTCGCTTCCGACTAGTTTAGCTTAGTTGCCTTCCCATTACTTTCTTTGCATAGAATGAAAGCTTCTGCTTGCTGTAACCAAAGAACTTGCTGTGTGTTTATTTATTTTTTTTTTTTTTTTTTTGAATCTTTTGAAAACGCGTTGAGTGGAGCCTGAATTTGAGCAGTTTTTAATATAACGCCGGTAGTAATTCATAACTCCAAGCAAACGACGGAGTTGCAGTATGGTGGAAGGTTTGGGATGGTCTAGAATGGCTTTTAGCCTGTCTTCTGATTTACTACCGTATTTATTGATGACATGGCCTAGGTAGTTAACTTCTGTTGAAGTTGATGGTAAGTCCATGTTCTTTCAGACGTTATAAAACTTGGCGTATGTGCTCTCGATGTAAAGATTCCGATTCAGAAAAAATAAGGATGTCGTCCACGTAGAAAAACACAATGTCGAGTCCACGAAGTACCAAATCCATATGTCTCTGGAACATTTGTGTCGGGTTTTTTAAGCCAAACGGCATGAAGACGAGTTTAAATAGTCCGAATGGTGTTCTTACGGCTGTCTTTTGGATGTCTTCAAGAGCCATAGGGATTCGATAATAAGCCTTGTCTAGGTCAAGTGTTGTAAAGTAAGTTTTTTGGTTTACGATCTCCGTGAAATTCATGATATGGGGATCGGGTACCGGTCAGCTTGTGTTTGGACAGCAACGCTAACCGCCATCTTTTTTCTTTACCACGTGCAAAGAGCTGGCTCAGGGGCTGCTAGAAGGGGGACAGATTCCCTTTTTTATTAGAAGGTGAATGTCCGCTTTTGCTTGCTTGAGTTTGCCTGGTGCAAGCCGTCTTAGACGTTTTGATACCGGTTGATCTGAGGTAATTATAAAATGGTACATGGAGCTGGACTTGAAGGTAATGGGGACATTGTGGTTGGCGAAATGAACTCTTTAAGGATGTCACTAAATGGATGATGACTACTTATTTTTGATAGAATATATACGTCTGTTGACTCGACATGACCAGGAACTATTAGGCAAGTTATTGAGTCTATTATTTGTCTAGACTTGGGGTCGATAATTAGACCATAGTGTGCCATGAGATTCGCTCCGATTATGGCCATCTTTACTTCGGCGATAGTAAAAGACCATTTGATGGGACGTCGGAAACCAAGATTTAAAGTGAAATGTTTTTTACGATATGCGTTGATACGGGAGTTGTTAGTGACAAAAAGGATGATTTGCTGTGGTGAACTTTTGGTGGTTGTTGGACGAGGAAGGACAGAAATTGTGGATCCAGAGTCTGTTAGAAATTTTTGATTTGTGTTTTTATCAAACACAAATAGGCGGTATTCCTCAAAGTTGTAACAGCTATTGCCAACCGTTGGTTTCACTGGATGTAATCGCACAGATGTTTGTCGGACCAAGTCCGCGAAGTCATTTAAAACTTCTGGATCAGGTGCTGCGATGACACAATTGAATCGGTTGATGTCTGATCGGATCCTGTTGTTGTGAAATTGAGCTTCTACTTGAGCGAACCACAATGAGGGGTTTAATTTCCAGAAAACTGGCATACGGAAGTTTCAAAGCTATTTCCTGAATGTCCTCGTCTTATATTGATGGGTGTGAAAGTTGTGGTTGAGCTCTTGGAGAGCTAGGCTACGGGTTGGATCCGATAGATTTCCATTTTAATTTTTAATTTAATTTAATTTAATTTGACTTTTCCTCGGCGTCACCAGTTTTAGTGTCTTTATTTTATTACTAGATAATTTTTATTGAAACAATTTATTACAATCTCAACTGAACTGACTGAAGTCTTCAGAAGGAGAATCAGAACAGTCGTTAAAATATTTTTGAATTGAACTTGACCTAGTGCCCTCTGGTGGTTGGAACTTGTGACAAAGTGCCCTATGGTGGTTGGGTCGATGAACTACTGGTGCTGCTTGGTCTTCAGTGATGCCCAGTGTATGAACAGCTACACCCTTAACCCTTGCACAGACACACTGTAAGTGAATTACCAACCCATTGCACATCTCTATAACCTATCAGAATGGCTAAAGTGACAGCTAATTACAAGTAAAGTTGCTAGAATGGAAATATCTGGAAAGCTTGCCGTCTACGTTAGTTCATCTATGCTTGTTTAATACAGCCCCAAAGGAAAGAGTTGTCAAATCGTACGAGCCGGGCTGCCAATTGACGGAAATTTTTGGTTCGAAATTGTATAATGGTAATTCCAAAAATATTCATACTCTAGTAAAAAACCAGCGTAAAATAATACATTTTTCGTTTATAAATTTGTTTTTTTAAGTTAACTTCTAAGTGGATTTTGTTGAGCTTATTAAGCCCAATGTTGCTTAATTTCGATGGGAACTGATGCTCTAATCTTAGATTCACTATACATATGCAACAGTTTAATTCATTAACTTATAGGCATGCGACACTCCCACTCCCCAGCGTAAATATTTTATAAACGTATTTATTGGTCAAAACTCCTCACATCTTATAATGCCTGCGACTTTTGCTACCAGGTTTTTTAAAGCTACTTTCTTGTATTGTATAGCACAAAAAGCTGTGTCGGCCTATAACTAATGAATTCCCAAAAATAAAATGGCACTATAATATTTATGATTTTAAAATCGCACTTTCAAGACCTCAAAGACACTCCGAAATACTATGGTATTTTATCAGTAATTATGTATAAAATAAGGACATGTGTACAAATCTTATCGGAGTGCTCAGAACTCCACTACGGAGACAAGCATTAGTAGTAATATTGTGATTTTATTGAACAACAGAACGTTTCTAACACATTAAAAATACTTGTTACAAATTGCATAAAATTCACAAAATACAGCATTGACATTAGCCGTCAGCCAGATAAGAGAGATTTGCAATTTGTAACAGGATTTTATTGAAAATAAAAATAATATACTTAATTTAAATATACATACATTTAAAATGCTTCGTCTACTATTTGCTGTTGATATTTTAACGATTACTTTATGTAGCTAGACAGTGCACTCCAATATTCGCCATTTAGGAATGAAACGACTACGCTTGTTGATAAGGTGTGTTTTCCCCAAATATACTCTTCTAAACACCTTTAATATTGGGCACATTCCGATTAAATGATGCACGTCTTTAATAGCTCGCAGATTGAACAAAGAACATTCTGAACAATTGAATTCTGTAGAGGTGGTAAGCACTGATAAAATAGCAAATTTTCTCGCATAAATCCCAACAGATCATACACTGACATGATGATACTCAGTAATCCCCTTTTGGTAGGAACTATCATTTCATCAATGATGCTTGCATTGACACCATAAAATTTAAGTTCATTCCTAAAAGTATCACTGAACGGCTGCCAGTATATACCAAGGACCCTTTCTGTGACTAGGCATATCTGATGAAGATTGCAAATCTTATGAATTTCACACACCTGTCTAGTGATTCTGACAGCTTTATCAATATACACGAAGCTATCCACGTAGGCATCGACGTAATGATGGTGGAGAATGGCTTCGATAGCCCGTGTGTCATAATTACAATGCTCCTTGGCATTTACGTTCTTGACATATTCAGCAGCACATGGTGAAAAATCGGCCCAGAAAAATCGCTACGAACATCTGTCTTCAGGTCGGATGAGTACCTAATAGTACTGAAAGCTCCTTTACGAAAATTTAACATAACTGAAGGCATTGGCTTGAATAGCTGCGGTCCTTTAAGTAGGCATAAATTTAATGAAATCCCTTTACGGTAGCGGCGGAATCAAAAACTAAGCGTAACTTCCCTGGCTTGTTGGGATTTGTGACGAAAAAATATGCAAGGTACCACGTTCTTGGCTCTGCGATTGTGGCTTTGGAAGCTTGTAATTTTCGCGCATACCCTTTCATGACAAAGACTTGAATAACTTCATTGTTGGCAGTGGCGAACGAATTATATTTCTTCATCCATCTTACGTTCAATACCTGACAATTTTCTCATAGCCATAACATAGCTATCTGGCATTGTTTTAGAGTAGTCCAGTCTGGAGTCAGCCATTAACTTTAATCGTTGGTCACTTTCATTATTAGGGATGATTCTCCCCTCACTACTGGATTGACCGTCTTCGTTGTGCCGAAAACAACCCATCTTAATTCGGTGTTAGTAGCGTATGGGCCTCCGTATCTCAGATCCATAGTTTCCTTTGGCAGAACCGAGTGACAATGGTCAGGTCCAATGAGCAGCTTCGGTATAATATTGAAGTAAGACTGAGCTTACAAAAACTGATAAGTTAAAAAGACAACATTTATTTCCTTTAACACAAGCGCTTTATTCAAAATCACAATGTACGAACAATTCAAAATTAAATTCAATTTGATCCAATTATTTTTCACTTTATCTTTTACTTTAACGACAATATCACTACTACGCATACATATTGTAAAATGATTATGTAGGTACACATGATAGAACTTATTCTTTTTGGTACAAGCGCTTTATTCAATAAAATTTTAGTTAACAATTCGATATCATTCCTTTGGCTCTGGTCTGATATCTCTTGTCAACATAGTCTTTCCTCGTATACGTTCCAGGTCAATATTGGTTAGATGTTAGGTACAAATTTCGTCTATACTATAACCCTCTACTGGCTTAGTCCTGATCATTTGGATATCAATATGTTCTTTCGCTTGCTTATGGTTGCAGTGTTCATATTTGACTCCGCACGGTCAAATGAGAGAAACCATTAGCACTCCAAACTACTGGATCCATCTTGTTACTTCTTCCAATATGTGCGGCCTTATTCCGGTAATAGCTTGTAGAATGTAGGCCTCGAGTTCGTTAAAAGTAGTTAGCTTGTTAGCATAGTTTGAGGACTTGGCGTAGCCCTAGAGAAAGTAATTGAGTGGTGTCAAATCTCATGATATTGGCGGCCTTCAGATGACTAAAATGCGAAATTTCTTTTTCACAACTTCAAAATGGGCCTCGACCGAGTAGATGATTTTTTGACTAAAATGTGCTATGTTCTCTTCATTTCGCACCAATCTCTGTCTGGTTAAGATCCGAAAGAATGTACTCAAGCTGAAACTTTTTCACAGTCCAACGAATTGCCTGCAGACTGAAGCTATGATTATGACCGACCTCATGATGAAATTAATCTTCCGTATTTACAACTAAGCCGTTATTTCGATAATACTTTTTATTTATTTCCGCAAAATGTTCAAGGCTTTAATTTTGACAGCTGGATCGAACTGGTAACTTTGACTGCTGCTAAAACATAGTAATTGAAAATTTTCTCATTGCTATCTATCACCAGTTACGTTGAAAGTCTCAAGGAGCTTCTCAGTTGAATTACTTAATCCTTTCGCTGATATAATATGTCCCAAATATTTTGCTTACAGACGGAACAAGACACATTTTTCTGAATTTAGCGTCTCTCAAACTAAGAGTTTGGTCTCCCCATTGAATGTTGAATGCCACAGTTGGAGGAATATAACTACTGGGCCCAAACATTTTTTTCCCTTTCTATCCGATTTTCCAAAAAAAACCTCACACATTCTGAGGCATAAGAGCGTTGATATCCACTTGAGGAATAAGTTCTTTAACAAACAAAAATGAAAAAGATTTTCATGAAGCTTCTCGAACGTGTTGCCTGTGACGATAACTTAGTCCACATACACTAGGCTGGTTTGTAATATATGTTCCATTTGTGTCTCGAAGGTAGCCGGAGCATTCATCACCTAGCCTAAACGGCATCACCATGAACTATCAGAGACCAGTTCCTGAAGTGAAAGCCTCAACCCGCCAGTAACCGCTTTTCATTCCAAATGTTAAATACGATTTCTTTCGAGAAAGCGAAATTCGGTACAATTTGTGGTGTTATTTTTTACGATAACTGTTATCCGCGTACGCATTTCTTGGTTGTGCAGTGCGACGATGTGCGACGAAATTTTCGCGAACAGTTTAGGTAAACAATTCATCTTTTGCAAGTTTTTATTTATATTTTTATTTTTTATTTACATATTTATTATATTATTATTATTTTTACGATAAATGTAATTTATATTTCATCTAATGTTAAATTAGTTAAGGATTTTTATTACTATTAATTATAATATTTAAATGTTGTTTACTTAAAAATGTTTAAGAAAAAGGATACCTGTTGATAGGTTAAAGTGTTGTGTTTTCAGTGGATAACGTTGATATTGCTGATAAATGTTCGAATGCCGTCGAGGTGTGCAGAATCAATTTTCTATTTAAACAAAAAATACATGTAAATTTTGTGTTGGGTAATATAAATGTCTTATTTTTCGTTTGCGATATTTGATGGGAAATAGAAACTTTTCCCAAGTGACCGATAACTACTTCCCGTATTTTGTGGGATGTGTGTCGATAAACGGCCCAGGTCGCCATTGCGATGGCGGTAGTCTCTCATCCTTGATGAGAACTAAGTCTCCTGTCTTTGTTCTGGCTTCCGTGTTGTCCATATCGGACGCCGTCTCATCCTTCGCTCCATTCGCGCACAAATTAGTTAGTCGCCAATTGAACTCGCTTCCATCCTTCAAGGAAACGTACCTTCTCCATGGCAATGTCTCCTTGAGGAATTTCGGGTATTTTTTTACTGATTGGATCTACCTTTAGTGGAACTCTGCCTCTTTTTCTAGCTTGTTTCCGGTGGTATCGTATAAACCGTTTGCGGTATGCAAGACTGCAACAAAGCTTCGTAATTCTGATTGACTTATTGAATACCATATGGTGAGGAATAAAGAAATGGTGTGGTGTATCCAGTACGGTATTTTTTTCGTCAATTTCTATCATCTAAAGAACTTCCTTGCATTCCCTTTCAAACTTGCAATGCACCTTATACTATGTGGGGTTTTCCTAGAATATTCCCTCCAGTTAATGAAACGTTCTTAAGACACCTAACTTCGAGGCAGCAAACCCAGGCTTACATCCGGTTTTAAATGGTAACGACCACCATATTGACCATCACCCAATTTTTTTGTTGTGTTGATATTATAATTTTCACATGTTCTGTCTTCCGCAGTTTCCTTATTTTTGAAAGACAACTGCTATAATTCCCAGGACCTTCGCAGCTGAGTGTCGTTATCGAGAACCTGTAAGAAGCTATGGACAGGTTTTTCATTTTGGGAAATTTTCTTCCCAAGGAGAAGCCAACCAATTGGCGATTTTTCATTGGATCCTAAAATAAATTCAGAGTAAACGTCGGTTCCCTGGAGAATATCAGGTTTATCGAATTGTGGATCAGTTAACCTTAAGCCCTGGAGGTGTTTCCAATTTTAAAGGGCTAAAGGCTTTGATGGCGAAAGACCAGTTAAGGACTTGAACACATAGGCTGGGGTATTTGTGTCAAAAGGTGTTACCAGCGATTCGAAGGTAAGACTTAAATACCGTTGACATAAACCACTGCTAATTTTTCAAAATCCAGATACCTTAATGAGTGCAAGACGTTGGTGAAGCTCTAGAAATTGTATAGCTGATTCGGAAACAAACGTTGCTTCGGATCCACGATCGACTAATGCCCTAGGATTAAATTAGTAGCTGTATTTATATAATTCGTAGTAGGTTTGGACCAGTTTTTTTTAACATGCAGCAGATAATGGTGTGTCTGCATGCAGTAATAGCAGCGCACACTACTTTGACATTGGTTTCTCTTGTGACTGTATACCAAACAGTTCCGACAGACCCAGATTTGTTCGCAGATCGCCATGTCAATAAACTTTTGACAAGTTCTAAGGGAGTGCTTACCTCTACCACACGAGTAGCATGTAAACTGCTTCTTCCCGATGTGCAGCACTGTTTTGTTTTCTACAGCCGCCTTTTAGGTCACTTGTTTCAGCCAATGCTTCCAAGGTCCGAAAACGCGTCTCCAGGAACTCTGTAAACTGTGTTAGTGTGGGCAACTCCTTCGAACTACCTAACTTCTCCTCCCATAAACGCTGAGTAAAACCAGGTGACTTTTGTTCCAATATGTTAATCAAGATATCCTCCCAAGATCTAACCGGCAATACTAAATTTTCCAGGGCATGGAAACATTCCTGCTACGTGTCCAATAGAGACTTTATATGACTTGCAGTCTGCTTAGTCAACGGCTGCTGTACACAAAAATGTTGAAAGCTAGCATTTACCAACACAATTTTTATTTTCAAATATCACGGATGTTCAGAGTTTGTGTTGTTTGCCCCTCTGACGAGCACATCAACTAGTGTTGTGGTCTCCTGTGAACCTCTTCGTCCGAACTACTGAAGCTTCAACTAATTTTGATGCCCCTTCATCCAACAGCGTATAAGTTTCCACTTGTTTCGGGGGTTCAAACAGAGTAACAGGTAAGTTCCGGAACAGCAACGAATTCGGTGGTGAGTTGGTAGAACATCTAAGAACCACTTTATTTTCACTTGCGGTTACTTGTGGTTGCTAAGCAACCGATTGTTGAACCCAATTGTTTCGATTCCGTTCTTCATGAAGCAGCTTATGGTGGCTCAGTTTATAACCATCTACACCGCATGGCTTTCGGTTATAACAATTGCATGTTGAATATTTCAGCTCAAGTCAGGTGAAACACAACCGAGAGTTTTTTGTATTAATTCATCTGTCTAAGACAGTACGTTCGGTGAATTTGCTGCAGATACTTTATGCCCTGGCATATATATCATCTTGTCGCATGTGATCCTTGCTCTGCTGTTGCGTGAAATTTTATTCGCCGTTTTATTTCTGACGTTAGACGACCCCCACTGTGATCTTGAACCGTACAAATTAAATCGACGATTACTGTCAATTGCTGAAATCGAGAATAGTAAGGAACGGCCGTAGCGGAGTACACTCAGTTCTCATAGGGAGCGTCTCAATTAGTTCGCCCACTGTACATTTTCTATTTGCCAATTTCTAGTTTTCTGTAGTTATATGCTGCAGTCGTCTCAGTGAATGTTGTAAAGAACATTGGCCAATTGATCGGCATATTCAATTGAATAGCGTTGGCGTACAGAACCTGCCTCAACGTCTGACACTGTAAATCATGTTCCTTAAGTCTTATTTCTGTGTTTTTAAGCCGGCATTCTAGAGCGTTTATTTTCCTTTAAATTACATCCAAAGGATTATCTTCGGGTGCTACCGACGACACTGAAATGGAATCGTTTGGTGAAATAAGCGGTTGAGGTAAAGGAGCACCGATCGTGGAAGCAGTGGTGTCTGAATAGGCAATAGCATCAGATTTTTTTTTACATTAGAACGTTGGAAGTTGTGGTTTGTGGCTGATGTAGAGGTGGACTTTTTCGTCGCTCTGAGATTTACACTCTACGGTGCGGCGGCTAAAGGAGTCTCATGTTGGCATGATGTGATGGCTTTGCATAAAAAATTCTTTCTGCTACGAGTAAACAATAGATGAATGAACACTCCAAACCAAGTGGTATTAAATTAAGTTTATTTCTAGGTAATTCAAATAGAATATAGCTTCAAGGATACAATGTGTTAAACTTACCCCAGTTTGTGTCTCTTCCACGTGTGCTCCCTATGACGGAATTTTTTCTCAGTCAATCTGTTCTTTCTGACATTTGGTTTTGGAGTTCTGTTACACTCTCAAACTACATAATGCTCGAAAATTTTGGTTTAACTTTCACAAGAATCAGTTTAAAAACACTCAAATAATAACAAAGCAAACAATAAAAATGATTAAAAAAAAGAGTGAAAACACGATCGGAAACCTTCATTCGTGCTAAATGTTAATATTATTTTCTACCGATTAAAATTTTGAATGAAATTTATTCTAATTATGATATTAAGTTGGATTATGAAATAAAAGTCAGAAATCGGTGTTTTTTTGTCTATTGTCTTGGTGAAAAATTGTATCATAGGGACTTTTAATCTAAAGAGTGCAATTTAAAAGAACCAATAATATTTTAATATTTAGCTTAGTTTAAGCGGTTCCAATCCAATTTTTTATCTATTTTGTGTGTGTAAATACAGTTAAAGCTAATAAAGTTATTACGAAAGCAATTTTGAATTTTTTTTGGTTTAACGTATTTTCTCAAACAAAAAAATTATTGGTGGAAGAGAACTACTTTTAAAAGGAAATGAGATCGGTACTATATATAAGGCAGGTTATCTCAATTTGCTTATTGTTAACTTTAAGCTTTAATAGTTAGAGTTAAAATGAGAAAAATAATAAATAAGGGTCGGAAAAATAAGAATTGTTTTGGTTTTATCATTTATTATAGATTAAAATACATTAATTAACTTCCTGTACTGTTTAGTTTACATAAAATGTTGCGTCAATGCAACGCTAGAATTAATAAACTTCAAAATGTACCAAAATTAACGCGAATGGAATATTTCAAAACATTCAGCCTGAAGGTGTACTTGACACTTTTTACACATGTAAAAAGATGTCGACATCTACGAAATTTATTTTCATTTTCCACAGTTATATGTTCAATATCGTCGTAGCGTATATTAGTAAGAAAAGCATACTTAGAAAGCCTTAGTAGAATTGGATTTGGTATACCAGCCAGCAGCATAACTAGTAGAAAGTTTCCCATGTCGTATCTCTTCAGCTGTCATAAGAGCTAACTAAACATGAGACTTGAATTCTATCTGACTTATACTGTGCTCATTTGCGATGTTGTAAATTTTCCACGAATTTACTAAAATGCTGTCTATCAAATTGATGAATAGTGGAAGGCGCCACTTTTTCCCTCTAATTCGAAATCCATTTCTACTCCACCCATAGTTTTGTTGTAATCTGCTATTACCAGGGATTATTGCACGTTGACTATTTTTTTTTTTTTTTTTTTTTCAATTTGATGTCATCACGCTTCGCTAACATCAATGGGTCCATTTTAACGTTATTAGTGGCCAAAGTAACAACAGAATTATCATTCCATCGTACTACGAGGATTTCATGTTTTTCATCGAAACAATAGTCAAAAAATCCTCGTTTCTTTTTCTTTACACTTTTTATTGCTTCCAGTGTGTCATTTTTTGTACGGTTTTCGCGAATAATACCGGTTGCATAGAAACCTTTCTCTTGTATAAGGCAAAATAATTTGTATGAAGGAACAAAATTATCAAAACCACAGAACCACAGAAAAAAGCTCTGGAACCGTCTTTTCTCCAAGTCCTAAATCAGTTCTGGTATCGCTATTATTGTTAACCCTATATGTAATGAATTTATATAAGTAAGCATTTGCACTGCACAAATACCACAGTTTGAATCCGAACAGGACAGGTTTCCTATTATTAACATCTTACAGCCATGTCGTCAAAAAAATATAATAACATTTCCTCGTCAATTGATAAATTTTTGGAAAATATTCCAAACTATTTATGGCATCAAAAATCAGACGTAGTTTAGCAAACTTATGACTTTCATCTCAGTTGTTATTGCGACAAAAATTAATGTTTTCTTTTATAGAATCAAATTTGTTTCGACTCACTTTTTCTTATAATTGGTTCAATTTTGTCTTCATCTTTTGACCATTACATTTTCGTGGCTGGCAGAGTATGATTGTCGGACAGTAATAGTATGCCAAAGAAACGTTTGGGTTCAGCAATGATCAATGGAAAATTTTTTTTTGAAAAATCAATTTAAAGTTTCCACACTTCATACGATGTTTTTCCTCAATACCTTTTGTCTTCATTGTGTTTCTTCTGAGTTTCATCTGAGATGGGTTCTTCAAATAAATTTTAATTCTCTACAGGTAAATCTATGTGAGTTTCGTACGTTCCGGCAATATCAGTAGAGATGTTATTGACGTTGCCACCGAGCGCATCGACGTCTACGTCTTCTACGTCTGTCAAATTGTCCATTGTCGGGGGAATGTATACTATACCGATGTTATTCGCATGATGTAATTGATCGTCGTCTTAAATTCCCATAATTTCCTGAGTATTAAGTGACCGCTGCCAAGCCATAACGTGTTCTTTAGATATGTAATCACTCTATAATAGAGTTAGCGCACTTAAAATAACAAATAGTATAATGTTTACAGTATCGCCTTCAACGAAACACTAACGAAAAGATTGTTGAATATACTCCAGGTTGTAATTCCTGATTAATACTATTTTTATTCTCAAAATTTCGTTGCCTATTTGTCACGTTCACACTATCATCCTACTCTTATCCCTTTTTTGAATATTTACGGTTATTGACAGATAACCCTCGGTGCATTTTTATTTATGTTATTTAGGCACTGGGTTTTCTTGTTGATAACCGTTGGCATACATGTAGATGCACATGTTATATTTTTTTAGGTACCAAAAAGTTGTTCACAATACGATTTTATAAACACTCAAAGCGCAATTAGTTAAAATAATATAACATATTCCTACCTTATTACTCCTAACGTTGTGTATACGCAACATTTTACGTTAGATCAAAACAAACAACACACGTAAATACATTCTTTGAACAACACTGTTTTATTACAAATGGAATGTTACTAAATGTTGACACAAACCGATCATTAGAGTTTAGTTAATTTTTTCATTTATTTTTAAATAGTAAAGTTAATCATTTTTGATAAGCTGTTTTTACCATATTTAAAACTGTTAGTAAAATAGTAAAAAAATAGTAAAAATAGTAAATAGTAAAATAGTAAAAAAATCATATATAATAAAAGTGTTACAGATTCTAAGTTTTTATATCTCGAAATTTATTTTAAATGAATGATAAAAATAAAATTGTGCTTATTTTTCGCTAAAATTATATTTATTATTGTGTTCCACATTTAAAAACAATAAAACCGTTTGTCTAAAGTTTTTAAATTTTCTACAAGTTTAATGGGAGAGAACACTCATTCGACTGAATGTAAAATCTTTACATTTGCTAACAAACTAATGACGGTATAGTACAGAATGTAAGGGGTGATTCATCTTGAGGTTTGATTTTCATCACGCGTGACTCCTACCAAACTGCTTTATCATTTTTTTTACAGAATCATTTGAAAAGTCATCATGGAAAGTCTCACACCACAACAGCGTCTCCAAATTGTTCAGCTGTATTACGAAAATCAGCGTTCTGTGAGAACTTACGGTGCGCATAATCGACCTACTGAAACCACAATTGAAAATACCATTCGCAAATTTGAGTCCCAGTTTACATTAGTGGATGATACTCGACTGGTTAGACCACATCCAGCAAGTAGTGAATTTTTGGTGGGGGCGAAAGCCTCCATTTATTCGGCTTAATACAAGCTATAACTTAAAATTAAACTTAAACTAATACTTAAAACTAAGGTTGTTTTGTTGTAGTGAAGGAGAACCGATTTGAGGTAGGAAGTGGTGCGGTGGAAGTCAAAGACGCCAGGGTTTGAATTAATTTTTCGTAACATGCGGGAGATTGGTTCGTTCGCGCCATAGGTGGTGTGGTGGGTTGGGCGATAGAAGAGACGAGGGGTACGTAGATTGCGAGGGTTAGTGTTGAGGAAAATAGAATTGTGAAGGGACATGCATTCAACCTGACCTGAAAGAAGTCGATGAATGAAGAGTCGGCTGCGTCTCTGCGTTCCTCAAGGGTGTTTAGGTTAATAAGGTTGAGACGGTTTTGATAGGGGGGCAGAGTAAAAGAATCATGCCAGGGCAAACCTCGAAGAGCAAATCGAAGAAAACGGCGCTGGATGCTTTCGATTCTCGAGATATGAACGCGATGATATGGGGACCATACTTGACTAGCGTACTCTAGAAGGGGACGAACAAAGGTAATATAGAGGGACCTAGTCACGTATGGGTTGGTGAATTCTTTGGACCATCGTTTTACAAAACCTAGTGCAGAGTTGGCTTTAAGGATTATCCCATCCATATGCAAACGGAAATTGAGCTCCCTATCACACAAAATGCCGAGGTCGCGAAGAGATTCAACGGAGGAAATTGGTTGGTTGTGGAGACGGTAGAATCGGGGAGGAGATTTGAGCCGCTTATGTGAAAAGGTGATGGACTGGCATTTGGTGATATTAAGTTCCAAACAATTTTTGAGGCACCAGATCGAAAAACTATCAAGGTCTTGTTGAAGAAGGAAGGAGTCATGGGGAGAGGAAATGGTTTTGAAAAATTTGGTATCGTCGGCGTAAAGGGAGACGGAGGAGTATTTGATGATCCTATCGAGATCATTTATGGTTAATATAAAGAGAAGGGGGCCGAGATGGCTACCTTGAGGAACTCCAGAGGTGGCCAAAAATGGAGTGGAGTGGGCTGACCTAAAACGAACACTGTAAAAACGGTTTTCGAGGTAAGAAGATATCCATTTTAACAGTATGGGTTCAAAGCCGAGGGCAGACAATTTGAAGAGTATTAATCGATGAGAGATTTTATCGAAGGCTTTGCTAAAATCGGTTGCAACTACATCGACTTCGTTGCCGTTCTCTAGGGCAGAGATGGCAAAGGATACGAATTCAACAAGATTTGTGGTGGTTGACCTACCCTTTAGGAAGCCATGTTGTCTAGGGGAAATAAGTGATTTGCATTGGAAACTTAGAGCTTCATACAAAATACTTTCGAGGAGTTTGGGAATATGGGAGAGTTTAGCGATTGGACGATAGTTTGTTATTTCGTTCTTTGATCCCTTTTTGTGGATCGGGGTTATAAAGGAGGTTTTCCAAACCTGAGGAAATTCTCCTTGTGAAAGGGATAGACGAAAGAGATCAGAAAGGGCAAGGGAAAGAGACGAAGAACATTTTTTAAGAAATATGGCAGGGAGGCCATCTGGACCTGGTGTAAATTCGTCATTGAGTTGGTGTAATTTATATTCGATATAAGAGGGATCCAAGATGTGAGAGAGATGTGGGCCGTTGGAGAAGTTCGGTAGGTAACGAAAATAGGAGGGATCTGGTACAAAGGAGTCGTTGGTGAAGGATTGTTTAAAGAAGCTGGCAAATAGGTTGGTAGTGGTGAGTGGATCGGTTGATGACTTGTTGTTGAAAGAGAGGGAAGGAGGGTAATCATCGGACTTTCTTTTGTAGTTAACAAATTGGTAAAAGGACTTAGGGTCATTTATAAAGTTGACTTGCGCATTGTTAAGGTAACGCTGGTAAAGGGAATCGTAAAGTTCGGTGAAATGAAGATAAGCACCAAGATAGTTGGAATAGTCGGACAAGGATCTGGTACGCAGGAAAACAGCCCATAACTTGTTTCTCTTGTTTCGTAAGGAACGAAGCTTGCGATTATACCAGGGAGGACTAGTAGATGATGTTTTAAGGCGAGAAAACGGAACGTAAAGGCTGAAAGAATTAAATATTTCTTTATAAAAAATGGATAAGGCATCATTTACGCTTAGGTTGTGAAAGTTAAGGGGGGATCTGCTAAGATAGTCACTGATTTTGTGGAAGTTTGCTTTATGAAAGTCGTAGGATGAGAGAGTTGTGGGAGGAGTGGACTGGAAAGAAGAGTTGTGAAAAAATGAATGAAGAAGAGGGGGGTGGTAGTTATCGATTGTAGAGAGAGATAGGGGACAAAGTGAGACTGAGTAGTTAATGGAATCTGTTGTGAAAATAAGGTCCAATTGCCGGCCCATATAGTTGGATACATCACTGACTTGGCATAGACTTGAGTCTTTTAAGCGATCTAAGAAGAGACATTCCTTAGCTGAGTTGGCATTTGAAGCGATGAAGAACGATTGATCGTCTGATGGAATCCACTGTAGCTGAGGAAGATTAAAGTCGCCGAAAACAAAGATATCGTCAGTAGAGTCAGACAGGTCAATTAAATAGTCGATCGCATCGACAACAAGTTGGTAAGATTCGGTAGGTTGAGCTGGCAGGATGTAGCAACATAAAACGTAAAGGGACTTGAAGGGGAGTGATATTTTTATAGCGACAAAGTCGACTTTAGAGGATGAAGAGATGCTAATGGGAGAAGAGTTAAGGCTGTTGTGGACCGCCAGTAAGACGCCTCGACAGGGGGAATCATCATGTGGGCGGGTAGGATCGTCGTCGCGAAAAACATTAAAAGTAGGGGGGAACAATTCCTGGTTCCTTATGTCGGGAATCAAATTGGTTTCAGTCAAGGCGTAAATATCAAAGAGAAAAAATATGGAAGAGAATGCGATTGACGTAGGACAGCATTGGTTTTAGAGCGAAGACCTCTTACATTCTGGTAGTAAAATGTAAGAGGGATGTTGTGTGGTGGAGATGTATGGCGGGATGGTTTAAGTGCTGACGAGGAAGGCACGTTATGGACGAAAAAATTTATCGTGGTCAGCTCGGTTTCGCTGTAGGTGTGAGACTCGTTTAGAGTGAACGTAGTGGCCGAATGCAGCAAGGTCGTCTGCTACTTTCTGAGGGGACATGCTAAAAATCTCGTGGTACCTGACATAAAGGTTCCTGAGACTGATAGGGTCGGTAGGGAGGCCTTCCTGCTGGATGGATACCATGACGCTGGTTTTGGTCTTCCCTTCGTAGCAGACCGAGTCCGATTTGTCGTGTAGATAGGCGAGAAAGAGACGAATGTTTTCATATATCTTTCTCTCTCTAAGCCTAGAGAGTGCATAGCGACTTTCTGTAGTTCCATTGGTTTGCTGGGTTAGTTTAACTGTAGGGGGAAAAAGAGGATCAAGAATAGGGGTAGTGGGGGGGGGGGAGATGGAGATTCGTGGTTGGATATGGAATTGGGCGCCGGATGAGATGTTGGGTTTAGTGTATGGGAGTTAATAAAATTAGGGTACTTAGCTCCAGTTTGTAGGTCGAAGTTAGGAAATGAGTTGTTTGCTGGGATCGAGGGCGTAGAAGATTGAGATGGGATAATATGGGTGGTTGGGGTTAAGTTGAAAGAGACGCGTTGGCGCGGGTGCTTGGGTGGAACATTGGAAATTAGCGGATTAGAGGATTGGTGTGTAAGCGCTTTGTGTCGGATAAATGAGGAGGGGGGACTGAAATCGGGGAACAAGTTCGTTTTGAAGCTCCAGTTGGGATCGGGATTAGAGCTTCGTTTTCTGTTAGCGTGCTTTTTAGTTGGAAGGGGGTTTGTGAGCGGTCTTTTTTTAAGCTTATCATTACGTTTATTTTTAGAATTTTAGTTGTCGTCGACACGTGGGTTTTCTCGTTTCTCAAAGCATTCAGTTATACTTATCTTCCCAGGTTTAGTGGCCTTACCAGGGGAAGTGGGGAATATCCATGAATATTTGGTTGGGATGCTGATTTTGAAGCTGCAGGAACTATTGGAGTCAGCAGGGGAAATCATCCCGCACTCGCTAATGGTGATGGCATAATTTCGGTGAAAGAAATTCCGCACCCAACTAACATCAGCGTGTTGAAGAGATTATAGCAGCTGTAACTGAGAGTGTACGCGAAAACCGCGAAGACGAATGGATTCGTCGTCGTTCTCAGCAACTTGGCTTGGCGTATTCAACAAGTTGGCGTATTTTACGTGAGGATCTCGGCCTAAAAGCGTACAAAATTCAACTTGAGCAAGATTTGAAGCCAGGCGACTTTAATTTGATTCATATTTTCAGTGAATGGGCTCTGGAAAAACTCAATGATAATCGAGTGTTTTATCGTGAAATTTTATTTAGTGATGAAGCCCATTTCTGGCTCAATGGATACGTTTATAAACAAAATTGCCGTATTTGGTCTGATGAGCAACCCGAAGGGTACCAAGAGCTACCATTACATATATTAAAACAACGGTATGTTGTGGTTTATGGGCTGGTGGAATCATTGGTCCATCTTTCTTGAAAATTGAGGCAAATCAGAATATTACCGTCAATGGTAACCGTTATCATGCCATGTTAACAGACTATGTGCTTGCTGAAATTCAAGCACATGGTCTCGGTAAGCTTTGGTTTCAACAAGACGACGTTACGAGCAATACAGCGCGTGAAATAATGGACTTGTTGAGAAATCATTTTGGTGAGCATCACACCTTTGTACTATTTTCTCTATGGATATATAAAGTCTCAGGTGTACAGGAATAAGCCAGCTAAGACTGACGCTTTGGCAGTCAATATTACTAGTGTTATCCGCGAGATACCAGTCGCTATACTCGAACGAGTCTCCCAAAATTGGACCTTCCGAATGGACCACCTCAGACGTAGTCGTAACCAATATTTACATAATGTCATTTTATAAAAGTAAATGCAATGAGTTGTTCTCTTAACCGATAGTAAAAATTTTAAGTTCACTTTCAAATTTATGTGCTTTACTTTACATTATAAATCAAAACTCACGATGAATCACCCTTTATAAAAAACTTTCTAGCTGTGTGCGGAGAGGACATCATAGCCCTCTTAGTGTAATTTTGTCCTTGTTCCACCTTAAGGCTAATTACCTTGTAGCTAATTACTTTCTGTAGCTAGTAATAATATATAAATTAATTTTATAACCTTTATAACCTTTCTAGTTTTCTATGCAAAACAACAAAAGAATATGTAGTGATAATAATAAAAATAAAAATATTGTACTGACATAATATAGTGAAACGTAGATCTGCAAAACAGAATATTTAAAATGGATTTTATTCGAAATTACTCGTACATATTTTCTCATTCTTGCTTTTTGACACTTTTCTTTCTTCAATATCCATCTTTAATTATGCATATGCCATAGTATAACATTTTCATATGGAGTCAGAATAGTTTAGAGAAATGTTTTTCCTGTGGAAGCTATAATTACAAGCTATGCACGCAAATATTTAATACTAGTATACAACTTCAAATTAATAATGTAAATGGTTATAAAGGCACCCTTTATTCATTCAAGCAGTTTGCCGTCATTGAAATATTACAAAATTAGTAACTTTGTAAGGATTATCTTTGTATTGTATTGGGTCTATAATTCGTGCGGTTTGCGAAGAGACGGCGTAACTTGTATTATTCCGTTAGAAAGCTACTGTCATTGTACGTCATATCAGTATATGTCATTCATTTGAAGCGTAAACAACAATCATTTTTTTCACTCAAATATGTCGAACTTTGTGACTGAAAAAGTGTTTTTACGGGGAGTTCTTCATTACTTTAATATGAAGAAAACCGCTGCCGAAAGTCATCGTATCTTGGTGGAAGTTTATGGTGAATATGCGGTAGCTGAGCGAACATGCCAAAAGTGGTCTGCACGATTTAAAAATGGTGATTTTGGCTTGGAAGACGATGAACGTCCTGGGCAGCCAAAATAGTTTGAAGATGAAGAGCTGGAAGCATTACTCTATAAAGATTGTTGCCAAACACAAGAAGAGCTCGCAGAATCTTTGGGTGTCACTCAAGCAGCCATTTCAAAACGTTTAAAAGCAGCTGGATATATTCAAAAGCAAGGAAATTGGGTTCCACATAAACTCAAACCGAGAGACGTCGAAAGGCGGTTTTGCATGTCCGAAATGCTGCTGGAACGCCACAACAGGAAGTCATTTTTGCATCGGATTGTTACTGGTGATGAAAAATGGATCCATTACGACAACCCCAAGCGTAAAAAATCATATGTGAAACCCGGCCAACCAGCCAAATCAACGGCAAAACCGCATATCTATGGCGCAAATGTAATGCTTTGTATTTGGCGTGATCAGATGGGTGTGCTGTATTATAAGCTGCTAAAACCGGGTGAAAGAACGCTACGAACACACAACGCTACCGAACACAATTAATCCTTTTGAAGAGAGCAGTTGCCGAAAAACGCCCGAAATATGCGACCAGACACGAGGCAATAATTTTCCATCATGAAAACGCTCGGCCCCACGTTGCTATTCCGTTTAAGAACTATTTGGAAAACAGTAGATGGGAAGTCTTACCCCACCCGCCTTATAGCCCAGACCTTGCCCCTTCTGACTACCATTTGTTCCGGTCGATGCAGAACGCCCTCACTGAAATATGGTTCACATCAGAGCAGAATATCAAAAATTGGATTGATTCATTCTTGGCTGCCAAGCCGGCGCAGTTCTTATGGGATGGGATCCACAAATTGCCAGAAAGATGGGAAAAAGTCATAGCTTCAGATGGGCAATACTTTGAATAATACTATTGTACATGTTTTTCTTAAATAAACGTTCAAATTTTGAAAAAAAAAAACCGCATGAATTAAATTACATACCCAATATTTAAAATTCATATTTAGACCACGGTTTTTAAAAAGTTTTATCGATTTGAAAAGTGAAAGGTCACTTTTGAAATTTCGCGGACAACGTACATTCGATTATTGATTTTGTACACATCTCCGAAACAATTGTTTCAATTATATAGCACACTTAATTTGTTTTTGACACATAGAAAAGCAAGACGTGTTTTGGTGTGCCGACGATGTTCAATTATTATAAAATATGGAATAAAAAATTTGCTTCAAATTTTAAATAAAAAAAGTGGAATTAAGTATAACATTTTAAATGTGGATAGTGACATACGATGAGCCTTTTTTAAATGTTTATAAGTGGTACAAACTTTTCCAAGATGTCCGAGAATATGCCAATGATGAACCTCGGTCTGGACGCATCAAAAAAAGATGATAACGTCGAAGCTGTGAAGAAAATTGTTTCGGAAAACCGTCGAATTACCATAAAAAAAAGTTGCTGCGGATGTTTGCATGCAATCGTGTTCTCAAAACTGAAGAGATCTATGAAAGGAAGGATACTTGCAACGATATAGGAAATAAAAACGGCATCGCTGAAAGGCTATACCAAAAAGTGTTTATGAGAAGGTTTTCGAGTATTGGAAAAAGCATAGGCACAAGTGTATAATATCTGAGGTGGATTACTCCAAAGGGGACAATAGTAATGTAGATGAATAAATAATTTTTTTTTTTTATAAAAATTAAAAGTCAACTAACTTTTTGAACACACCTCGTAAATTGAGTTAAAGAAACATATTTCCAACATTTCCTAAAAAGGACGTTATTCGGAATGATTTTTCTCGAATCGTACCACAAGCTAGACTTTCTTTCGGTTTTTAGTTTCTCTAGAAGTCTCACTGACGAAAAATAATTGACAAAGAAAAATTTTTTGCTTTCTCAACTCCTTTTCAGTCATTGATAAGACAACTCTTTCAGAGATACCATAATTTTCGTATTTACTTTCCAGCTAGTCGTCTTTTCCTTGGTAACACGAGAGCTTCTATATGTAACTATGTTGATCTGCTAAGCATCATAATTTGTAACTTCTCTTTTAAGATTTTATGCAAATGTACTGCTTCATGGAATTTCTACCTTACGAAACTCCCAAATCCTCACTTTTACCCCAAAAGTGCATTCAGCTGGGTAATTTATGATATCCCGCAAGAAAGTTTATTCCTATGAAAGCTAGAAGCTGTAGCTTCTTTAGGTTCAGGACCTTACTTTTCTAAACCGCATAAAGATTAGATTAATGAACAATATTATCGAGGACACTTTCTTGAAAAGAAAAAATCTGTTTAACTAACGCAGCTCTCAGATAAACCTTCAACAGGACCCTCATTCAATACCACTTCAGAAATTTCTGATACACAATCGCTAGCTTTCCGTTGGCGATTTGGTTCCTTTTCTGGTATTTTTTTTTCTTAATAACTACATCCTGGACGATTATCCAAAAATTTCCTCGCCTTCACCCGAAAACTGTGCAAGCTCTGGTTGCTCATTCGTTCGGACAGCTGCTTATTATTCAACGAATTATTAGTAAATCCATTTCATCTTCAGATTCTAACTCGGTATCTTCATGGTTGTCCAAAGGTTATTCCTCAATCATAGACAAAATCCCATTATTCTTCAACAAAACATTCCTAACAGCCAACATAATGCACTTTACTCGTATATAGTATATATTCGTACATGAAAATACTACAAAGAAAAAAAAATCCTATTAGAACACTCAAAATAAAAGAATATATATAAACATATCAGTCCACTTTAGTTTTTTAATGAAAATATGATATAAATATAAAAGATCATTATAACTTCAATTGATTTCGTGTGTTTTCTAAAGATCATTATGCAAATCACCTAGACACAAAAGCAATTTACAAAAACTCGCAACAGTGAACATCAAAATGAACTAAATTCACTCTCCTCAAGGTCTTGTACATTGTTAAAAAAAAAAAAAAAAAAAAAAAAAAACGTTATAGCCGTAGTTAAAACAAAGACAAAAAATCATACACAGCAAAACACATGGAGATTAAATAGTACTTAAAAGTCGTGGGGGGCGTCAGTACCATATTTTTGTCATATAGAATTTTTAATTCAAGTGAAACATTGTTGTACTTATGAGTACCGAGAATATTTTGATTCCCGTTATAAATTTTCATTATATAATAAATTAATTTTGATTTTTATTGGGGGTTTATTTGGATTTCTCTCTTTTCTCTTCTGTGGTTTCAATTTGATTTTTTTTTTTTGCTTCAGGTAGCTTCCTTCCAAGGATGGCCGGAAATCCTTGTGTTGTGTGTTTGTTGTTGGTCCTACTTTTCCGCTTTTCTTTTAGCTTCCAACCATCCACATTCTGGATGGACGGTCTGAAACCCTCTGCGTATAATAAATACCTTAAGCCACACAGCTAGGCGGACTGCAACAGGTGACGGACGTTCACCCACCTTAAATAAAGAAAAATTATAACATTTGTAACAAAAAAAAAAAAAACGTTTTTGTAAAGAACGGGCCCCTAGTTACTCGCCCATAATTGAATTAATTCTTAACAAAAGGATTCGCCGGGATGTCGCCATTTAGTTTTTCATTGGGTAGCACTCCAGACGTAGACTTGATTCTCCTGTGCCATCCGTCTCATGAGAAGTTACTTGTTTCGCACTCACTCTACGCCATCCGATCGTTATCAGAAGCAGATAATAATTAGGATGTATAAATGCGAGTAAGCCATATATTATTGACAATTTATCTCTTTCCTTTTTTTATCTTTTGAGAAGAACTGGTCAACACCATTTAGACTGAATGCAATCCTAATAAGTGATCGTTAAGAGAAATATTAGCCCTCCCCAAAGAGAAATCCCAACCTTGGAGGAAATTTCCTTATGTTTGGGAAATAAAAAGAAACACTAATGTGTGTGGGTGTTAGAGGGTGGGAGCAACGGAGGTCCAATGCATGGTGGCACACTTCAGCAGCGTTGCACACAAAGACCAAAATTGGCCCATCTGAACGGATGTATGAATATGTGTATAGGTGAGACCTACGCTTCGAGCTTATATCAGTAGGATGTTGTTAATTACTTCTTGGTTGACCATCGAAAAGTTAGGAAAAAAAATTAAGAACTCAAAAAAAGTATTAAATAAATGAGAAAAGCTTATTAAAGAAAAAGAAAAGAAAAAGTTACGAGAGACAAAAGGAAGGACGGCTAGAATATATCAAAAAAGAGGGGGAAACACGGACGAAATCAGGACAAGCAGGGGTACAGCTGTTTTAGGAAAAAATATATCATAAGTATCATTAATTCCTCGAAACCGTTTCACCTCACATTACCCTGGGTGAATCCTTTTATTGAAAAAAAATATAAAAAGATTTTGAAATCCTTCGGTTATTCGGTATCGGGTCCCCAACCTAGTATCTACCTAGTATCTACACCGTATAAAGTTGTTGTTGCCGCTGTTCAACCGTATATTTTAAATAAAACAACTATTTTGCTTTAAACGTTGTAAAATACAGAACTTATTTTGTGTTCACTTGCCGTTTTTATTTATATGTATTACAAATGTTTCAAATGGATAACATTTGACATTTTTTATTTGATTTTTTTCAACTACAATATTCACAATTATAAATATTTTCTATGCCTTTTTATTATTTTTTGATGTCTTTAAGTTCTAAAATTAATTTTACATATCTTCAATATTTTCCCCGCCCGTCGAACGAAGTTCTAACAGATTGCTTCATCAAATTATTAATTGTGTGATGACCCTCATGTTGTCGTTTGCATTGTCCCGTGTGAACATCTTTTATTTCGCCTTGGTGTCTTGTTCATTTTGGTGACGTTTACCCTTTTGCTTTGAACTGATGCAAAGAAAGATGGTTAGAAAATGAGTGAAAAGAAAAATATATGTAACATGGACAAGAACAAGAAAACAACACGGACAATGTGACCAAATTTGTGTAGTTCTATCCTGACCCCTCTTGTTCTTGAGGGACCTATATGTAACGTCTTCGTCTGCCATTACTCAAAGTACAGTAATTTTGTATTTTGCTGTGCGTGGTGTTTTGCTTTTGTTTATGTTTGTTTTTTTTTTTTTTTTTTTATATTCCTTATTTTTATTTAATGTTTTCAATTACATGTTTATTTAGTTAAGTTTAGTTGTGCAATGCCAAAGAGGGATGATTTCTTCGAATTCAGGTGATTATCGTGTTATATTTCCATTTACATTATGAGTTTTAAACCACTTATTTAAAATTTGTTTTATTTTGTATATATGTATGTTTATGTGCATAACCGGTGGACATTTGCTCGTTGCGTAGGAAAGGTATAAAGTCTGAGTGGAATTTGTTGTTGTATGAATTATTATGAATGAGATTTAGGTTGAGTTGATTGTGTTGTAGGAATGGTAAAAAAATAAGTTTTAGGTTTGAGTGGATTCTGTTGTGTTGTAAGATTGATCATGGATTGGTAAGATGTTTAAGGGACTGTATGTATGAATAACTATTGTTTATGTGACTATTAATATGTTGCTGATATTCATATTAGTGTGCTATGTTGAGAAGTTATTGTAGTGCAATGCTGCCCATAAAATAAATAAAAATTATTTATTTTTAATCTATTTATTAAATTTAATTTGTTTATTAAATTTTGTATTGCAAGAGTTTTCAATTATATATATTTTTTATGGTGTTGAAAATGTTGATCAAGAAATTCATTTCGTATTGTTTTTTGATCATCCTTATTTATTTTATTAATATTTTCGGTGTTGTCTTAAATTTCATGATTTCTATTCTTTATACATAAGAATGGTGAACTCTACATCCTTCTGGCTCGGTGGTACACAATGGAGGACATCCCTATTGTTGCTGACGTATTTACGGTGATGGAACCCAGCTAATGCCAAAAGATCTCTTACCCCTTATCTTCATCACTAATAACGTCGTCCACGTGAGTGCGTTCCCTGTTCCAAAAAACCAAAAATAAAATATCTCCAAAAGTCCAATTCATTTTTAGTTAAAAAATTATTTTTATTTATAATTTATAATAATAATAAATAAATGTAAGTAGGTAATACCACGCTGAAACACGTGTGGTTTAGAGACTTACAGAGACTTTTTGATCACTGCACGTTCATGAGCCACATGTGTTTCAGGTTACTTATTTACATGTTTTATTCTATAAATCAAAAATTGACAATAACGAATATGGTGTTTTTTTTTTTTTCTTTTTTTAAAATTGCGATTATAATCATGTCATTCTATTATGCGGCAATAAAAAAATTTTTTTTATCGCTCCCTTATTTACCTAAACAGTGTAACTTCAATTATCCGTCTGTCAGCAAAAAAAAAAATTTTTTTTCGTTATGACCACCGACCGATATAAGTCAAAGTTGAAGCCAAAAGTAGTGCTCGCTTACAACGCACGAAAGAAGGGCATAGAAATTTCAGTTCAACTTACTATAACCCTAAAAGAAAGTCCCTTACTTGGTACAAAAAAATTGCTCTGGATGTATTGATTTGCGGATCAATTCCGGGAAATTTCGCAAAACTATACTGCAGGCGCAATAAGAAATCATAAGAGACTTCTTACGTATACTTAGTGCACATATAATAAATAACCCAAGTCCAAGTTCCATTCCAATCCAATACCGCCTGACCAAAATTCAGAGAAAAGAAGACGGTAAAATTGTACGTAAACGATGCCACATATACTACTCCAACTTACGAAAAGACGGTGCTGATTGGACGAATGCTGTAGAAAAGTAAAACGGATACAGGTTAGAGTAGATACAGTTTTTTGTTTGCCTTCTTACCAAAATAGGCATAATTCATATATTAGTTTTAAAAAAATTGTTATTTCATAGAATAAAAAAAAATCGCAAGTTCCGGCGTTTTTATTATTATGTTATGAACAGTGAACAGGCAACGTGCTAATCATTAATATGTAGCCATAGGATTCCTTTCTGCTGCATTGTTCGCCAGTTGTAGGAGCACCCTGATCGCCAAATAAAGGGCTGATGCAGTACCGAAGGTGACCGTTTCAAGACGGTAGATCTTAAATTACCCACTTAGATGTTCTCGCCATAGTATCAGCTGAGAGTACGAATCTGGTTTGTCGACGCGGATCTGGCGGTATATTTTTTCGACGTCCCAAGTAAACATGTATTTGTACCTTCGCCATCTCAAAATGTTATCTATGGCGTTGGTTTATATTTTTGGGTTTGAAAGTTCCGTCAAACACCAAACAACCTTGTGGTGGTATTGGATTTTTTAATGACCGGGTAGTGGGGTATCAAAAAGTGAAAGGGTGTGTTGAGCACTCCATCAGAAAGATCGACTGGAGTCATGTGCCCGAACTCTGCATATTCTGCAACGCATTTCACACCCTCTCTATGTTACTGGGGATTAGCTAGAAGACGCTTCTCTAACTGCACGAATCGCTTGATTGCACCGAAATGTGTTGCACCCATACAGGGATTTGTTCCATCCTTAAATGGCAGCGAACCTGATAACGGCCGTCAGGTAATCGTCTTGTTTTTTTTTGTTAAAATGGTTCTCACATTTCTTATCTTCCTCACCGTCAGCGTTGGAGTGAAGTCCGTTGGGTTTGCTAACTGTAGTCTCTTTAAATGAGACATATTTTTTAGTTTGATTTGTTGGGACGGTAGAGGGCCAGTCAGTGCCTTCAGAACCAGAGCTCGCATGTTGCTTGTGAATTTCGAAACTATCGACTTTACTTGAAGATCGACCATCCATCCATCCATCGCTTTTTCATTGCTGACCCTCCCTAACCCTTTAATTCCAACTAGTGTTCGTTTGGTTTTTAATCGTAGACGTTGAACGGATTCTTCTGTGACAAACGATTCATCGGATCCTGAGTCAACTAGTGCTCGTAAGGTCAAAAAAACTTCCATTGGATGCTTGCACCTCGACCAATGCTGTAGCTAGCAATATTTGGGTGTTGGTGTAGCTGGATTATTCCTAAAGACCTAAAACTTTACATATACCCAGAGAAAATAGTCCAAAGGTGTGATACGGCCAATTTACCGTATCAAAACGTGAAATTAAGTGCTCACCAAAATGATTTCTCAGCAATTCCATTGTTTACGCGCTGTATGGCTCGAAGCACCGTCCTGTTGAAACCAGAGCTCACCGAGACCATTTACTTGAATTTCAGGAATCACACAGTCCGTTAACGTAGTGTGATAAAGATTACCATTGACGGTAACATTCTGATTTGCCACATTTTTCAAGAAATATGGACCAATGATTCCACCAGTCCATAAACCACAACTTACCGTTGTTCTTAATTGATGTAACGGTAGCTCTTGGTACTCTTAGGGTTGCTCATCAGCCCAAATACGGCAATTTTGTTTATTAACGTATCCATTGAGCCAGAAATGGGCTTCATCACTGAACAAAATTTCACGATAAAACACCGGATTTTCATTGAGTTTTTCCAGAGCTTATGTGCTGAAAATATGAAGCAAATTAAAGTCGCCTGGCTTCAATTCTTGCACAAGTTGAATTTTGTACGCTTTTAGACCGAGATCCTGACGTAATGTACGCCAAGTACGAATCGATTCTTTACGGTTTTCGCGTACACTATCAGCTACTGCTGCTATAGTCTATTTACTACGTGCCGAATGTGGTCTTACCGGTCGAGTGTCATCCAATAATGTAAGCTGTGACTCAAATTTGCGAATGGTATTGGCAAAAGTGGTTTCAGTATGTCGATTATGCGTACCGTAATTTCCTCGAATCGCAAGAAAAACATTTCTCACAAATGACTGATTTTCGTAACAGTCTTTCTATAATGATTTGCCAAACGATACTGAACAAAAATGACAAAGGAGTTTGATAGGAGTCACGTGTGATCTGTCAAGAAAAGCCTATTGAAAATAAAACCCCACAATGAATCACCCTATACCATATATATGTAATATGTGTGTACTGAAAAGTTGAAGACGGATACTGACTTTTATATTTTTTATCACTTTTAACTTAAAAGTATGTACATATGGACAGTAATGTAGATTCAATTTATTATATTTATTTCAGATTTAACTTTGTATGGACACTTACATTTAAGTTGTTGCCTTTTGTAATTATCTTTAAATTGACACTTTTTGGTTTCAAATGCTATTTGCTGGTTAAATTTCAAAGGAGCACACAAAAGGACTTGTTTTAAATTCGACTAAGTTATTGTAGGTTTTCAGTTTTTTTTTTTTCTTTAAATTTCCGGCTCGAAGGCCAAATGTTCAACCGTATATGTTAAAAAAAAAAAAAACAGCTATTATCTTTAAAACGTTATAAAATCCAGAATTTATTTTGTGTTCGCTTAATGTTTTTATTTATGTTACAATATTTCAAATGGATATGTTGCTTAATATTTATGACATTTATTTTGACATTCATGGTTGATCGTATATTTTTCAACTACAATATTCACGATTATAAATCTTTTTTACTGATACCTTTAAATTTGAAAATTCATTTTACATGTCTTCGATAACTGCCTACCGGCTTTTACAATATATTGTTTTTCCAATCCTCCACAAAAAAGCGACATTTTATAAAGTATTGTAACAAACAATAACAGTCTATTCTTTCCGAGGGGATATTATGCGATATTCCTTAAAGCAAAAAGTGACTTACTGCCATTGCAAATTTTTTGGTGCGGTTTGTGGTCCAGCGGAATCATTGCCTCGTATTTTTTTCAAAGATGACCGTGAGAACAACGTTACCAACAATGGTGCTTTCTATCGTTCAATGATTTCTAACTTTTTTTGGCAAAAAATATACGCGCTGTGCCTAGTCGACATGTGGTTCCAGCAAAACGGCGCTACATGCCATACAGCATGTGAATCGATGGACCAATTAAGAAATGAGTTTTTATAGGGATACATCAAATCACTCGTCTACGCTGATAAACCAGCGTCAATTTCAGCCTCGGAAGTCGACATTACACGTGTTACTAGCGAGATACCAAAAAATATGTTCGAAAAAGTGATTGAAAATTGGACTTTCCGTATTGACCACTTAAAGCGTAGGCGTGGTCACTATTTAAATGAAATTATCTTTAAAAAGTAAATGACAAGCATTAATCTATTAACTTAAATGAGAATTGTAGACACTTGTGCAATTTTTTTGTTTTTTTTTTTTTGACAATTAATAACCAAACGCTTAAAAATGACTTATTATTAAGTCTAATAAATGGCCCCCGCAAAAATTCAAATTATATTAAATTAAAAATTATGTTCATGAGCGTCCAAATCAATGACAAAACACAAGAAATATTTTTGAAAAAAAAAAGACTCGTAAAATACAGTAATATTCACAAAATTCAGTTTAACTTATACATAAATCAATATAAAAATACTCAAATAATAACAATTACATGAGCGGAACCCTTCACTCGTACCAATTTTTAATATTGTTTTATACTAATTCCAGTGTAGTCTATGATATTATAATCTAAGATTGGATTGTGAAGTAATAGCCACAAATCGTTTTTTTTTTCCATTGATTTGGTGTACAAATTGTATTAAACTGACCTATAATCTAAAGATTGTATATCCCATATAGCTGAATTTGAGTTCTTCCATTCCAATTTTAAATCTATAAACACACAACTAGGTGTTACGATTATTATTACGGTATTATATTTGTTTCACAAATTTTCTCAAACGAAAACCTTTTGGTGAAAGAGATCTTGTTTCTTAAGATTAATGAGATCGATATTATTTATATAGCAGGGTTATTTAAATTGCTTATTGTTAACTGTAAGCGTTGATGGTTGAGTTAAAATATGAATACAATTTTCTAATTTAGAAAACTCACATTACTAAATCAATTGTGAGTTGTAGGATCCGAAAATTCTCCCCTCACGAAAAAGCTATTTTCGAGCCCCACAGAAGCTCTGAATGGTATTTCTTCTGCTCAAACATTTGGTCTAAATCATCCTGAAAAGAAAGTTCAAAAATGTAGAAGAAACTCTTATAGAACTTTTAATGAATGAAAACAAAAATGGTGAAATTTTGTTCAAACCGATTAGTATGAACAATCAACAACTTCTGTTTCGTCCAATAAAAATGCCAAAAGAATTAGAATTAGCGCTATGAACTAAAATTGTATTCACAAGGCGTGAACCTTGTAGGATCCGAAAATTCTCCCCTCACGAAAAAGCTATTTTCGAGCCCCACAAAAGCTCTGAATGGTATTTCTTCTGCTCAAACATTTGGTCTAAATCATCCTGAAAAGAAAGTTCAAAAATGTAGAAGAAACTCTTATAGAACTTTTAATGAATGAAAACAAAAATGGTGAAATTCTTGTTCAAACCGATTAGTATGAACAATCAACAACTTCTGCTTCGTCCAATAAAAATGTCAAAAGAATTAGAATTAGCGCTATGAACTAAAATTGTATTGCACATTTAAAAACCATAAAACCGTTTGTCAAATCTTTCTAAATTTTCCACAAGTTTTATTCCACTTCCTTGCAGAGCGGTTATCATTGCTTATTAAATATCATTTTGTAATTTTGTCCTTATCCAACCTTAACCTTTAAGTATGGACGTGCGGTCACACAGGCTCCACAATATTTTGAATTTACTTGTTTTGTTTATTTTCTCCTCAATGTCAGAGACGCAACTCCTAGTTTTCTTGTTGTGTCCGCGCTGAGAAGAAGAAGACTGATGTCTTGGCGGTTATATCTGTCATTTTCTACAAATTTCTCAGCAATTCTCAAAAATTGTACAAATGTTCTCAGTACGTTACAATAGACGAAATGCTTGTTAATTATCATACGATATACCATATGCATACGCATAGCCAAAAACTTTTATTTTTACAATGACTATGCCTACACTGGGAAAAACTCTTATGGTGCAGGATTCACACACGGTGTGCCCTACGCCTAACGACACCAATTAAGGGAAACAATCGGAATGTAACGGCTGATAATTGGTTTTTGTCTATCCAGCTCGTAAGCAACGAGAAGTTAGTCAACTTGTATCTTCAATGCACCATACTGATGACATTGATGATAACACCAAGAAACCGGAAATCATACGTAAAGCGGATTAGACGTGGCTGGTAAAAAGTGCTCCATTTAATCAACTAGCCGCCGAAGAAGAAGATTGCCCATAGTAATAATTTACACAATACTTGACTTGAGCGGTATGAATGCTAATATATAATATAGTATGCATCAAGGCAAATACGTTGACCAAGGAGATTTTCTCAAAAATATAGTCCGTTCTCTATTGGTACCTCACATCCAAAGACGTATTAGTCAATGACTCGAGTTTTAGGCAAAGATATGGTTACAGAGGAAATCGCTGCACAAGAAACTAATAAGACAACTAGGCGGGGCTACAGAATTTGTCCTGCAAAGACACACAGAATGAAGACTTATGTCTGCAGTATTCACGTCCTATGTGCAAAGACTGCCAATACATTTGCCATAAAAGTTGAAGTTAAAGTTAAGTCAAAATTTTTATTTTTTCTTGCCTGAAGTGGTTATTACTATTTTTAGTCTCTTCTTGATTAAAATTGAAGAAAAATAAGTTTATTTTGTAAAATAAAAATATTTAGTTACTAAAAATTGCCAAAAATGTAAACTTTGTCGAAAAAGTCTTTCACATTTATCTTTTAACAAATATAAAGTTGATTATATAATCAGGTTTTTTCACTGTCATAAACCTATACTTTAATAACTACATAGTTTTGAAGTTACTAAAATATTTTTCTACGTGTGAATTTAGGAGCCTGTGGGGCTCCATGTCCAAGGTAATGTTGGGAAAAAATAACGTCCACATTTAAAGGTTAAGGTATCAACTCTCTAGGATTATAGCTAATTACTTACACGATTAGTATTTATTAGTGTAAGCATAAAAACAGAAATAACTTGAAATACTCGTGTTTTTTGAATGGTAAAATTCTGGTCCCAAACCTAGAAGAGTAGAATATATAATGGTAGTAATAAAAATACTGTACTGACTTATATAATATATTAAAGCATAGATTTGCAAAATACAAAATGTAAAAAATTAATTTAATTCGAAATTATACGTACATATATTATTTTCTAATTCTTGCTTTTTGAAACAATATACTATTTTTAATACCAATTTTTAATTAAGCATATACAAAGTATAAGAAATATTTTCATATAGAGTCAGAATAGTTTAGAGAAATGTTCTTTCCTGTGGATGTCATAATTATGTACATGCTATACATGCAAATATTAAATACTCGTATATAAATTCAAATTAATAATGTAAATCGTTACAAAGGCACCCTGTATTCGTTAAAGTACTTTGTCTTCAACGAAATATTTTGAAACTAGTAACTTTAACTAGTAAGTTTTCTTTATATTTAAATGTCATATTTAGACTACTGGTTTTAAAAAATATTATCGATTTCGGAGTGATTTGATTTGATTCGTTTTGTGTTTAAAATGTATTTCATACACTTTTTAATGCTCATAATCAGTTCTTTGCCATTACAATCAAAAGGAATTACAAATGAGAAACCATTAGGTATTTTTGTATAATTTAAATTCTGGTCTTAAATATGCTTCTTCACTTTTTATAGAATTATAATTGAAATCTTCAACAAGTATAAAATAAATACATAAAAAAACATATTTAAAATATGACTCCTTTCGCTCATGCAATCAGTGATAACGAAATCTTTAAATTAAAAATATACGTAAGAAATAAAACTATAAATTAAATGCACATTGCAACTAAACTTCACAATAGAATATTTTTTTTTTATTTTTTCAGTTAAAAAAAGAAATAAAAAAAATTATTATCACATTAAAACTGCAAAGACGCACGCTTTAGTATTTAAGGATCTTGGTACGTAGGGTCAAATGATATTCACATGCGTTTTATGGATACACCCCATAACACTAATATAGGTATTGTTTTAAATTGTTTAGATTGTTGCTATTCAGGGCAACGATACTGAAAGAGCTTTATACCCGATCAATGACTCAAATTTGGTTTGAAGCAATCACTTTGCTCATGAACTTAAAAAATACGTGTTGGTAGAAACATTCGAGTCATGTAGATACATGCATTCGAGTGTTCAGGTATTTTATGCAGTATTAGCAAATAATGAGATACTGCAGACACTAGAATATACCCTTACCCATGTCCATACATAAAACAATATTACATTTCATATGTTGTGTTTTTTGTCGTTTGTTATAATTATGAATTTTGTTCCTTATCAGTAAGGAATGAAAGTTAACGCATTTTCGTTTGTTCGGGTGGTCGAACACACTCGAGACAATAGAGATACTCGAAACACTCGAATATACTCTTATCCATGTCCATAAACAAAACAATATGTATCGATTTGCATTTTGCATAATCACCAGTTACTGTGATTATTTTGTGCAAAGTGGTTGATCAGTGGCTATTGGTAGTAATTTCGAGTTTTTATATAAAAAAAAAATATTTTCAAAGAATGGAAATTGAAAATTATGCTCAAGGTCGAACTCGTGGTCACCATCTTATGTCCCCTTCAGAACCTTGTGACTTTTGTCCGAAACATTTTTTGCGATATCGCGTAATTTTCGAGTAATTTGGATGTCTCAAGTTAAAAAACTCACCCTGTATAAGCAAGGCTTTAGAAAAAAACACGCCCAAACTGCAGCCGCCATTTGTTTTCTAATGTATTGGTGTAGTCGTTGGCTGATACAACAGAAATTGCAGATATTTTAGAATCGTGCAAAAAAATGGTAAAATATTTAAAAAAAGCAAATTTACAGCATTTCCTAACCACTTCTCTGAAAAGCCAACGACTATTGCACATAAATATACCTATTGTTACGGTTTTAGTGGAAATGTGTAAGAATTTTGAAATTGTATTCAAGAAATTGCAAGTTTGCAGTTCTCCATCGCTTTTCCAAGTTTTACCATCAATTTTAAAAATTAAAAATCTCTGTGAACCAAACAGTGAAGATGTAGGTGCAATTTCCGTTCTTAAACAAAACATTGGAGAAATATGGGTCACCAATCTAAATTTATGGCATAAAACTGCATACTTTTTATATCCACCAGCTATAAATATTCAGCCAAATGATTTAGATATAATAAAAAATTTCTGTAGTTCTCAAATTAAAGATAAGGCAAATGAAGCACCATCTCCCATTGAGCCAACGTCGTCGGTAATTCCAGAAAGTGACTCTTTAAGCTTAAACCAAAGTCAGTCAAATCAACCACCTTCAATTTCTGACACCACCAACGATGCAGTTCTTTTTTTCTAGTCTTCTAAACATATCTGCCTCAAAAGTCATAGCCTGAAGACGAAGTAGAGAGATATAATAATGAAATAGTGGATGACTAAAAGTTTTAATTTGATGGAGTGGTGGCAAACAAATCAAAATAAATACCCTCATTTATCGCAACTAGCTTTGCAAAATCATTCAATGCCAGCTAGCAGTGCAGCGGCTGAGAGATGCTTTTCTTTGACTGGCAATATAATATCAGAAAAACGAAATAGACTAGCACCAGAATCGGTTGATAGCTTTTTGTTCTTAAAATCATATTATAAAAATTTTAATAATTAAAAGTAATAAAGCTTAAATATTGGATTTCATATGTTGTGTTTTTTGTTTTTATTGTTTGTTGTAATTATGAAATTTGTTTCTTATCAGTAAAGAATACTGATAACGCATTTTCGTTTGTTCCGGTGGTTGAACACACTCGAGCCAATAGAGATACTCGAAACACTCGAAACACTCGAATATACCATACACTCACGATGAATTCAAGCATATGGAGGCATCCATCCGTTCGGTAACATTCATTCGTGTCGAGACATATACGAGATTAAAAATCAGTAATAATACCCTACCGCACAAACTCGAAAAAATAATGTTGTGTCTCATACATGTTTGCCCAAGAATTTTTGTTTCGAGTGCGCAGCTTGAACGACCACACATCTACTATGCGTTCGATTGACTTGTATCGAATTTTTGGCGACAATGATCGAATCGACATGATCATATTTGGTAGCCACCCTCTGCAAAGAACTGCAAACAAGAAGCCAGTTTACAATCGGTGGTATAGCGAATTTCTGTTTTGTTGGCGACAGGGTACTCGTAAGCAGATGTGAAAGAAATTTGAATGCAGGTTCATTAACCTTATAATATTGCTGAAATCTGAAAGAAATCTGTATTCAACAGAGAAAAATTAAAAAAATATTATCGTATTCTTACAATGGTTCTTTCCATTCCAAGGGACTAGAATGGTCTCCTAAATTACGCCTTACACCTCGTTTTTGAATAATTTTTTCTTCCTCCAGTAATAAACGCAGCCCAATGCTAATCATTTTTATAACTTTTTAATATCCTTTACCGGCGAAAAATGTATGTTTTGATATCTTTATTTATTTAGTTGACAATACATGTTTTCCTGCTGTTAAATCAGAAAACTCATAAATAGATTTGTTCGGTTTGCTCATTTTTGGGAACGAACACTAAAATCTTTTTTTAACTTTTTAGATTTTTTTTTTGTAACACAAATCAATTCTAGATATACATAAAATATTGTCGGTTCACTGCAGTGGCCATATTTTTACAAAAATTGTCACTCCTAATCAATTTTTTTTTTCTTGTTAACAGGTAATTTAGATTTTTAAATTCCAGAAGTAAGATTTGTTACACTGATCGAACAAGCCTATTTTTCGAACTATCAAGACTTAATTCAAAGTGAAAGCCTATTTTTCGAACTGTCAAGACTTAATTCAAAGTGAAATTTCGTTAGGGCGAAACCCCCAAAGAGTTCAGATTCTGACCGAGTGAAAATATTTCATGAGAAAAGTCCTACGGCCGAAACTCACAATAGGGCTGAATGTGTTTTGTTTTGATATCATATACCAAAAAAATGTTATAGATTCTGTATTTTTTATATCTCGAATTATATCTTAAATGAACGATAAAAATAATTTTGTGCTTAGTCTTCGCTGAAAATATATTTAAAATGTGTTGCACATTCAAAAACCATAAAACCGTTTGTCTATTCTATCTAAATTTTCCTAAATTTGCTACCAAATTGATGACGGTATAGTAAAGTATGTATGAAGAACCTTCTAACTGCGTGCAGAGCGGTTATCCTAGCTTTTTAAATATCATTTTGTAATTTTGTCCTTATTCCACCTTTAGGTATCCACTTTGCACGATTATAGCAAATTACTTACTCGTTTGGTATTTATTAGTGTAAGCATAAAAACAAATAACTCGTAATACTCGTATTTTTTGGATGGTAAAATTCTGATCCCAAACCTAGTTTATACAAAAGAACAGTGGAATATGTAATGATAGTTATAAAAATACTGTACTGACTTATATTGTATAGGGTCTATAACTTAATTCGTGCGGTTTACTAAGAGATGGCGTAACCTTTATTATACCATTGTTATTATTCCATTGCAACATGCGTTGGAAAGCTACTGTCATTGTACGTCATTTCAATATATGTCATTCATTTGAAACGTAAACAACAATCTTTTTTTCACTCAAATATGTCGAACTTTGAGCATGAAAAAGTGTTTTTGCGGGGAGTTCTTCTTCATTACTGAAAACTGCTCCCGAAAGTCATCGTATTTTGGTGGAAGTTTATGGTGAACATGCGCTAGCTGAGCAAACGTGCCAAAAGAAGTTTGCACGATATAAAAGTGGTGATTTTGCCTTGGAAGACGATGAACGTCCTGGGCAGCCAAAAAAGTTTGAAGATGAAGAACTGGAAACATTACTCTATGAAGATTGTTGCCAAACACAAGAAGAGCTCGCAGAATCCTTAGGTGTCACTCAGGACATTTCAAAACGTTTAAAAGCAGCTGGATATATTCAAAAGCAAGGAAATTGGGTTCCACATGAACTCAAGCCTAGAGACTTCGAAAGGCGGTTTTGCATGTCCGAAATGCTGCTGGAACGCCACAAAAGGAAGTCATTTTTGCACCGGATTTTTACTGGTGATGAAAAATGGATCCATTACGACAACCCCAACCGCAAAAAATCATATGTGAAACCCGGCCAACAAGCCATGTCAACGACAAAGCCGAATATCCATGGCGCAAAGCTAATGCTCTGTATTTGGTGGGATCAGATGGGTGTGCTGTATTATGAGCTGCTAAAATCGGGTGAAATCATCAATGGACAACGCTACCGAATACAATTAATCCGTTTGAAGAGAGCAATTGCCGAAAAACGCCCGAAATATGCGACCAGACACGAGGCAATAATTTTCCATCATGAAAACGCTCGGCCCCACGTTGCTATTCCGTTTAAGAACTATTTGGAAAACAGTAGATGGGAAGTCTTAGCCCACCCGCCTTATAGCCCAGACCTTGCCCCTTCTGACTACCATTTGTTCCAGTCGATGCAGAACTACTGAAATACGGTTCACATCAGAGCAGAATAACAAAAATTGGCTTGATTCATTCTTGGCTGCCAAGCCGGAGCAGTTCTTTTGGGATGGGATCCAAAAATTGCCAGAAGGATAGGAAAAAGTCATAGCTTCAGATGGGCAGTACTTTGAATAATACTATTGTACATGGTTTTCTTAAATAAACGTTCAAATTTTGAAAAAAAAAAACCGCACGAATTAAATTACATACCCAATATAATATATTAAAACGTAGATCTGCAAAAAACAAAATGTTTAAAATTATTTTAATTTGAAATAACTCGTACATATTTTCTAATTTTTGCTTATTGAAGCAATATACTATTATAAATACCAATTTTTAACTAAGCATATATATAGTATAAGAAATATTTTCGTTTGGAGTCAGAATAGCTTAGAGAAATGTTTTTTCCTGTATTTTCATCGAAATATTTTGAAATTAGTAACCTTTTAAGTTTTCTTTATATTTAAGTCATATTCAGACTACTGGTTTTAAAAAGTATTATCGATTTCGAAATGATTTGATTTGATTCGTTTTGTGTTTGAAATGTATTTCATACACTTTTTAATGCTCATAATCAATTGTATGCCATTGCAGTCAAATGCAATCACAAATAAGAAACCAATAGGTAATTTTTCTATAATTTAAAATAAAATAAAAAGAATATTTAAATATGACTCTTTTCTTTCATGCAATCAAAGATAATAACTAATATTCTGAATTAATAATATACGTAAGAAGTAAAACTATTAAGTGCACATTGCAAATAAACTTCACCCTAGAATGTTTATTTTTTTAGTTAAAATTGCAAAAACGCACTCTTTAGTATCAAAGAAACTTGGTACATACGTATAGTGAAGTTGAAGTTTTTGTTACATTATTTAGTTTAAACATGAACACACATGGAAGTGTATACACATACCCATATAACTTATAATCAATGATTTTAGTAACTCCAGCTTTTATGCATGGCTTGCATATATGTATGTTTATTCATATACATTGCAGTTAGAATATTATTTGCATAAAACTGCTATATTTTGCAAAACATGCATTCACACGAATTCGAAAAATCAAGAAAACTTGGAACTTGATGTTTTTAAATTATTATAAAATGAACTAATCATTTAATCATGTTTGTTTTTTCAGTAAATCTTCTGAGTATAGTTCATTTTTATTTTTGTTGTTCTTACAAAAAGTAAAAGGCTTTTCTTCGCTTTTTAAACAGCATGTGAAAACAATAAAATTCGAATGGTGAAGGAGTCGCCTTGCTTTTCACAAAACTGCATTCATATACTATACTCGTATGTCCATATACACATGTATAAGAATACACAGGTGTTTTCTTAAAAACAATATCGTCAAATACAAAATCTTTCTGTTTTAGTAATTTCTACTTGAAAGCAATTTGGATGTGATCGTTGGAATAATCCCTCATAATTTTTAAAATTTATAAAAAAAAAAAGACTTCTAAAGCGTACAGCATTGATGAACTTACATAGATGCCAAACTTTCAAGTATTGGAAATTCAAAATTCGCTTTCCACTGACCCTGTCTGTGAATACGTGTGAATTGTCATCAACGCAATGTTACTCCTATTTTACACAAAACCCGCCCATTTTACTTATAAAATGTCATCCGCATTACATAAAATTGTGAACTTAACGTCCAAATCGCTCTTATTCTAGCAACTTTACTTGTAAATTGCTCTCAATCTAGCAAGTTTACTTGGAAATCGCTCAAATTCTAGCAGTATACTGACTTCTATTGTACAATTGGTTGGTAATTCACTTACAGTGCGTCTGGACGAACTTTAAGGGTTTGCAAAAGTATAAGTAGAGTTTGATTTCTAAGTTAGTGTTTTACCTACCGTAAACTGACATGAGAATCGTAAAGTACACGAATGATTCTAGAATCTTACGTGGGTTTTTTTGGAAGGAACCGGCTGAAATGTACAATGAAAATATATAACCGCAGCTGCCGACAGGCGCGGCAGTTACTTTTGTCAGGTAGCCATCCCCATCAGACGGGCAGTTACATATGTATATCACTTGCTATAATCTTGCAGTGGAATGGATTTTTCTTAAAACTTGGTTTTAATAATTCTTTAAAGTATAAATGTAATAAATACTAGTAGAATAAAAATCTTCAAAAATGATTTCCTTTTTTTAATTTCAGGAGTAGGTAACCCCTTATTGTTTTCGAGAAATAGTTGCTTTTTTATGGAATTATCAATTTGACAACATTGTGGGCAAAAATTAAGTAAGGAGAACTTACATTTGTACACAGTACCAAAACATTTACTTAACTTTTCTTAAAGTAATTGTCAATGGGAAACTACTCTAAGTACATACCATATTTCAATTCTTATTTTGTAGGCTTTTATACAATTATCAGATCAAATATCACTTAAAAGCAACGTTTTTCAAGGACTTATATCTACCTAGCTTTTTCTACGCATTTGAATTGGTATTATAATAAAAATATGAAAATTAAACTATTACACCAAATCAGTAATGTTGTGTCTTTGACGATATTCAGATATTATAACAAAAAAGCAAACCTGATAAAAAAAATTAACATTATTACGGCAAATTTTTTGTAATTCAGTTTTAACTGAGTTTTGGTGTTTTTCACTCCTTCATTTAGTTTGATACAGTAAATGTATACAATTTCAAACTTAAGATTTTCGGAATTTGTTATTGTCGTATACAATAGTATTTATTTATTTCATGTGTATACAAAAAAAAAAAAAAAAAAAAAAAAAAAAAAAAAAAAAAAAACAGATTGTGCAGGTTTGATCTATCATAGAATATTTAATTTTAAACATTCATGTGCTCGTAGTTTTGACAATCTCACAAATAATGTTTTTCTTAACCATATTTTATGCCACAATCACTTAGTTGATTGCCAAAAATATGAGAAATGAAAATAATTATTGACGAAGAGAGTGAACATAATCAAACCACTATTGTACATTATATTTAATATACTTACGTATAGGGTAACTGCGACTTTCAAAAGTCGGGAACTCTATTTTTCAGAAAGCCTTTCTGAGATCTCAAAAAGATTACATACACAGTGACGTATATACAACGCGATAATTCACTATTTACAGAACGACATGGTGAATGTTGTTCGCCAGAACCAAGAACTTTCAGTGTTGTTTTTAAGTCTTGGAATAATAGCATGATTACATGCCAAGCAAAACATATATATTTGCTTCGTATGGATGGAGATTAAAAAGAAAAAACAACGGTTTAGTTTAAGTAGTTTTTGATTCATTTTAGAATACATGGCTTTAAATAAATGCCAATGTGATTTTAAAGTTATTTATGGTATTAATGGAACTTCTCAATTAATTATTCAATTATTCTGCGATACTCAAACCAGTCAGACGTGTTTTTCTTGTTTTAACTATGCACATGCTCAGTTTTCAGTTAAAATGTTTGTCAAATTGAATTTTCCGGTTCTTAACCCCAGTGCTCGAATAGTGCAAAGCCCCTATCTATAATAAGTTGCAACCAAACTAAGAAAAACTAAAAAAATACTACCCAAAAGTAGTAACAATTTTTGGTCGTTCGTCAAAAATATTAGGAATTCTGCTTCATGCGCAACCCCAACGCGTACATTCCAGTTGTTAGCTCGTTGGACAAGTCCAATCTGCTTGCTGTACACCAAGCAGCCGGCTCAACATTTCAAGACTGTGCTTTTTCCCCGCTTACATTTGACTGCGTCGAATCATCAATGGGACGAATTCACTTTCGCACTCGTGTAGTACCATGAGTACTTAAAGATCCTAACATACACAAATTCGCTGCCCAGATGGTATATCTCCCCTTTTTCTGAAGAAGTTTTCTTCCACGCCCACAAAACCATTGCTTAAGTTTTTTAATCAATCCCACACTTTAAGACTTTTTCCGAGCAGATGGAAAACAACGTTTGTTCAGCCGATCCCTTAAATAGGCGAATCATCTTCTCTCTCATCCTACAGACCCAATTCACTTACACCCTTTCTTTCCAAGATCATGAAAGCTGGCGGTACGGTCCATTGTTGATTTGACAGCGAAAAGTGGAACCAAAGTGTACATTTATTTGTCGAAAGCAAGATAGCTGCACTTGATATTTCTAAGGCATTTAACAAAGTTTGGTACAGGCGTGCATTAGGGATCGACGACTCTCTTCTTCCATGGATTAGAAATTACCTTTCGGATCGTTAAGTTCAAGTTGTCTGAAATAGTTTCATGTCTTATATTCACAAAATGCATGTTGGTGTGCTTTAGGGTTCCGTTCTGTTTCCGACACTTTCTTTAATTTTCAGAAATGATATCTTGTCTGCTACTTGTAATCCAATATATTCCTTTGCTAGCGACAGTACAATCTCCTTTTCATATTCCATTCCGAACTCAAGTTACTGCTAATCGGTCAGAAAATGGAAACGGCAGCGTATGTTAAGCTCATTAAATTCCAATATTAACAGGATAAATAATTGGGAAACTATCAACAAAGTGGAATTTAATACTTCCAAAACACGATGTGTCTTTTATTTGAGATTTAAATACACAGCCCTTATCCATAAATGGAACTTGTACTGTCGAAACCGAAAATTTCTATATGTGTCAATGAAAATTTAGAATGCCATATATTCGATGTCGTCAAAACCCCTAAATTTCTTCCGGCCTTAAACTTAACCCCCCCCCCTCTTATACGGCCTTCTTCCTCACTTAGTTTCCTTCACCCGAGCTGTGTGCAAACATATATTACTAAGGGTATATTAACTCCTTCAGCGATTTAATAACGTAGGTTCTCTACCTGCCTATCTCTTCGTTATCTCTCACTACAAACGCTAACAAAGACAACATGTTCGTTATCTCTCACTACAAACGTAAACAACGACAACAGGTTAGAACAAGCAAAAATAGAAACTTGTAATTCGAAAACACGTAAACAACGATAACATGCTTCATTATCTTGCAATACAGAAAACATACTTCAACATAATAATCCGATGCGTTTGTATTATCGACATAAACAGCAATACGATAACAACCTCATCCTAGTTAGTGTAAATAGTAGTAAAGTCGAATATTGTACACAGTCTTAAATATAAATAAACTGCATGCATTTCGTCGCAGTAAAAAGAAAAAACATATTTTTTTGATTCAAAACAAAGAATATACATTAACTGAGGGCTCAAGCCGGGCTAACTCCTGACTGCAGCCACATATCCTTATAAAATAGGATAAAAGAAAAAATTCCAAAGGAAGATTTCCAACTCTAAATGGTTGGAAAAAGTGAAAATTAAATACCATAAAAAACCAATACTTCAAGAAAAAAGCAGATCCTGAAACAGCGGAAAGCAATTTTTCAGAGGAAAAAGTTTCAACGTGCTGTTGACAAAACGCGTAACATGGGCATAGTACCCCGGCGTTAAATCCCGGACCCTACAAATTAATTTGTATCGTTCCCTTGATAATAAAATAAATAAATAAAAAGTGAAAGATTTTTTTCCACATTGGATTCACGCATCAGAAGAAAAAACCTATTCAACTACTTACGACCAATAGGGAAAAAAGAATACCCAATGGAAGACATTGCAGCACTAAAAGCACAAATTGAGATTTTCACGCAAACTCTGGAGAACATGCAAACAAAGGTCAACAACAGTGGAACAATATGAAGACTTCACACCTAATATCACGGATGCCGACCAAATAAACCTCAAAACATTCGAAGTCAAACCATGTTTGATGCACAAATATCACCACACATAAGGTACAATTAACGACAAAACCCTCCGCCACAAATCTACAAGGACAACAGGATATACAACCCAAATATACGTGTCGAATAAAACCATCAACCAACAGAAGGTACAACCCAAACGTATATAATCATCACTCACCATCAGAACCAATGGAAGTGAACAACTCTCGTCAATATGTGCGACTTACGCAACACTTTCAACAAACACAAAAGCGCCACAATCCATTCAGAGAAAACCAGCATACAACAAAACGTGAACGAGTACCGTCATCAAAAAACTACAATCCAAGCAAAATTCAACGAGTAAACCAAATCAGAGATGAAGACCTACAATGACTCACCTCACACGTCGATGATACCTACAAAACAGGAAGTGTTTTTAAGGAGAATAAACGGATTGCCATGTCTACAAAGACGCTAGCAAAAAACAGGTACATCCGTTAATATTTTAATAGATACAGCACGACAAATAATTATATTAATCAAAGTGTAAATTAGGAATATCTATACCTATAAGGCCAGGAAAAATCAAAACGATTCATGGTTACTCTTTCACCAAAGCCAAAAAAATCATTACACTATTTAACAATAATTTAGCATTTTTTGAAAACGAAGCGTTAGAGGAGTTCGATATGTTTTTAGGTGAACACGGTCTTAGAGTTATAAAAGAAGAAATTAATCTTTTTGAGTATAAACATACACGTAAATATAAAACAAATGAGAGTAGCTAACATTATGTAAATTATACAGTTAATAATGAAAAATATTGAAGTGATATTGAAAATATTATGCGAATAAATAATGATACAAACGAAGGTAGGTTCACAACTACAATACAAGGTACAATTAAGACAAAATCCGAAGATCCTATTTGGGTGAAGCAATACCCGTATCCAATCGCAGATAACGAATTTATAAAAAAATGAAATACAAAAATTATTAGGCAATCAGATTATACAACCTAGTAAAGGTCCATACAACTCTCCAATCTGGACCGTCGCAAGAAAAGGTACCGATAATGAAGGGAAACATAAAAGACGAATGATAGTAGATTTTCAGAAGCCTAATGCTCAGACTATCACTGATAGATACCCTATCCCAGACGTTGCAATGACTATTCAAAATCTAGGTAAATCAAAATTTCTTACGACATTAGACTTAGAGCAGGTTTTCACCAAATCTTAATCAAAGAATCAGAGTGTGAATGGCGCAAAGTATGAACTCCTTAGAATTCCTTCTATATTTCTACGATGCGTATTCGTACGTACACATACGTTTATATTGACGATGTACGATGTACACATACTTACAATAGTAAGTGCACTCCACAATGCAAATATGAAAATTTCAAACGAAAAATCACATTTTTTTCAGAATTCAGTAGAATACCTCGGACATATAATCAAATATAAGAAAATAACTGTAGATCCTAACAAAATTCAAACTATAAAAGTTTTTCAACGCCAAAAAATCCAAAAGAACTGCGCTCATTTTTAGGCTTAGCTAGCTATTATAGGAAAATTATACACAATTTCGCCGCAAGAGTAAAACCCCTCAATACATTTCTACGTATTTTACAACATAATGCTAGTAATCAATCAAAGCGCAAAAATATTATTTAATCTAGATCATCCAGCATTCGACTCTTTAACTAAAATAAAAGATGCATTACAAGTATAAGTCGAATTATTCCAACCCGACTTCAACAAACCTTTTGAATTAACACCCGACGCAAGTATCTTTGCAATAGGAACTTTGCTCTTTCATAATAAGTAACCTATTTACTTTATGTATATCTAGGACCCTTAACAAAATTGTTAAAATTCAAAAACTAAGAAATTACCTGTACGGTATAGCAGACCTAACAATATATACAGATCATCGGTCTCTCATCTTTTCAATTTTTGACAAAAACCCGAACACAAAATTGAAACGATGGGAAAACTACATCGAAGAATACAGTGCTAAATTAGTATATAAACCAGGACACCAAAATGTGGTCGCTGATGCACTGTCTCGCTAACAGATTAACAATATTTCAAGCGACCTACAACACTCAGCTCAAAGTTCACCAATCGCTAAACTAAAACGCATAAAACTACCATTAAATACATTTAGAAATCAAATAATTATAAACTATACATAGTACAAACAACTCAGTAGAAATTTCTTCACAAAACATTTTTTCATATTCACGACACACACTTTTCTGTTCAACTAAAGAAGAACTATTAGACAGATTAAAACAAATAATAAACCCAAGGGTAACGAACGCCATAAAAATTGATGAAGAACTTTATTCCACATCGAAAATGACATTATTTCAACGTTTCCAAATGTACCAATTGTCTTAGCATAAAAAATTACAGAAGGCATAGAAAATATAGATAGACAAAAAGAAATATCAATGCATGCACACAAACGAGCACATAGGATTATAAAAATAACACTCAAGAAATACTAACTACATATTTTTGGACAACGCCAAATGTGTAAAAAGGAAGCACAAGACTGTGAAATCTGCCTAATAAATAAATGTGAACGCATGTCTGCGAATATATTCATTTAGATTTATTTCACATGAATGGTAACATTTATATTAGCACAGCTGTTAATACTCTTAATATTGTTACATAGGCGAAATTCCAAGTAAAAAGAATGCACATAAATACATTGAAGAAATCTTACCACAAATTTACGCCAATGCAAAATTAATAAAGACCGATAACGAATTAACATTCACAAGCATATGCAGCAAACAAGTATATGAAAAACTACAAACTGTACATACAGTAACACCAACACTCCATTCGGTAACCAACGGTCAAGTCGAGCGTACACACATCACTCTAATCGAACTCACTAAAGTCCTAGTGAAAGGAGAAAAACCCGAGGACGTGTTTTTTAATCGAGGAGGGTATCCTGATATCAAACAAAAACTGGAAAAAACCAAAATAAGGTACTTTTATACCATAATAAAAAACGCAATTGCATCACATACAAAAAAGGAGACATTGTGCCGAAATACGCCAAGCACATTGTAAACGAAGATAGGGGTAATGCTACACTTACAAACCGCGTTACAATTATATATAAGGATAATATGCGACTGCAAGCATGCTAAAAACGATTATTTTACTTTTTATCCTTACCGCCTTTTGCGACAATCTAACCGATATATGAATCAAAAAATAGACATGATAGAAACAGATCCTGTATACATTTTTCAGGACACTACATTTCTATAACATATAGCAAACCTTTCCGAAATTTGCATATAAAGATTCAACAGAACAAATATTAATAAACAAAATATATGTTTTTACATCACAATTACTCCCAAACATCATTAGAACTAGACAACCACTTTACTCTCTAGGATCAGCTCTTAAGTTTACTAGATGGAGTGAAAAGTTACCGCCTTGGGAATGAAAAAAAAATTTTTTTTAAATGTTTTTTTTATTTTATTCAATACTTTTAGTTTGATACATTTATTAATAATTTTCCGGAAGGTCTGCAAAATACTCCTCCGTGGCGTCGACCTTTCCGACCCATCGAGCCCCCTCGGCCGCTTCGGAGCACTCGTGCCGCCTTTAGTCCATTGCTAGGCACTCATTCTGTTCTCTGGTGTTCAACAGTTACCAATCGACGCCAAAAGTCCGCCCGATTCCGCATCAGCAAGTCCAAACACTCTTTCGAAGTGCTCTCGCGTTCGTGTTTTCGGTCAGGAGTGAGTATGCGCGGCACCCAGCGGCACCCGGCACCCGGTCAGTCAACACCATTTCATCTATTTTTTTGACATTGTCCTCTGTAACCGCATCGGAGGGCCTGCCGCTGCGGAAATGATCAGTAGTGGAGTTGCGTCCACCACGAAACTCCCGAAACCAATATTTGACGGTGTAAACTGACGGAGCATTAGCCCCTTAATATTTATCAAATTTTTCTTTTGTTTCCTCCGCCGTTTTGCCTCTCAAAAAATAATGTTTTATGAGAGAACGAAAATCCTTTTTGTCCATACTCAACATGACGCAATCATGCAATCATAACTATCTATAAATATCCAATATTAAAATTGAAATGTAATTTATTCAATCTATATCCACTAGCACTTAACCAAGGAAACTTTTGTTAGATCCTAAGATATCAAAATGCAACAATATATTGACTCGTATTGAAAAATGTGAAAATTAAATACTCGAAAGCGGGAATATTATCACAGACTACGAGCATACCTGGAATGGTGTACAAATAGACGTACCTAAATTAATACAGTTCAACTACTCCACAACTGTTGATGGGAAACAATATTCCAACCATCAACAAGAATTCAAACATGACGAAAAACTAGACGTCCTGCGCATAATCGAATCATATGCCGATTACAAATTCAGCAACATCCAAAAAATATCAACTTTCCTGATACCAGTCCAAGAACGTCCCATACAATACTTAATTTATCTAATCCTGGAGCTATGCATAATGGCATTACTCAACCATGGCGCATACAAACTCTGTGAATGCAACAAAGTAAAAAGAGCAATAGTAAGAAGGCAAAGAAGTATAGCAGAACTTTTAAGACTCCGACAAGAAAGAAATTTAATCTAAAGCGAGGACGCTTCGTTTTAAGGAGTGGAGTTAATAACGTAGGTCTTCTACCTGCCTATTTCTTCGGCATCACTCACTAAAAACGTAAACAACGACACATGTTCGTTATCTCTCACTACAAACGTACACAACGACAACTTGTTTCAACAAGCAAAAACAGTAACTTGTAATTCGAAAACACGTAAACAACAATAACATGCTTCATTATCTTGCAATACGGAAAACATACTTCAACACAATAATCCGATGCGTTTGCTATATCGACATAAACAACAATACGATACCAAACGCATCCTAGTTAGTATAAATAGCAGTCAGATCGAATATTGTAATCAGCCTTCAAAATATAAATAAGTTGCAAGCATTTAGGCGAAGCAAAAAGAAAAAAAAAACATATTTTTTTGATTCAAAACAATGAATATACATTGCTAGCGCGAGCTGATAGCAGAGCGTAACGAGGTTTTAGTAACATGAGATAATAATATCTGTAACTTTTTACTTAACAATTTCCATGATTCCATAATAATGGAAAGTAAAACTGTCAAATCACGTCAACTTCTCGTATTATTGACTTATTTATGAAAGCTACCTTCATGTGTTAAGTGCATCAATAATTCAATTTAGTTGTCTTGCTTGAACGATTGGTAATCGGAATAATCGAAATAATTTAAAAATTTAAGTTGTGTTGAGATAGTTTTAAATGAAAGTACAATACAATCTATAAACTAAAAATCCGTCGTCGCACTTGTAAAAATTGCCCCAATTAATTTTGTTATGTGAGTGACCAAAGCAGGCTTAACAACTTTATTTTATTCGTATAATAAAACGAGGCAAAGGATGGATTCCGAAATTGTTTTGTTTCTCGTGTTATGTTACACTTATCAAATGGTTAATGGGGAAAAGAAGTTGATGCGGTTCGCTATTCCAATGATTTGGCGTGAAGAAGTGAATCATTAGATAACTATTCATTTTGTTTAACTAAAGTCAAAGGGCTTTAAAAAAAATTAAAGATAAAATAGAATACCCTAAACTAGCTTTTGTGTACATGCCAATACATCATAGTGAATAATTTCTTGTGCCCACGCCTAGAACACAAGAACCATGTGCAAAGTCAAATGATAAGGATGACCGCGAAGAAAATTATGCGATAGAGAAGGAATTATAAATATAAAGGAAATAGGAATATGTACCTCCTAAAAGATTTTTTTTTTCCAAGAAAGAGAAACAAACATTTAGCACCTTCTTCATTCAGAACGAATCCATATGCTACTGTAACGACATTAACAGATTAACGAATGGATTACGAATCACTTACAAAAAAAATTAATGGCGTTTCCTTATTGATGGATCCAAAACGAGTTTTCAAGCAGTTCTTCTAAATAATGGTAGCGAATATTCCTCAATCACTTTAAAAGAAATGTACTATACTATGCAATTTATATTAAACTTTATAAAGTACTATATAGAGACTCAAATTGGAAAGTTTGTGCTTACATAAAAGTGAAAGCCTTGTTACTAAGTTTACAGAGTGGTTTTACAAAGTATTGCTGCTTTATAAGGGACAGTCGAGTTACAGAGAAACACTACTTGGTTAAACATTGGCCGATGAGATCGGAATTTATTGCTTGACAATCATATGTCAAATTATCACCTCAGAGCCACAAAAATCTGTATTCCCTAAATAGAGGGCAGCTAAACTTAAAAAAGGGACTAGCAGCTTTAACATCATTGAAAGCTGTAATAATTTTTAATTTGAATTTGGTGGGGGCTGAAGCCCCCATTTATTTCGCTTAATGCAAGCTTAAACTAACTTAAAAAACTAGGACTCAAAAACTTAAAAATTAAAACTAACTTAAGGGTTAGGGAGTAAGGGAGTGGTGGAGGAGATCAAGTTTAAGGCGAGAAGTGCTCAGGTTAAAATCAAAAAGGGGGATGTTTGAGTTCACCTTACGGATGCGGTAGATTGATTCGTTAGAGCCATAAGAGGTGCGATGGGTTGAGATATAGAAGAGACGAAGACAGCGTAAATAACGAGGATTAGTGTTGAAGGAAATAGAGTTGTAAAGGGAAGCGCAGTCCACAGAACCGGTGAGCAGTCGATGAATGAAAAGAATGTCAGCTACGTCTCTGCGTCTTCCGAGGGTACTCAGGTTAAGAAGTTTGAGGCGGTCGCGATAGGGAGGTAAGATAAATGAGTCACTCCAGGGTAGTCCACGAAGAGCAAAACGAAGAAAACGACGTTGAATGTTCTCGATTCGGGATATATGAGTTCGCTGAAAGGGGGATCACACTTGGCTGGCATATTCGAGAAAGGGGCGGACAAGCGTAATATAAAGTGACTTTGTCACATAAGGGTTGCTAAATTCTTTAGATCAACGTTTGATAAAACGGAGCGATGAGTTGGCTTTAAGGATTATCTCATCAAAATGCGAACGGAAGTTTAACTCTCTATCGTATAAAATTCCGAGGTTGCGAAGGGATTGCACCTGGGGTACAGGTTGGTCATGCAGAAAATACAGTCTAGAGGGGGATTGATAGGACTTACGAGACAAAGTCATAGATTGACATTTGGAGACGTTAAGCTCAAAGCAATTTTTTAGACACCAGGTGGAAAACCTATCGAGGTCTTCTTAAAGGAGAATAGGGTCTTGGTGTGAAGAAATAGTTTTGGAGAACTTAGTGTCATCAGCACAAATGGATACGGAGCAGTGTTTGATAATCCTTTCAAGATCGTTTATAGTAAGAATTAAAAGGAAGGGACCAAGATGGCTGCCTTGTGGGATACCAGAAGTGGCTAAAAACGGCGTTGAGAAGGCTGACCTAAAGCGAACGCTATAGTAATGGTTCTCCATACGAGAAGATATCCACTTTAAAAAAATGGGGTCAAGATCGAGGGAAGACAATTTGAAAAGGATCAGTTGATGTGATATTATATCCAAGGCCTTAGCGAAATCTGTAGCAATAACATCAATTTCGTGTCCATTTTCTAAGGCTGAAAACGCAAAGGACACGAATTCAACTAAGTTTATAGTAATTGATCTTAGAACATCATATAAAACACTTTCGAACATTTTAGGTATGTGAGAAAGCTTAGCAATCTGACGGTAGTTGGTTACTTCATTCTTTGGTCCCTTTTTGTGAACCGGGGTTATAAAAGAGGTCTTCCAAACTTGGGGGAATTCCCCTTGTGTGAGGGACAGATGAAATGGGAAGGAAAATAGGTACGAAAGATTGGAGGCACACTTTTGTGCTTTTGTGATATGAGAAATATTGCTGGGAGCCGATCTGGACCGGATAAAACTTTAAAAGTTAAAAAAAAAACTTTTCTTCGATAAGGGTGGGATCAAAAGGTTGAAAGAGAGAAATACATGGGGTCGGTTACGAAGGGGTTGTCTGCAAATGACTGCTTAAAAAAGTTTGCAAAATAGTTGGCAATAATATGTGGGTCGGTCGATGATATGTTATCGAACGAGAGAGAGCGGGGATATCCGTCTGATTTTCTTTTGTAGTTGACGAATTGATAAAATGTCTTAGGATATGGTATGATATGGTTGGTCTGCGCTGTGTCGAGAAGTCGCTGATAGAGGCAGTTATAGAGCTGGGTGAATTGCAGGTAAGTTCCAAGATAGTTAGAGTAGTCGTATTAAGAATTGGTGCGAGGAAAATCTGCCCATAATTTGTTTCTTTTATTACGTAAAGAGCGAAGTCTTCTGTTGTACCATGGAGGGGAAATAGAAGATTTTTTTATGCCGTAAAAAGGGGACGTAGAGAGAAATAGAATTAAATATTTCGCTGTAGAAAATGGAGACAGCATCAGATAAGGATAGGTTAGTAAAATCAAAAGAATATTTGCTAAGATATGTATTGATGGGAAGTGTTATTTGAATTGAGACAAAGTCAATCTTAGCAGAAGAAGAGATAGCGATGAGAGAAGAGTTGAGGTTATTATGAATAGCAAGTAAGACACCTCTACATGGAGAATCAACTTTAGGAATGGCAGGGTCATTAACCATAGGGAGAGAGTGATCGTCATCTCCGAAAACATTTAACGAAGATGGGAATAGCTCCTGGCTCTTTATATCGGGGATCAGATTGGGGTGAGAAACTCTTTTAGAGTGAACATAGCTGCGGAGAGCAGAGAGGTCATCCGCAACCTTTTGAGGAGGTGTGTCGAAGATTTCGTGGTACCTGCTGTAAAGCTTTCTGAGACTAGTTATACCCGTAGGAAGACCTTCCTGTTGGATGGCGACCATGACACTTGTTTTTGTTTTTCCCTCAAAGCATGAGTCGGATGTGTCGTAAAGATATGCGAGAAAGAGACGTATATTTTCGTATATCTTTTTATCCCTTAGCCTAGAGAGGGCGTAACGGCATTCCGTAGTGTCTATATTTTTTTGGGTCACTTTAACGTTAGGCGGTGAAAGGGGATCAAAAATAGGGAAACCGAGGGAGAAGGCGAGCTAGCAGCGGGATTTAGGATATGCGAGCTGATGAAGTTACGGTATTTGGCTCCTGTGGTAAGGTCAAAATCGGGAAAGCAGTTGTTAGTATTCGTGGGAGGGGGTATGGGTGGTTGAGCAGTGACAGTATCAAGGGCAGGGGTTAAATTAAATGAGACGCGTTGAAGGGGGTTGCTTAGGGATATAAACGGGAGGGGAAAAATTGGGAAATATTTTGGTTTTAAGGATGTGGATGGGGAATGGGTTGGGCGATGCTTCGTTCTTTTTCTGTATTTTTGTTGATTGGTTGATCCGTCCATTTGGTGACCCGCATCTTTCCTAGGTTAAGGTTGGTGATGGATGAGTTAACAAATAACCATTCGTATTTAGCCGGTAAATTAATTTTGAAATTCCATTTGTTTTTGAGGTGGGATGTTGGGAGTACTGTACATTGGCTAATGGTGATGCCATACCTCTTTTTGAAAAATTCGGATATCCAAGCAACATCTGCATAATTGGGGGCACTTTTGATGAGTAGGGTGGTGAACATCTGATTCGTTGTGCTGAGTCGATCCAGCCTGCCTTGCCACTGTGAGGGTGTCTATGTCGCGTTATATTGTGTGAAACAAGTTTCCGTAGGGCGGCGACAGGAGGGGTTGGCGTTGGAGCAGTTGTATCACCATACGATTTTTGGATTGATGGGCTGGTGCGAGGGTTTGGAGGTTGGGTTGTTGGCTATGATTCGGCTTCGGTTTGTAACAATTCTGTCAAAATTGAAGTATTGTAATTTTGTGCTGTGGGGGATGGTTTGGAAGACAATCTATTTTATGGCATACTGTTCCAAGGAGATTTTCTAAATCATTCAACACTGTTCTATTCGTGGTGAATTCATTATTAAGCTCACTGATTTTATCGAATATGATATCAAGTATCGACCGTAATGATTTGAGAGTTGGTGATTGTTTGTTGTAGGTTCGAGATGGAGATTAGATGTGGATGATTGGAGAAGGATATCGATGTCTTCCCGGAGAGAGTTGATGGATTTAAATGTTTTTTGTTGAAATCCATCATTGCGGAAAAGATTGAAATAAATTCACTTAATGCTGTATCAAGGAAAAAAAGAGTATGGTTTAGACATAATTGCACCCGGGGTCAATGCTCGTCATAATTTTGTCAAAAAAAAAACACTGCCCAATTGCCTTCGTCAATTTCGTAAGATGCGCAAATCTCGCCATAACACACTGGTGTATCCAATACCAATCGTATTGTCGACACAACTAAACTGAAATCAACCACACATGTCTTCAGGATTACCAGAAAATTCTCTTGATTCAAAACAATTAAATCATTCCCTCGAACTTACACAGCACGTTTCAACTTATCTTCCAACTGCCGTATTAAAAACTCGTGATAGGGAAGGAATTTATCAAAATCTTCGTATACTGCTAGATACAGGGTCCCAAGTTTCATTTTTTACAGAGTCGGATTCCAATTGTAGGAGTCGCATCAACTTCAACTGGTGTTACTGGTTACCTATGGCTTGGTAACTTTAAGGGGCACACCTAGTGTAAAATTTTCAAAAAATCGATTTTTCATATATCTATAGAAATATATGACACCTTCTAAAAAGTAGTCACTCAGCGGTCAGAAACTTATGTTTGTTAGTTAGTGTTCGTCATCATAAACCATTACAATATGACTCCGGTTTCTATTGTTAATCACTAGGTATACAGAAATGCATGAATAGGTAAGATATACTCTAACGGAATTTTTGGTTTATAACTACGTCACATGTTTTCGGAGCGAGACACATTTAGTTTTACTGTGACCGTTATACTGAGTTCCTCGTAAGTTATTTTAGTTAAAATGAGTAATCAACCTTTGTATTCAAACCAAAAAGTTACTCACGACATTCCCAGGCATAAATCAGTTTCAAGAAAACGGAAGTTTGCGGGAAATTAACATACATACATTCGAGCAGTCTACCGCGAATACAAGTACGTACCATCACAAAATAATGATAATAATATTGTGATTAATCCAACTCATGGATATTGCATTGTTCACTTTGTTTCAGTTTTTTATGCAACCAGTAATTTAGTAATGGCTAAAACTGGTAAAAAAAAATGCGACTTTTAATTAAGCAAGTCCACGAGGTTTAGGATTCAAATTCAAAATTGCTCTTCATGTGTGAATGCGGTGTTTCGAACATTCCGGGCCTATGAATGAAAATGCATTTTAAATAAATAGACATATAGTGGCTGTGATACATTTTTTGAGTATTGGAATGGTATGAACGGAGTTAATCTTTTTTGTGGTTTGATGGATTAAGCAAGTAAATTTTATCATCAAACTTTCGCTGGATGTTTCGCCAATTTATGGATAGCAGCAGAATCAGTTTGTAAATTTAGTATGGAAAGAGCTGTTTAAGAAGATAAGAAGCAGATAAAAGAGAAAGAAAATTCAGATACAAATTTGACAGTTTCGAAATATGGTACGTGGTAAAAACTTGGCCATATTTCACATTTTGTTGTGATAACCCTGTCTGGAAAATATTGTAAGAAAATCGTCGAACCGTGTGTAAAGTTTACTCAGATACTGTCAGAAGTGTGTTTAGGAAAATAAAAAAGACAGTGATCCCGAAGCTTACGAAGAACGGGGTTGAATTATTCGCGGTATATTTGTGATGGTGATAGTGTCACATATAAAGAATTTTTAGATTTGAATCCATATGATACTCCGATAGAAAAATTGGAGTACTATCTACATTTTAAAAAAGGAATGAGATCATGATGCCGTAGTTTGAAATGAGCAGCAAGCCCTTTTTGAAAAAGACGGATGTGAATTATGTGGGCCTAAAATAGCAAATTAGCTCTTAGTATAGTAGTATTTTTATCTATTTATAACAATTAAATCAATCATTTAGTTAAATTGATAGTGACACATTAATGCAGCTTTTAATGTTCTGTGCCAGCGTTCTATATAATGTTCTTACCCTTGTAGTACCACAAATGTTGGTGAGAGCTCTGAAGAGAGTTGATTCAAATTGTGTACCTTGATCGGTGGTGAGTATTTCTGGAGTGTGATAACGTGCGACCCAATTTGCGTAGAAAGTAGTTGCTAGTGTGTCTACGTTTATATGTTTATGTGGTACAACTTCTGGCCGCCTTGTGAAGCGATCGATCATTGTCAAACAACAAAGGAAATACTGTCAGATCGATGTAAACATGATGTAATCGTTGGCCAGGAACAAGAATAGTCGACAAGAGTCGATTATATTGATGAACTCTTGACCGTTGACATTGTAGGCATGTTTGAAACCATTTTAATGCGTCCTTTCTAATGCTTGGCCATACGTATTTCTGGCAAAGTTGTCGGGAAGTAGACTTTCCACCAGGATGGGATAATCCGTGCACTGAGTCAAACGCTTTACATCGTAAAGGCGTTGGAGTGAATGGTTTGATGAAGCCAGTGGATACGTCACAAAAAATGTATCAATTTGGATTGGTCGTAGCTGTTGCAACTTGAGAGATGTACTTTTCTGTTCGATTGCAGGGCTTGCAGTTCTCGGGGATCAATTTTTGCTTCAATTCGTGATAAGGCGTCAGGTATCACGTTGTCATTTCCAGATAGGTGGTGTACTGAGATATGAAATCTAGCTGGCGAAGTCTTCTTTGGGATGTCTTTTGCGATTTTTGCATAGACCAGGGCCTTGTAATCTGTTTGCACAACGAAATGTCGACCATCGAAGAGATGTTTGAAAAATTTGACTGCAAGATGGACTGCTAGCGCAGTACTGCTTCTGCACCGAGATGAGTTTTCTGGAAAAAACACCAATTGGTTGTACATTATTACTTATTACTTGCTCTAATTTTGCGCCGACTGCGATGTCAGATGCGTCAGTTAAGACAATAAATGTCGCTTCCGGGCTGATATACATAGTTTAGCTTAGTTGCCTTCCCATTACTTTCTTTGCATAGAATGAAAGCTTCTGCTTGCTGTAACCAAAGAACTTGCTGTGTGTTTATTTTTTTTTTTTTTTGAATCTTTTAAAAACGCGTTGAGTGGAGCCTGAATTTGAGCAGTTTTTAATATAACGCCGGTAGTAATTCATAACTCCAAGCAAACGACGGAGTTGCAGTATGGTGGAAGGTTTGGGATGGTCTAGAATGGCTTTTAGCCTGTCTTCTGATTTACTACCGTATTTATTGATGACATGGCCTAGGTAGTTAACTTCTGTTGAAGTTGATGGTAAGTCCATGTTCTTTCAGACGTTATAAAACTTGGCGTATGTGCTCTCGATGTAAAGATTCCGATTCAGAAAAAATAAGGATGTCGTCCACGTAGAAAAACACAATGTCGAGTCCACGAAGTACCAAATCCATATGTCTCTGGAACATTTGTGTCGGGTTTTTTAAGCCAAACGGCATGAAGACGAGTTTAAATAGTCCGAATGGTGTTCTTACGGCTGTCTTTTGGATGTCTTCAAGAGCCATAGGGATTCGATAATAAGCCTTGTCTAGGTCAAGTGTTGTAAAGTAAGTTTTTTGGTTTACGATCTCCGTGAAATTCATGATATGGGGATCGGGTACCGGTCAGCTTGTGTTTGGACAGCAACGCTAACCGCCATCTTTTTTCTTTACCACGTGCAAAGAGCTGGCTCAGGGGCTGCTAGAAGGGGGACAGATTCCCTTTTTTATTAGAAGGTGAATGTCCGCTTTTGCTTGCTTGAGTTTGCCTGGTGCAAGCCGTCTTAGACGTTTTGATACCGGTTGATCTGAGGTAATTATAAAATGGTACATGGAGCTGGACTTGAAGGTAATGGGGACATTGTGGTTGGCGAAATGAACTCTTTAAGGATGTCACTAAATGGATGATGACTACTTATTTTTGATAGAATATATACGTCTGTTGACTCGACATGACCAGGAACTATTAGGCAAGTTATTGAGTCTATTATTTGTCTAGACTTGGGGTCGATAATTAGACCATAGTGTGCCATGAGATTCGCTCCGATTATGGCCATCTTTACTTCGGCGATAGTAAAAGACCATTTGATGGGACGTCGGAAACCAAGATTTAAAGTGAAATGTTTTTTACGATATGCGTTGATACGGGAGTTGTTAGTGACAAAAAGGATGATTTGCTGTGGTGAACTTTTGGTGGTTGTTGGACGAGGAAGGACAGAAATTGTGGATCCAGAGTCTGTTAGAAATTTTTGATTTGTGTTTTTATCAAACACAAATAGGCGGTATTCCTCAAAGTTGTAACAGCTATTGCCAACCGTTGGTTTCACTGGATGTAATCGCACAGATGTTTGTCGGACCAAGTCCGCGAAGTCATTTAAAACTTCTGGATCAGGTGCTGCGATGACACAATTGAATCGGTTGATGTCTGATCGGATCCTGTTGTTGTGAAATTGAGCTTCTACTTGAGCGAAACACAATGAGGGGTTTAATTTCCAGAAAACTGGCATACGGAAGTTTCAAAGCTATTTCCTGAATGTCCTCGTCTTATATTGATGGGTGTGAAAGTTGTGGTTGAGCTCTTGGAAAGCTAGGCTACGGGTTGGATCCGATAGATTTCCATTTTAATTTTTAATTTAATTTAATTTGACTTTTCCTCGGCGTCACCAGTTTTAGTGTCTTTATTTTATTACTAGATAATTTTTATTGAAACAATTTATTACAATCTCAACTGAACTGACTGAAGTCTTCAGAAGGAGAATCAGAACAGTCGTTAAAATATTTTTGAATTGGACTTGACCTAGTGCCCTCTGGTGGTTGGAACTTGTGACAAAGTGCCCTATGGTGGTTGGGTCGGTGAACTACTGGTGCTGCTTGGTCTTCAGTGATGCCCAGTGTATGAACAGCTACACCCTTAACCCTTGCCCAGACACACTGTAAGTGAATTACCAACCCATTGCACATCTCTATAACCTATCAGAATGCCTAAAGTGACAGCTAATTACAAGTAAAGTTGCTAGAATGGAAATATCTGGAAAGCTTGCCATCTACGTTAGTTCATCTATGCTTGTTTAATACAGCCCCAAAGGAAAGAGTTGTCAAATCGTACAAGCCGGGCTGCCAATTGACGGAAATTTTTGGTTCGAAATTGTATAATGGTAATTCCAAAAATATTCATACTCTAGTAAAAAACCAGCGTAAAATAATACATTTTTCGTTTATAAATTTGTTTTTTTAAGTTAACTTCTAAGTGGATTTTGTTGAGCTTATTAAGCCCAATGTTGCTTAATTTCGATGGGAACTGATGCTCTAATTTTAGATTCACTATACATTTGCAACAGTTTAATTCATTAACTTATAGGCATGCGACACTCCCACTCCCCAGCGTAAATATTTTATAAACGTATTTATTGGTCAAAACTCCTCACATCTTACAATGCCTGCGACTTTTGCTACCAGGTTTTTTAAAGCTACTTTCTTGTATTGTATAGCACAAAAAGCTGTGTCGGCCTATAACTAATGAATTCCCAAAAATAAAATGGCACTATAATATTTATGATTTTAAAATCGCACTTTCAAGACCTCAAAGACACTCCGAAATACTATGGTATTTTATCAGTAATTATGTATAAAATAAGGACATGTGTACAAATCTTATCGGAGTGCTCAGAACTCCACTACGGAGACAAGCATTAGTAGTAATATTGTGATTTTATTGAACAACAGAACGTTTCTAACACATTAAAAATACTTGTTACAAATTGCATAAAATTCACAAAATACAGCATTGACATTAGCCGTCAGCCGGATAAGAGAGATTTGCAATTTGTAACAGGATTTTATTGAAAATAAAAATAATATACTTAATTTAAATATACATACATTTAAAATGCTTCGTCTACTATTTGCTGTTGATATTTTAACGATTACTTTATGTAGCTAGACAGTGCACTCCAATATTCGCCATTTAGGAATAAAACGACTACGCTTGTTGATAAGGTGTGTTTTCCCCAAATATACTCTTCTAAACACCTTTAATATTGGGCACATTCCGATTAAATGATGCACGTCTTTAACAGCTCGCAGATTGAACAAAGAACATTCTGAACAATTGAATTCTGTAGAGGTGGTACGCACTGATAAAATAGCAAATTTTCTCGCATAAATCCCAACAGATCATACACTGACATGATGATACTCAGTAATCCCCTTTTGGTAGCAACTATCATTTCATCAATGATGCTTGCATTGACACCATAAAATTTAAGTTCATTCCTAAAAGTATCACTGAACGGCTGCCAGTATATACCAAGGACCCTTTCTGTGACTAGGCATATCTGATGAAGATTGCAAATCTTATGAATTTCACACACCTGTCTAGTGATTCTGACAGCTTTATCAATATACACGAAGCTATCCACGTAGGCATCGACGTAATGATGGTGGAGAATGGCTTCGATAGCCCGTGTGTCATAATTACAATGCTCCTTGGCATTTACGTTCTTGACATATTCAGCAGCACATGGTGAAAAATCGGCCCAGAAAAATCGCTACGAACATCTGTCTTCAGGTCGGATGAGTACCTAATAGTACTGAAAGCTCCTTTACAAAAATTTAACATGACTAAAGGCATTGGCTTGAATAGCTGCGGTCCTTTAAGTAGGCATAAATTTAATGAAATCCCTTTACGGTAGCGGCGGAATCAAAAACTAAGCGTAACTTCCCTGGCTTGTTGGGATTTGTGACGAAAAAATATGCAAGGTACCACGTTCTTGGCTCTGCGATTGTGGCTTTGGAAGCTTTTTCGCGCATACCCTTTCATGACAAAGACTTGAATAACTTCATTGTTGGCAGTGGCGAACGAATTATATTTCTTCATCCATCTTACGTTCAATACCTGACAATTTTCTCATAGCCATAACATAGCTATCTGGCATTGTTTTAGAGTAGTCCAGTCTGGAGTCAGCCATTAACTTTAATCGTTGGTCACTTTCATTATTAGGGATGATTCTCCCCTCACTACTGGATTGACCGTCTTCGTTGTGCCGAAAACAACCCATCTTAATTCGGTGTTAATAGCGTATGGGCCTCCGTATCTCAGATCCATAGTTTCCTTTGGCAGAACCGAGTGACAATGGTCAGGTCCAATGAGCAGCTTCGGTATAATATTGAAGTAAGACTGAGCTTACAAAAACTGATAAGTTAAAAAGACAACATTTATTTCCTTTAACACAAGCGCTTTATTCAAAACCACAATGTATGAACAATTCAAAATTAAATTCAATTTGATCCAATTATTTTTCACTTTATCTTTTACTTTAACGACAATATCACTACTACGCATACATATTGTAAAATGATTATGTAGGTACACATGATAGAACTTATTCTTTTCGGTACAAGCGCTTTATTCAATAAAATTTTAGTTAACAATTCGATATCATTCCTTTGGCTCTGGTCTGATATCTCTTGTCAACATAGTCTTTCCTCGTGTACGTTCCAGGTCAATATTGGTTAGATGTTAGGTACAAATTTCGTCTATACTATAACCCTCTACTGGCTTAGTCCTGATCATTTGGATACCAATATGTTCTTTCGCTTGCTTATGGTTGCAGTGTTCATATTTGACTCCGCACGGTCAAATGAGAGAAACCATTAGCACTCCAAACTACTGGATCCATCTTGTTACTTCTTCCAATATGTGCGGCCTTATTCCGGTAATAGCTTGTAGAATGTAGGCCTCGAGTTCGTTAAAAGTAGTTAGCTTGTTAGCATAGTTTGAGGACTTGGCGTAGCCCTAGAGAAAGTAATTGAGTGGTGTCAAATCGCATGATATTGGCGGCCTTCAGATGACTAAAATTCGAAATTTCTTTTTCACAACTTCAAAATGGACCTCGACCGAGTAGATGATTTTTTGACTAAAATGTGCTATGTTCTCTTCATTTCGCACCAATCTCTGTCTGGTTAAGATCCGAAAGAGTGTACTCAAGCTGAAACTTTTTCACAGTCCAACGAATTGTCTGCAGAGTGAAGCTATGATTATGACCGACCTCATGATGAAATTAATCTTCGTATTTACAACTAAGCCGTTATTTCGATAATACTTTTTATTTATTTCCGCAAAATGTTCAAGGCTTTAATTTTGACAGCTGGATCGAACTGGTAACTTTGACTGCTGCTAAAACATAGTAATTGAAAATTTTCTCATTGCTATCTATCACCTGTTACGTTGAAAGTCTCAAGGAGCTTCTCAGTTGAATTACTTAATCCTTTCGCTGATATAATATGTCCCAAATATTTTGCTTACAGACGGAACAAGACACATTTTTCTGAATTTAGCGTCTCTCAAACTAAGAGTTTGGTCTCCCCATTGAATGTTGAATGCCACAGTTGGAGGAATATAACTACTGGGCCCAAACATTTTTTTCCCTTTCTATCCGATTTTCCAAAAAAAACCTCACACATTCTGAGGCATAAGAGCGTTGATATCCACTTGAGGAATAAGTTCTTTAAAAAACAAAAATGAAAAAGATTTTCATGAAGCTTCTCGAACGTGTTGCCTGTGACGATAACTTAGTCCACATACACTAGGCTGGTTTGTAATATATGTTCCATTTGTGTCTCGAAGGTAGCCGGAGCATTCATCACCCAGCCTAAACGGCATCACCATGAACTATCAGAGACCAGTTCCTGAAGTGAAAGCCTCAACCCGCCAGTAACCGCTTTTCATTCCAAATGTTAAATACGATTTCTTTCCAGAAAGCGAAATTCGGTACAATTTGTGGTGTTATTTTTTACGATAACTGTTATCCGCGTACGCATTTCTTGGTTGTGCAGTGCGACGATGTGCGACGAAATTTTCGCGAACAGTTTAGGTAAACAATTCATCTGTTGCAAGTTTTTATTTATATTTTTATTTTTTATTTACATAATTATTATATTATTATTATTTTTACGATAAATGTAATTTATATTTCATCTAATGTTAAATTAGTTAAGGATTTTTATTACTATTAATTATAATATTTAAATGTTGTTTACTTAAAAATGTTTAAGAAAAAGGATACCTGTTGATAGGTTAAAGTGTTGTGTTGTGTTTTCAGTGGATATGTGGAGGTGTGCAGAATCAATTTTCTATTTAAACAAAAAATACATGTAAATTTTGTGTTGGGTAATATAAATGTCTTATTTTTCGTTTGCGATATTTGATGGGAAATAGAAACTTTTCCCAAGTGACCGATAACTACTTCCCGTATTTTGTGGGATGTGTGTCGATAAACGGCCCAGGTCGCCATTGCGATGGCGGTAGTCTCTCATCCTTGATGAGAACTAAGTCTCCTGTCTTTGTTCTGGCTTCCGTGTTGTCCATATCGGACGCCGTCTCATCCTTCGCTCCATTCGCGCACAAATTAGTTAGTCGCCAATTGAACTCGCTTCCATCCTTCAAGGAAACGTACCTTCTCCATGGCAATGTCTCCTTGAGGAATTTCGGGTATTTTTTTACTGATTGGATCTACCTTTAGTGGAACTCTGCCTCTTTTTCTAGCTTGTTTCCGGTGGTATCGTATAAACCGTTTGCGGTATGCAAGACTGCAACAAAGCTTCGTAATTCTGATTGACTTATTGAATACCATATGGTGAGGAATAAAGAAATGGTGTGGTGTATCCAGTACGGTATTTTTTTCGTCAATTTCTATCATCTAAAGAACTTCCTTGCATTCCCTTTCAAACTTGCAATGCACCTTATACTATGTGGGGTTTTCCTAGAATATTCCCTCCAGTTAATGAAACGTTCTTAAGACACCTAACTTCGAGGCAGCAAACCCAGGCTTACATCCGGTTTTAAATGGTAACGACCACCATATTGACCATCACCCAATTTTTTTGTTGTGTTGATATTATAATTTTCACATGTTCTGTCTTCCGCAGTTTCCTTATTTTTGAAAGACAACTGCTATAATTCCCAGGACCTTCGCAGCTGAGTGTCGTTATCGAGAACCTGTAAGAAGCTATGGACAGGTTTTTCATTTTGGGAAATTTTCTTCCCAAGGAGAAGCCAACCAATTGGCGATTTTTCATTGGATCCTAAAATAAATTCAGAGTAAACGTCGGTTCCCTGGAGAATATCAGGTTTATCGAATTGTGGATCAGTTAACCTTAAGCCCTGGAGGTGTTTCCAATTTTAAAGGGCTAAAGGCTTTGATGGCGAAAGACCAGTTAAGGACTTGAACACATAGGCTGGGGTATTTGTGTCAAAAGGTGTTACCAGCGATTCGAAGGTAAGACTTAAATACCGTTGACATAAACCACTGCTAATTTTTCAAAATCCAGATACCTTAATGAGTGCAAGACGTTGGTGAAGCTCTAGAAATTGTATAGCTGATTCGGAAACAAACGTTGCTTCGGATCCACGATCGACTAATGCCCTAGGATTAAATTAGTAGCTGTATTTATATAATTCGTAGTAGGTTTGGACCAGTTTTTTTTAACATGCAGCAGATAATGGTGTGTCTGCATGCAGTAATAGCAGCGCACACTACTTTGACATTGGTTTCTCTTGTGACTGTATACCAAACAGTTCCGACAGACCCAGATTTGTTCGCAGATCGCCATGTCAATAAACTTTTGACAAGTTCTAAGGGAGTGCTTACCTCTACCACACGAGTAGCATGTAAACTGCTTCTTCCCGATGTGCAGCACTGTTTTGTTTTCTACAGCCGCCTTTTAGGTCACTTGTTTCAGCCAATGCTTCCAAGGTCCGAAAACGCGTCTCCAGGAACTCTGTAAACTGTGTTAGTGTGGGCAACTCCTTCGAACTACCTAACTTCTCCTCCCATAAACGCTGAGTAAAACCAGGTGACTTTTGTTCCAATATGTTAATCAAGATATCCTCCCAAGATCTAACCGGCAATACTAAATTTTCCAGGGCATGGAAACATTTCTCGTACGTGTCCAATAGAGACTTTATATGACTTGCAGTCTGCTTAGTCAACGGCTGCTGTACACAAAAATGTTGAAAGCTAGCATTTACCAACACAATTTTTATTTTTAAATATCACGGATGTTCAGAGTTTGTGTTGTTTGCCCCTCTGACGAGCACATCAACTAGTGTTGTGGTCTCCTGTGAACCTCTTCGTCCGAACTATTGAAGCTTCAACTAATTTTGATGCCCCTTCATCCAACAGCGTATAAGTTTCCACTTGTTTCGGGGGTTCAAACAGAGTAACAGGTAAGTTCCGGAACAGCAACGAATTCGGTGGTGAGTTGGTAGAACATCTAAGAACCACTTTATTTTCACTTGCGGTTACTTGTGGTTGCTAAGCAACCGATTGTTGAACCCAATTGTTTCGATTCCGTTCTTCATGAAGCAGCTTATGGTGGCTCAGTTTATAACCATCTACACCACACGGCTTTCGGTTATAACAATTGCATGTTGAATATTCCAGCTCAAGTCAGGTGAAACACAACCGAGAGTTTTTTGTATTAATTCATCTGTCTAAGACAGTACGTTCGGTGAATTTGCTGCAGATACTTTATGCCCTGGCATATATATCATCTTGTCGCATGTGATCCTTGCTCTGCTGTTGCGTGAAATTTTATTCGCCGTTTTATTTCTGACGTTAGACGACCCCCACTGTGATCTTGAACCGTACAAATTAAATCGACGATTACTGTCAATTGCTGAAATCGAGAATAGTAAGGAACGGCCGTAGCGGAGTACACTCAGTTCTCATAGGGAGCGTCTCAATTAGTTCGCCCACTGTACATTTTCTATTTTGCCAATTTCTAGTTTTCTGTAGTTATATGCTGCAGTCGTCGCAGTGAATGTTGTAAAGAACATTGGCCAATTGATCGGCATATTCAATTGAATAGCGTTGGCGTACAGAACCTGCCTCAACGTCTGACACTGTAAATCATGTTCCTTAAGTCTTATTTCTGTGTTTTTAAGCCGGCATTCTAGAGCGTTTATTTTCCTTTAAATTACATCCAAAGGATTATCTTCGGGTGCTACCGACGACACTGAAATGGAATCGTTTGGTGAAATAAGCGGTTGAGCTAAAGGAGCACCGATCGTGGAAGCAGTGGTGTCTGAATAGGCAATAGCATCAGATTTTTTTTTACATTAGAACGTTGGAAGTTGTGGTTTGTGGCTGATGTAGAGGTGGACTTTTTCGTCGCTCTGAGATTTACACTCTACGGTGCGGCGGCTAAGGGAGTCTCATGTTGGCATGATGTGATGGCTTTGCATAAAAAATTCTTTCTGCTACGAGTAAACAATAGATGAATGAACACTCCAAACCAAGTGGTATTAAATTAAGTTTATTTCTAGGTAATTCAAATAGAATATAACTTCAAGGATACAATGTGTTAAACTTACCCCAGTTTGTGTCTCTTCCACGTGTGCTCCCTATGACGGAATTTTTTCTCAGTCAATCTGTTCTTTCTGACATTTGGTTTTGGAGTTCTGTTACACTCTCAAAATACATAATGCTCGAAAATTTTGGTTTAACTTTCACAAGAATCAGTTTAAAAACACTCAAATAATAACAAAGCAAACAATAAAAATGATTAAAAAAAAGAGTGAAAACACGATCGGAAACCTTCATTCGTGCTAAATGTTAATATTATTTTCTACCGATTAAAATTTTGAATGAAATTTATTCTAATTATGATATTAAGTTGGATTATGAAATAAAAGTCAGAAATCGGTGTTTTTTTGTCTATTGTCTTGGTGAAAAATTGTATCATAGGGACTTTTAATCTAAAGAGTGCAATTTAAAAGAACCAATAATATTTTAATATTTAGCTTAGTTTAAGCGGTTCCAATCCAATTTTTTATCTATTTTGTGTGTGTAAATACAGTTAAAGCTAATAAAGTTATTACGAAAGCAATTTTGAATTTTTTTTGGTTTAACGTATTTTCTCAAACAAAAAAATTATTGGTGGAAGAGAACTACTTTTAAAAGGAAATGAGATCGGTACTATATATAAGGCAGGTTATCTCAATTTGCTTATTGTTAACTTTAAGCTTTAATAGTTAGAGTTAAAATGAGAAAAATAATAAATAAGGGTCGGAAAAATAAGAATTGTTTTAGTTTTATCATTTATTATAGATTAAAATACATTAATTAACTTCCTGTACTGTTTAGTTTACATAAAATGTTGCGTCAATGCAACGCTAGAATTAATAAACTTCAAAATGTACCAAAATTAACGCGAATGGAATATTTCAAAACATTCAGCCTGAAGGTGTACTTGACACTTTTTACACATGTAAAAAGATGTCGACATCTACGAAATTTATTTTCATTTTCCACAGTTATATGTTCAATATCGTCGTAGCGTATATTAGTAAGAAAAGCATACTTAGAAAGCCTTAGTAGAATTGGATTTGGTATACCAGCCAGCAGCATAACTAGTAGAAAGTTTCCCATGTCGTATCTCTTCAGCTGTCATAAGAGCTAACTAAACATGAGACTTGAATTCTATCTGACTTATACTGTGCTCATTTGCGATGTTGTAAATTTTCCACGAATTTACTAAAATGCTGTCTATCAAATTGATGAATAGTGGAAGGCGCCACTTTTTCCCTCTAATTCGAAATCCATTTCTACTCCACCCATAGTTTTGTTGTAATCTGCTATTACCAGGGATTATTGCACGTTGACTATTTTTTTTTTTTTTTTTTTTTCAATTTGATGTCATCACGCTTCGCTAACATCAATGGGTCCATTTTAACGTTATTAGTGGCCAAAGTAACAACAGAATTATCATTCCATCGTACTACGAGGATTTCATGTTTTTCATCGAAACAATAGTCAAAAAATCCTCGTTTCTTTTTCTTTACACTTTTTATTGCTTCCAGTGTGTCATTTTTTGTACGGTTTTCGCGAATAATACCGGTTGCATAGAAACCTTTCTCTTGTATAAGGCAAAATAATTTGTATGAAGGAACAAAATTATCAAAACCACAGAACCACAGAAAAAAGCTCTGGAACCGTCTTTTCTCCAAGTCCTAAATCAGTTCTGGTATCGCTATTATTGTTAACCCTATATGTAATGAATTTATATAAGTAAGCATTTGCACTGCACAAATACCACAGTTTGAATCCGAACAGGACAGGTTTCCTATTATTAACATCTTACAGCCATGTCGTCAAAAAAATATAATAACATTTCCTCGTCAATTGATAAATTTTTGGAAAATATTCCAAACTATTTATGGCATCAAAAATCAGACGTAGTTTAGCAAACTTATGACTTTCATCTCAGTTGTTATTGCGACAAAAATTAATGTTTTCTTTTATAGAATCAAATTTGTTTCGACTCACTTTTTCTTATAATTGGTTCAATTTTGTCTTCATCTTTTGACCATTACATTTTCGTGGCTGGCAGAGTATGATTGTCGGACAGTAATAGTATGCCAAAGAAACGTTTGGGTTCAGCAATGATCAATGGAAAATTTTTTTTTGAAAAATCAATTTAAAGTTTCCACACTTCATACGATGTTTTTCCTCAATACCTTTTGTCTTCATTGTGTTTCTTTCTTTTGGAACATACTCTTGTAACTTTTTGGATCTTTTTGATTTTTTTGACGTCGATGAGATGGGTTCTTCAAATAAATTTTAATTCTCTACAGGTAAATCTATGTGAGTTTCGTACGTTCCGGCAATATCAGTAGAGATGTTATTGACGTTGCCACCGAGCGCATCGACGTCTAAGTCTTCTACGTCTGTCAAATTGTCCACTGTCGGGGGAATGTATACTATACCGATGTTATTCGCATGATGTAATTGATCGTCGTCTAATATTCCCATAATTTCCTGAGTATTAAGTGACCGCTGCCAAGCCATAACGTGTTCTTTAGATATGTAATCACTCTATAATAGAGTTAGCGCACTTAAAATAACAAATAGTATAATGTTAACAGTATCGCCTTCAACGAAACACTAACGAAAAGATTGTTGAATATACTCCAGGTTGTAATTCCTGATTAATATTTTTTTTATTCTCAAAATTTCGTTGCCTAAATACTATTTGTCACGTTCACACTATCATCCTACTCTTATCCCTTTTTTGAATATTTACGGTTATTGACAGATAACCCTCGGTACATTTTTATTTATGTTATTTAGGCACTGGGTTTTCTTGTTGATAACCGTTGGCATACATGTAGATGCACATGTAATATTTTTTTAGGTACCAAAAAGTTGTTCACAATACGATTTTATAAACACTCAAAGCGCAATTAGTTAAAATAATATAACATATTCCTACCTTATTACTCCTAACGTTGTGTATACGCAACATTTTACGTTAGATCAAAACAAACAACACACGTAAATACATTCTTTGAACAACACTGTTTTATTACAAATGGAATGTTACTAAATGTTGACACAAACCGATCATTAGAGTTTAGTTAATTTTTTCATTTATTTTTAAATAGTAAAGTTAATCATTTTTGATAAGCTGTTTTTACCATATTTAAAACTGTTAGTAAAATAGTAAAAAAATAGTAAAAATAGTAAATAGTAAAATAGCAAAAAAAATTAAATATAATAAAAGTTGTTACAGATTCTAAGTTTTTATATCTCGAAATTTATTTTAATTGAATGATAAAAATAAAATTGTGCTTATTTTTCGCTAAAATTATATTTATTATTGTGTTCCACATTTAAAAACAATAAAACCGTTTGTCTAAAGTTTTTAAATTTTCTACAAGTTTAATGGGAGAGAACACTCATTCGACTGAATGTAAGATCTTTACATTTGCTAACAAACTAATGACGGTAAAGTACAGAATGTAAGGGGTGATTCATCTTGAGGTTTGATTTTCATCACGCGTGATTCCTACCAAACTGCTTTATCATTTTTTTTACAGAATCATTTGAAAAGTCATCATGGAAAGTCTCACACCACAACAGCGTCTCCAAATTGTTCAGCTGTATTACGAAAATCAGCGTTCTGTGAGAACTTACGGTGCGCATAATCGACCTACTGAAACCACAATTGAAAATACCATTCGCAAGTTTGAGTCCCAGTTTACATTAGTGGATGATACTCGACTGGTTAGACCACATCCAGCAAGTAGTGAAGAGATTATAGCAGCTGTAACTGAGAGTGTACGCGAAAACCGCGAAGACAAATGGATTCGTCGTCGTTCTCAGCAGCTTGGCTTGGCGTATTCAACAAGTTGGCGTATTTTACGTGAGGATCTCGGCCTAAAAGCGTACAAAATTCAACTTGAGCAAGATTTGAAGACAGGCGACTTTAATTTGATTCATATTTTCAGTGAATGGGCTCTGGAAAAACTCAATGATAATCGAGTGTTTTATCGTGAAATTTTATTTAGTGATGAAGCCCATTTCTGGCTCAATGGATACGTTTATAAACAAAATTGCCGTATTTGGTCTGATGAGCAACCCGAAGGGTACCAAGAGCTACCATTACATATATTAAAACAACGGTATGTTGTGGTTAATGGGCTGGTGGAATCATTGGTCCATCTTTCTTGAAAATTGAGGCAAATCAGAATATTACCGTCAATGGTAACCGTTATCATGCCATGTTAACAGACTATGTGCTTGCTGAAATTCAAGCACATAGTCTCGGTAAGCTTTGGTTTCAACAAGACGACGTTACGAGCAATACAGCGCGTGAAATAATGGACTTGTTGAGAAATCATTTTGGTGAGCATCACACCTTTGTACTATTTTCTCTATGGATATATAAAGTCTCAGGTGTACAGGAATAAGCCAGCTAAGACTGACGCTTTGGCAGTCAACATTACTAGTGTTATCCGCGAGATACCAGTCGCTATACTCGAACGAGTCTCCCAAAATTGGACCTTCCGAATGGACCACCTCAGACGTAGTCGTAACCAATATTTACATAATGTCATTTTATAAAAGTAAATGCAATGAGTTGTTCTCTTAACCGATAGTAAAAATTTTAAGTTCACTTTCAAATTTATGTGCTTTACTTTACATTATAAATCAAAACTCACGATGAATCACCCTTTATAAAAAACTTTCTAGCTGTGTGCGGAGAGGACATCATAGCCCTCTTAGTGTAATTTTGTCCTTGTTCCACCTTAAGGCTAATTACCTTGTAGCTAATTACTTTCTGTAGCTAGTAATAATATATAAATTAATTTTATAAATATGAACCTATAGGTATATGTAACCTTTCTAGTTTTCTATGCAAAACAACAAAAGAATATGTAGTGATAATAATAAAAATAAAAATATTGTACTGACATAATATAGTGAAACGTAGATCTGCAAAACAGAATATCTAAAATGGATTTTATTCGAAATTACTCGTACATATTTTCTCATTCTTGCTTTTTGACACTTTTCTTTCTTCAATATCCATCTTTAATTATGCATATGCCATAGTATAACATTTTCATATGGAGTCAGAATAGTTTAGAGAAATGTTTTTTCTGTGGAAGCTATAATTACAAGCTATGCACGCAAATATTTAATACTAGTATACAACTTCAAATTAATAATGTAAATGGTTATAAAGGCACCCTTTATTCATTCAAACAGTTTGCCGTCATTGAAATATTACAAAATTAGTAACTTTGTAAGGATTATCTTTGTATTGTATTGGGTCTATAATTCGTGCGGTTTGCGAAGAGACGGCGTAACTTGTATTATTCCGTTAGAAAGCTACTGTCATTGTACGTCATATCAGTATATGTCATTCATTTGAAGCGTAAACAACAATCATTTTTTTCACTCAAGTATGTCGAACTTTGTGCCTGAAAAAGTGTTTTTACGGGGAGTTCTTCATTACTTTAATATGAAGAAAACCGCTGCCGAAAGTCATCGTATCTTGGTGGAAGTTTATGGTGAATATGCGGTAGCTGAGCGAACATGCCAAAAGTGGTCTGCACGATTTAAAAATGGTGATTTTGGCTTGGAAGACGATGATCGTCCTGGGCAGCCAAAATAGTTTGAAGATGAAGAGCTGGAAGCATTACTCTATAAAAATTGTTGCCAAACACAAGAAGAGCTCGCAGAATCTTTGGGTGTCACTCAAGCAGCCATTTCAAAACGTTTAAAAGCAGCTGGATATATTCAAAAGCAAGGAAATTGGGTTCCACATAAACTCAAACCGAGAGACGTCGAAAGGCGGTTTTGCATGTCCGAAATGCTGCTGGAACGCCACAACAGGAAGTCATTTTTGCATCGGATTGTTACTGGTGATGAAAAATGGATCCATTACGACAACCCCAAGCGTAAAAAATCATATGTAAAACCCGGCCAACCAGCCAAATCAACGGCAAAACCGCATATCTATGGCCAAATGCTTTGTATTTGGCGTGATCAGATGGGTGTGCTGTATTATAAGCTGCTAAAACCGGGTGAAAGAACGCTACGAACACACAACGCTACCGAACACAATTAATCCTTTTGAAGAGAGCAGTTGCCGAAAAACGCCCGAAATATGCGACCAGACACGAGGCAATAATTTTCCATCATGAAAACGCTCGGCCCCACGTTGCTATTCCGTTTAAGAACTATTTGGAAAACAGTAGATGGGAAGTCTTACCCCACCCGCCTTATAGCCCAGACCTTGCCCCTTCTGACTACCATTTGTTCCGGTCGATGCAGAACGCCTTCACTGAAATATGGATCACATCAGAGTAGAATATCAAAAATTGGATTGATTCATTCTTGGCTGCCAAGCCGGCGCAGTTCTTATGGGATGGGATCCACAAATTGCCAGAAAGATGGGAAAAAGTCATAGCTTCAGATGGGCAATACTTTGAATAATACTATTGTACATGTTTTTCTTAAATAAACGTTCAAATTTTGAAAAAAAAACCGCATGAATTAAATTACATACCCAATATTTAAAATTCATATTTAGACCACGGTTTTTAAAAAGTTTTATCGATTTGAAAAGTGAAAGGTCACTTTTGAAATTTCGGGGACGACGTATTAATTATTGATTTTGTACACATCTCCGAAACAATTGTTTCAATTATATAGCACACTTAATTTGTTTTTGACACATAGAAAAGCAAGACGTGTTTTGGTGTGCCGACGATGTTCAATTATTATAAAATATGGAGCAAAAAATTTGCTTCAAATTTTAAATAAAAAAAGTGGAATTAAGTATAATATTTTAAATGTGGATAGTGACATACGATGAGCCTTTTTTAAATGTTTATAAGTGGTACAAACTTTTCCAAGATGTCCGAGAATATGCCAATGATGAACCTCGGTCTGGACGCATCAAAAAAAGATGATAACGTCGAAGCTGTGAAGAAAATTGTTTCGGAAAACCGTCGAATTACCATAAAAAAAAGTTGCTGCGGATGTTTGCATGCAATCGTGTTCTCAAAACTGAAGAGATCTATGAAAGGAAGGATACTTGCAACGATATAGGAAATAAAAACGGCATCGCTGAAAGGCTATACCAAAAAGTGTTTATGAGAAGGTTTTCGAGTATTGGAAAAAGCATAGGCACAAGTGTATAATATCTGAGGTGGATTACTCCAAAGGGGACAATAGTAATGTAGATGAATAAATAATTTTTTTTTTTTTATAAAAATTAAAAGTCAACTAACTTTTTGAACACACCTCGTAAATTGAGTTAAAGAAACATATTTCCAACATTTCCTAAAAAGGACGTTATTCGGAATGATTTTTCTCGAATCGTACCACAAGCTAGACTTTCTTTCGGTTTTTAGTTTCTCTAGAAGTCTCACTGACGAAAAATAATTGACAAAGAAAAATTTTTTGCTTTCTCAACTCCTTTTCAGTCATTGATAAGACAACTCTTTCAGAGATACCATAATTTTCGTATTTACTTTCCAGCTAGTCGTCTTTTCCTTGGTAACACGAGAGCTTCTATATGTAACTATGTTGATCTGCTAAGCATCATAATTTGTAACTTCTCTTTTAAGATTTTATGCAAATGTACTGCTTCATGGAATTTCTACCTTACGAAACTCCCAAATCCTCACTTTTACCCCAAAAGTGCATTCAGCTGGGTAATTTATGATATCCCGCAAGAAAGTTTATTCCTATGAAAGCTAGAAGCTGTAGCTTCTTTAGGTTCAGGACCTTACTTTTCTAAACCGCATAAAGATTAGATTAATGAACAATATTATCGAGGACACTTTCTTGAAAAGAAAAAATCTGTTTAACTAACGCAGCTCTCAGATAAACCTTCAACAGGACCCTCATTCAATACCAATTCAGAAATTTCTGATACACAATCGCTAGCTTTCCGTTGGCGATTTGGTTCCTTTTCTGGTATTTTTTTTCTTAATAACTACATCCTGGACGATTATCCAAAAATTTCCTCGCCTTCACCCGAAAACTGTGGAAGCTCTGGTTGCTCATTCGTTCGGACAGCTGCTTATTATTCAACGAATTATTAGTAAATCCATTTCATCTTCAGATTCTAACTCGGTATCTTCATGGTTGTCCAAAGGTTATTCCTCAATCATAGACAAAATCCCATTATTCTTCAACAAAACATTCCTAACAGCCAACATAATGCACTTTACTCGTATATAGTATATATTCGTACATGAAAATACTACAAAGAAAAAAAAAATCCTATTAGAACACTCAAAATAAAAGAATATATATAAACATATCAGTCCACTTTAGTTTTTTAATGAAAATATGATATAAATATAAAAGATCATTATAACTTCAATTGATTTCGTGTGTTTTCTAAAGATCATTATGCAAATCACCTAGACACAAAAGCAATTTACAAAAACTCGCAACAGTGAACATCAAAATGAACTAAATTCACTCTCCTCAAGGTCTTGTACATTGTTAAAAAAAAAAAAAAAAAAAAAAAAAAAAAACGTTATAACCGTAGTTAAAACAAAGACAAAAAATCATACACAGCAAAACACATGGAGATTAAATAGTACTTAAAAGTCGTGGGGGGCGTCAGTACCATATTTTTGTCATATAGAATTTTTAATTCAAGTGAAACATTGTTGTACTTATGAGTACCGAGAATATTTTGATTCCCGTTATAAATTTTCATTATATAATAAATTAATTTTGATTTTTATTGGGGGTTTATTTGGATTTCTCTCTTTTCTCTTCTGTGGTTTCAATTTGATTTTTTTTTTTTGCTTCAGGTAGCTTCCTTCCAAGGATGGCCGGAAATCCTTGTGTTGTGTGTTTGTTGTTGGTCCTACTTTTCCGCTTTTCTTTTAGCTTCCAACCATCCACATTCTGGATGGACGGTCTGAAACCCTCTGCGTATAATAAATACCTTAAGCCACACAGCTAGGCGGACTGCAACAGGTGACGGACGTTCACCCATTATAACATTTGTAACAAAAAAAAAAAAAACGTTTTTGTAAAGAACGGGCCCCTAGTTACTCGCCCATAATTGAATTAATTCTTAACAAAAGGATTCGCCGGGATGTCGCCATTTAGTTTTTCATTGGGTAGCACTCCAGACGTAGACTTGATTCTCCTGTGCCATCCGTCTCATGAGAAGTTACTTGTTTCGCACTCACTCTACGCCATCCGATCGTTATCAGAAGCAGATAATAATTAGGATGTATAAATGCGAGTAAGCCATATATTATTGACAAATTATCTCTTTCCTTTTTTTATCTTTTGAGAAGAACTGGTCAACACCATTTAGACTGAATGCAATCCTAATAAGTGATCGTTAAGAGAAATATTAGCCCTCCCCAAAGAGAAATCCCAACCTTGGAGGAAATTTCCTTATGTTTGGGAAATAAAAAGAAACACTAATGTGTGTGGGTGTTAGAGGGTGGGAGCAACGGAGGTCCAATGCATGGTGGAACACTTCAGCAGCGTTGCACACAAAGACCAAAATTGGCCCATCTGAACGGATGTATGAATATGTGTATAGGTGAGACCTACGCTTCGAGCTTATATCAGTAGGATGTTGTTAATTACTTCTTGGTTGACCATCGAAAAGTTAGGAAAAAAAATTAAGAACTCAAAAAAAGTATTAAATAAATGAGAAAAGCTTATTAAAGAAAAAGAAAAGAAAAAGTTACGAGAGACAAAAGGAAGGACGGCTAGAATATATCAAAAAAGAGGGGGAAACACGGACGAAATCAGAACAAGCAGGGGTACAGCTGTTTTAGGAAAAAATATATCATAAGTATCATTAATTCCTCGAAACCGTTTCACCTCACATTACCCTGGGTGAATCCTTTTATTGAAAAAAAATATAAAAAGATTTTGAAATCCTTCGGTTATTCGGTATCGGGTCCCCAACCTAGTATCTACCTAGTATCTACACCGTATAAAGTTGTTGTTGCCGCTGTTCAACCGTATATTTTAAATAAAACAACTATTTTGCTTTAAACGTTGTAAAATACAGAACTTATTTTGTGTTCACTTGCCGTTTTTATTTATATGTATTACAAATGTTTCAAATGGATAACATTTGACATTTTTTATTTGATTTTTTTCAACTACAATATTCACAATTATAAATATTTTCTATGCCTTTTTATTATTTTTTGATGTCTTTAAGTTCTAAAATTAATTTTACATATCTTCAATATTTTCCCCGCCCGTCGAACGAAGTTCTAACAGATTGCTTCATCAAATTATTAATTGTGTGATGACCCTCATGTTGTCGTTTGCATTGTCCCGTGTGAACATCTTTTATTTCGCCTTGGTGTCTTGTTCATTTTGGTGACGTTTACCCTTTTGCTTTGAACTGATGCAAAGAAAGATGGTTAGAAAATGAGTGAAAAGAAAAATATATGTAACATGGACAAGAACAAGAAAACAACACGGACAATGTGACCAAATTTGTGTAGTTCTATCCTGACCCCTCTTGTTCTTGAGGGACCTATATGTAACGTCTTCGTCTGCCATTACTCAAAGTACAGTAATTTTGTATTTTGCTGTGCGTGGTGTTTTGCTTTTGTTTATGTTTGTTTTTTTTTTTTTTTTTTTATATTCCTTATTTTTATTGAATGTTTTCAATTACATGTTTATTTAGTTAAGTTTAGTTGTGCAATGCCAAAGAGGGATGATTTCTTCGAATTCAGGTGATTATCGTGTTATATTTCCATTTACATTATGAGTTTTAAACCACTTATTTAAAATTTGTTTTATTTTGTATATATGTATGTTTGTGTGCATAACCGGTGGACATTTGCTCGTTGCGTAGGAAAGGTATAAAGTCTGAGTGGAATTTGTTGTTGTATGAACTATTATGAATGAGATTTAGGTTGAGTTGATTGTGTTGTAGGATTTGTAAAAAAATAAGTTTTAGGTTTGAGTGGATTCTGTTGTGTTGTAAGATTGATCATGGATTGGTAAGATGTTTAAGGGACTGTATGTATGAATAACTATTGTTTATGTGACTATTAATCTGTTGCTGATATTCATATTAGTGTGCTATGTTGAGAAGTTATTGTAGTGCAATGCTGCCCATAAAATAAATAAAAATTATTTATTTTTAATTTATTTATTTAATTTAATTTGTTTATTAAATTTTGTATTGCAAGAGTTTTCAATTATATATATTTTTTATGGTGTTGAAAATGTTGATCAAGAAATTCATTTCGTATTGTGTTTTGATCATCCTTATTTATTTTATTAATATTTTCGGTGTTGTCTTAAATTTCATGATTTCTGTTCTTTATACATAAGAATGGTGAACTCTACATCCTTCTGGCTCGGTGGTACACAATGGAGGACATCCCTATTGTTGCTGACGTATTTACGGTGATGGAACCCAGCTAATGCCAAAAGATCTCTTACCCCTTCAAGTATCTTCATCACTAATAACGTCGTCCACGTGAGTGCGTTCCCTGTTCCAAAAAACAAAAATAAAATATCCCCAAAAGTCCAATTCATTTTTAGTTAAAAAATTATTTTTATTTATAATTTATAATAATAATAAATAAATGTAAGTAGGTAATACCACGCTGAAACACGTGGTTTAGAGACTTACAGAGACTTTTTGATCACTGCACGTTCATGAGCCACATGTGTTTCAGGTTACTTATTTACATGTTTTATTCTATAAATCAAAAATTGACAATAACGAATATGGTGTTTTTTTTTTTTTTTCTTTTTTTAAAATTGCGATTATAATCATGTCATTCTATTATCGCTCCCTTATTTACCTAAACAGTGTAACTTCAATTATCCGTCTGTCAGCAAAAAAAAAAATTTTTTTTCGTTATGACCACCGACCGATATAAGTCAAAGTTGAAGCCAAAAGTAGTGCTCGCTTACAACGCACGAAAGAAGAAATTTGAAATTTCAGTTCAACTTACTATAACCCTAAAAGAAAGTCCCTTACTTGGTACAAAAAAATTGCTCTGGATGTATTGATTTGCGGATCAATTCCGGGAAATTTCGCAAAACTATACTGCAGGCGCAATAAGAAATCATAAGAGACTTCTTACGTATACTTAGTGCACATATAATAAATAACCCAAGTCCAAGTTCCATTCCAATCCAATACCGCCTGACCAAAATTCAGAGAAAAGAAGACGGTAAAATTGTACGTAAACGATGCCACATATGCTACTCCAACTTAGGAAAAGACGGTGCTGATTGGACGAATGCTGCAGAAAAGTAAAACGGATACAGGTTAAAGTAGATAGTTTTTTGTTTGCCTTCTTACCAAAATAGGCATAATTCGTATATTAGTTTTAAAAAAATTGTTATTTCATAGAATAAAAAAAAATTGCAAGTCCCGGCGTCTTTATTATTATGTTATGAACAGTGAACAGGCAACGTGCTAATCATTAATATGTAGCCATAGGATTCCTTTCTGCTGCATTGTTCGCCAGTTGTAGGAGCACCCTGATCGCCAAATAAAGGGCTGATGCAGTACCGAAGGTGACCGTTTCAAGACGGTAGATCTTAAATTACCCACTTAGATGTTCTCGCCATAGTATCAGCTGAGAGTACGAATCTGGTTTGTCGACGCGGATCTGGCGGTATATTTTTTCGATGTCCCAAGTAAACATGTATTTGTACCTTTGCCATCTCAAAATGTTATCTATGGCGTTGGTTTATATTTTTGGGTTTGAAAGTTCCGTCAAACACCAAACAACCTTGTGGTGGTATTGGATTTTTTAATGACCGGGTAGTGGGGTATCAAAAAGTGAAAGGGTGTGTTGAGCACTCCATCAGAAAGATCGACTGGAGTCATGTGCCCGAACTCTGCATATTCTGCAACGCATTTCACACCCTCTCTATGTTACTGGGGATTAGCTAGAAGACGCTTCTCTAACTGCACGAATCGCTTGATTACACCGAAATGTGTTGCACCCATACAGGGATTTGTTCCATCCTTAAATGGCAGCGAACCTGATAACGGCCGTCAGGTAATCGTCTTGTTTTTTTTGTTAAAATGGTTCTCACATTTCTTATCTTCCTCACCGTCAGCGTTGGAGTGAAGTCCGTTGGGTTTGCTAACTGTAGTCTCTCTAAATGAGACATATTTTTTAGTTTGATTTGTTGGGACGGTAGAGGGCCAGTCAGTGCCTTCAGAACCAGAGCAGCTCGCATGTTGCTTGTGAATTTCGAAACTATCGACTTTACTTGAAGATCGACCATCCATCCATCCATCGCTTTTTCACTGCTGACCCTCCCTAACCCTTTAATTCCAACTAGTGTTCGTTTGGTTTTTAATCGTAGACGTTGAACGGATTCTTCTGTGACAAACGATTCATCGGATCCTGAGTCAACTAGTGCTCGTAAGGTCAAAAAAAATTCCATTGGATGCTTGCACCTCGACCAATGCTGTAGCTAGCAATATTTGGGTGTTGGTGTAGCTGGATTATTCCTAAAGACCTAAAACTTTACATATACCCAGAGAAAATAGTCCAAAGGTGTGATACGGCCAATTTACCGTATCAAAACGTGAAATTAAGTGCTCACCAAAATGATTTCTCAGCAATTCCATTGTTTACGCGCTGTATGGCTCGAAGCACCGTCCTGTTGAAACCAGAGTTCACCGAGACCATTTACTTGAATTTCAGGAAGCACACAGTCCGTTAACGTAGTGTGATAAAGATTACCATTGACGGTAACATTCTGATTTGCAACATTTTTCAAGAAATATGGACCAATGATTCCACCAGTCCATAAACCACAACTTACCGTTGTTCTTAATGGATGTAACGGTAGCTCTTGGTACTCTTAGGGTTGCTCATCAGCCCAAATACGGCAATTTTGTTTATTAACGTATCCATTGAGCCAGAAATGGGCTTCATCACTGAACAAAATTTCACGATAAAACACCGGATTTTCATTGAGTTTTTCCAGAGCTTATTTACTGAAAATATGAAGCAAATTAAAGTCGCCTGGCTTCAATTCTTGCACAAGTTGAATTTTGTACGCTTTTAGACCGAGATCCTGACGTAATGTACGCCAAGTACGAATCGATTCTTTACGGTTTTCGCGTACACTATCAGCTACTGCTGCTATAGTCTATTTACTACGTGCCGAATGTGGTCTTACCGGTCGAGTGTCATCCAATAATGTAAGCTGTGACTCAAATTTGCGAATGGTATTGGTAAAAGTGGTTTCAGTATGTCGATTATGCGTACCGTAATTTCCTCGAATTGCAAGAAAAACATTTCTCACAAATGACTGATTTTCGTAACAGTCTTTCTATAATGATTTGCCAAACGATACTGAACAAAAATGACAAAGGAGTTTGATAGGAGTCACGTGTGATCTGTCAAGAAAAGCCTATTGAAAATAAAACCCCACAATGAATCACCCTATACCATATATATGTACTATGTGTGTACTGAAAAGTCTCTATCTGTTAAAGATGGATACTGACTTTTATATTTTTTATCACTTTTAACTTAAAAGTATGTACATATGGACAGTAATGTAGATTCAATTTATTATATTTATATCAGATTTAATTTTGTATGGACACTTACATTTAAGTTGTTGCCTTTTGTAATTATCTTTAAATTGACACTTTTTGGTTTCAAATGCTATTTGTTGGTTAAATTTCAAAGGAGCACACAAAAGGAATTGTTTTAAATTCGACTAAGTTATTGTAGATTTTCAGTTTTTTTTTTTTTTCTTTAAATTTCCGGCTCGAAGGCCAAATGTTCAACCGTATATGTTAAAAAAAAAAACAGCTATTATCTTTAAAACGTTATAAAATCCAGAATTTATTTTGTGTTCGCTTAATGTTTTTATTTATGTTGCAATATTTCAAATGGATATGTTGCTTAATATTTATGACATTTATTTTGACATTCATGTTTGATCGTATATTTTCCAACTACAATATTCACGATTATAAATCTTTTTTACTGATACCTTTAAATTTGAAAATTAATTTTACATGTCTTCGATAACTGCCTACCGGCTCTTACAATATATTGTTTTTCCAATCCTCCACAAAAAAGCGACATTTTATAAAGTATTGTAACAAACAATAACAGTCTATTCTTTCCGAGGGGATATTATGCGATATTCCTTAAAGCAAAAAGTGACTTACTGCCATTGCAAATTTTTTGGTGCGGTTTGTGGTCTAGCGGAATCATTGCCTCGTATTTTTTTCAAAGATGACCGTGAGAACAACGTTACCAACAATGGTGCTTTCTATCGTTCAATGATTTCTAACTTTTTTTGGCAAAAAATATACGCGCTGTGCCTAGTCGACATGTGGTTCCAGCAAAACGGCGCTACATGCCATACAGCATGTGAATCGATGGACCAATTAAGAAATGAGTTTTTATAGGGATACATCAAATCACTCGTCTACGCTGATAAACCAGCGTCAATTTCAGCCTCGGAAGTCGACATTACACGTGTTACTAGCGAGATACCAAAAAATATGTTCGAAAAAGTGATTGAAAATTGGACTTTCCGTATTGACCACTTAAAGCGTAGGCGTGGTCACTATTTAAATGAAATTATCTTTAAAAAGTAAATGACAAGCATTAATCTATTAACTTAAATGAGAATTGTAGACACTTGTGCAATTTTTTTGTTTTTTGTTTGTTTTTTTTTTGACAATTAATAACCAAACGCTTAAAAATGACTTATTATTAAGTCTAATAAATGGCCCCCGCAAAAATTCAAATTATATTAAATTAAAAATTATGTTCATGAACGTCCAAATCAATGACAAAACACAAGAAATATCTTTGAAAAAAAAAAATACTCGTAAAATACAGTAATATTCACAAAATTCAGTTTAACTTATACATAAATCAATATAAAAATACTCAAATAATAACAATTACATGAGCGGAACCCTTCACTCGTACCAATTTTTAATATTGTTTTATACTTATTCCAGTGTAGTCTATGATATTATAATCTAAGATTGGATTGTGAAGTAATAGCCACAAATCGTTTTTTTTTCCATTGATTTGGTGTACAAATTGTATTAAACTGACCTATAATCTAAAGATTGTATATCCCATATAGCTGAATTTGAGTTCTTCCATTCCAATTTTAAATCTATAAACACACAACTAGGTGTTACGATTATTATTACGGTATTATATTTGTTTCACAAATTTTCTCAAACGAAAACCTTTTGGTGAAAGAGATCTTGTTTCTTAAGATTAATGAGATCGATATTATTTATATAGCAGGGTTATTTAAATTGCTTATTGTTAACTGTAAGCGTTGATGGTTGAGTTAAAATATGAATACAATTTTCTAATTTAGAAAACTCACATTACTAAATCAATTGTGAGTTTCGTCCGAACAGAATTCTACGTTCCTTATCATCAAAAAAAGCGGCATTTTATAAAGTATTGTAACAAACAATAACAGTCTATTCTTTCCGAGGGGATATTATGCGATATTCCTTAAAGCAAAAAGTGCATGGCACTTAAAATTTATTAGCTTACTTATTTATTGTACTACTGGGGGTTACTTGGAAATATCTTTTTTCCTGAACTCAACCCAGCTGAGCTAGTTGGTTTGGCAAGCGACTTACTGCCATTGCAAATTTTTTGGTGCGGTTTGTCTTCCAGCGGAATCATTGACTCGTGTTTTTTTCAAAGATGACCGTGAGGACAACGTTACCAACAATGGTGCTTGCTATCGCTAGCGCTGTGCCTAGTCGACATGTGGTTCATAAAATTCCCTTTATTGTGAGCACTGTTTTCGGGTAAAATCATCTGTCATTGATAGATCAAATTTTCACATAATTTTTAGATGCGAACATTGTTTAATCGATATTCAAAATAAGAAATAATTATAGGAGCACATCCGTTCATTCTAGGCAAAACGGTTTGCTGCATAGTCAAATGCAGGAAAATCCTGATTTAGCACGGGCGTCTATTTTACAAAAAGGCTTATACAGACCAAAAGAGTTATATTTGCAGAAAAGCTACTGAAAACAAAATGGAGCAAAGAGGAACAGGGGGTGAACCTTGTAGAATCCGAAAAAAGCTATTTTCGAGCCCCACAGAAGCTCTGAATGGTATTTCTTCTGCTCAAACATTTGGTCTAAATCATCCTGAAAAGAAAGTTCAAAAATGTAGAAGAAACTCTTATAGAACTTTTAATGAATGAAAACAAAAATGGTGAAATTCTTGTTCAAACCGATTAGTATGAACAATCAACAACTTCTGCTTCGTCCAATAAAAATGCCAAAAGAATTAGAATTAGCGCTATGAACTAAAATTGTATTGCACATTTAAAAACCATAAAACCGTTTGTCAAATCTTTCTAAATTTTCCACAAGTTTTATTCCACTTCCTTGCAGAGCGGTTATCATAGCTTATTAAATATCATTTTGTAATTTTGTCCTTATCCAACCTTAACCTTTAAGTATGGACGTGCGGTCACACAGGCACAATATTTTGAATTTACTTGTTTTGTTTATTTTCTCCTCAATGTCAGAGACGCAACTCCTAGTTTTCTTGTTGTGTCCGCGCTGAGAAGAAGAAGACTGATGTCTTGGCGGTTATATCTGTCATTTTCTACAAATTTCTCAGCAATTCTCAAAAATTGTACAAATGTTCTCAGTACGTTACAATAGACGAAATGCTTGTTAATTATCATACGATATACCATATGCATACGCATAGCCAAAAACTTTTATTTTTACAATGACTATGCCTACACTGGGAAAAACTCTTATGGTGCAGGATTCACACACGGTGTGCCCTACGCCTGACGACACCAATTAAGGGAAACAATCGGAATGTAACGGCTGATAATTGTTTTTTGTCTATCCAGCTCGTTGATGAACTTTTTAAGCGAAAGCTGACATATGTGGGAACAATTCACTGCCAAGTGAATTTCAACCACATAAGCAACGAGAAGTTAGTCAACTATTATCTTCAATGCACCATACTGATGACATTGATGATAACACCAAGAAACCGGAAATCATACGTAAAGCGGATTAGACGTGGCTGGTAAAAAGTGCTCCATTTAATCAACTAGCCGCCGAAGAAGAAGATTGCCCATAGTAATAATTTACACAATACTTGACTTGAGCGGTATGAATGCTAATATATAATATAGTATGCATCAAGGCAAATACGTTGACCAAGGAGATTTTCTCAAAAATATAGTCCGTTCTCTATTGGTACCTCACATCCAAAGACGTATTAGTCAATGACTCGAGTTTTAGGCAAAGATATGGTTACAGAGGAAATCGCTGCACAAGAAACTAATAAGACAACTAGGCGGGGCTACAGAATTTGTCCTGCAAAGACACACAGAATGAAGACTTATGTCTGCAGTGTTCACGTCCTATGTGCAAAGACTGCCAATACTGCCAATTTTTATTTTTTCTTGCCTGAAGTGGTTATTACTATTTTTAGTCTCTTGTTGATTAAAATTGAAGAAAAATAAGTTTATTTTGTAAAATAAAAATATTTAGTTACTAAAAATTGCCAAAAATGTAAACTTTGTCCAAAAAGTCTTTCACATTTATCTTTTAACAAATATAAAGTTGATTATATAATCAGGTTTTTTCACTGTCATAAACCTATACTTTAATAACTACATAGTTTTGAAGTTACTAAAATATTTTTCTACGTGTGAATTTAGGAGCCTGTGGGGCTCCATGTCCAAGGTAATGTTGGGAAAAAATAACGTCCACATTTAAAGGTTAAGGTATCAACTCTCTAGGATTATAGCTAATTACTTACACGATTAGTATTTATTAGTGTAAGCATAAAAACAGAAATAACTTGAAATACTCGTGTTTTTTGAATGGTAAAATTCTGGTCCCAAACCTAGAAGAGTAGAATATATAATGGTAGTAATAAAAATACTGTACTGACTTATATAATATATTAAAGCATAGATTTGCAAAATACAAAATGTAAAAAATTAATTTAATTCGAAATTATACGTACATATATTATTTTCTAATTCTTGCTTTTTGAAACAATATACTATTTTTAATACCAATTTTTAATTAAGCATATACAAAGTATAAGAAATATTTTCATATAGAGTCAGAATAGTTTAGAGAAATGTTCTTTCCTGTGGATGTCATAATTATGTACATGCTATACATGCAAATATTAAATACTCGTATATAAATTCAAATTAATAATGTAAATCGTTACAAAGGCACCCTGTATTCGTTAAAGTACTTTGTCTTCAACGAAATATTTTGAAACTAGTAACTTTAACTAGTAAGTTTTCTTTATATTTAAATGTCATATTTAGACTACTGGTTTTAAAAAATATTATCGATTTCGGAGTGATTTGATTTGATTCGTTTTGTGTTTAAAATGTATTTCATACACTTTTTAATGCTCATAATCAGTTCTTTGCCATTACAATCAAAAGGAATTACAAATGAGAAACCATTAGGTATTTTTGTATAACTTAAATTCTGGTCTTAAATATGCTTCTTCACTTTTTATAGAATTATAATTGAAATCTTCAACAAGTATAAAATAAATACATAAAAAAACATATTTAAAGTATGACTCCTTTCGCTCATGCAATCAGTGATAACGAAATCTTTAAATTAAAAATATACGTAAGAAATAAAACTATAAATTAAATGCACATTGCAACTAAACTTCACAATAGAATATTTTTTTTTTTATTTTTTCAGTTAAAAAAAGAAATAAAAAAAATTATTATCACATTAAAACTGCAAAGACGCACGCTTTAGTATTTAAGGATCTTGGTACGTAGGGTCAAATGATATTCACATGCGTTTTATGGATACACCCCATAACACTAATATAGGTATTGTTTTAAATTGTTTAGATTGTTGCTATTCAGGGCAACGATACTGAAAGAGCTTTATACCCGATCAATGACTCAAATTTGGTTTGAAGCAATCACTTTGCTCATGAACTTAAAAAATACGTGTTGGTAGAAACATTCGAGTCATGTAGATACATGCATTCGAGTGTTCAGGTATTTTATGCAGTATTAGCAAATAATGAGATACTGCAGACACTAGAATATACCCTTACCCATGTCCATACATAAAACAATATTACATTTCATATGTTGTGTTTTTTGTCGTTTGTTATAATTATGAATTTTGTTCCTTATCAGTAAGGAATGAAAGTTAACGCATTTTCGTTTGTTCGGGTGGTCGAACACACTCGAGACAATAGAGATACTCGAAACACTCGAATATACTCTTATCCATGTCCATAAACAAAACAATATGTATCGATTTGCATTTTGCATAATCACCAGTTACTGTGATTATTTTGTGCAAAGTGGTTGATCAGTGGCTATTGGTAGTAATTTCGAGTTTTTATATAAAAAAAAAATATTTTCAAAGAATGGAAATTGAAAATTATGCTCAAGGTCGAACTCGTGGTCACCATCTTATGTCCCCTTCAGAACCTTGTGACTTTTGTCCGAAACATTTTTTGCGATATCGCGTAATTTTCGAGTAATTTGGATGTCTCAAGTTAAAAAACTCACCCTGTATAAGCAAGGCTTTAGAAAAAAACACGCCCAAACTGCAGCCGCCATTTGTTTTCTAATGTATTGGTGTAGTCGTTGGCTGAAACAACAGAAATTGCAGATATTTTAGAATCGTGCAAAAAAATGGTAAAATATTTAAAAAAAGCAAATTTACAGCATTTCCTAACCACTTCTCTGAAAAGCCAACGACTATTGCACATAAATATACCTATTGTTACGGTTTTAGTGGAAATGTGTAAGAATTTTGAAATTGTATTCAAGAAATTGCAAGTTTGCAGTTCTCCATCGCTTTTCCAAGTTTTACCATCAATTTTAAAAATTAAAAATCTCTGTGAACCAAACAGTGAAGATGTAGGTGCAATTTCCGTTCTTAAACAAAACATTGGAGAAATATGGGTCACCAATCTAAATTTATGGCATAAAACTGCATACTTTTTATATCCACCAGCTATAAATATTCAGCCAAATGATTTAGATACAATAAAAAATTTCTGTAGTTCTCAAATTAAAGATAAGGCAAATGAAGCACCATCTCCCATTGAGCCAACGTCGTCGGTAATTCCAGAAAGTGACTCTTTAAGCTTAAACCAAAGTCAGTCAAATCAACCACCTTCAATTTCTGACACCACCAACGATGCAGTTCTTTTTTTCTAGTCTTCTAAACATATCTGCCTCAAAAGTCATAGCCTGAAGACGAAGTAGAGAGATATAATAATGAAATAGTGGATGACTAAAAGTTTTAATTTGATGGAGTGGTGGCAAACAAATCAAAATAAATACCCTCATTTATCGCAACTAGCTTTGCAAAATCATTCAATGCCAGCTAGCAGTGCAGCGGCTGAGAGATGCTTTTCTTTGACTGGCAATATAATATCAGAAAAACGAAATAGACTAGCACCAGGATCGGTTGATAGCTTTTTGTTCTTAAACTCATATTATAAAAATTTTAATAATTAAAAGTAATAAAGCTTAAATATTGGATTTCATATGTTGTGTTTTTTGTTTTTATTGTTTGTTGTAATTATGAAATTTGTTTCTTATCAGTAAAGAACACTGATAACGCATTTTCGTTTGTTCCGGTGGTTGAACACACTCGAGCCAATAGAGATACTCGAAACACTCGAAACACTCGAATATACCATACACTCACGATGAATTCAAGCATATGGAGGCATCCATCCGTTCGGTAACATTCATTCGTGTCGAGACATATACGAGATTAAAAATCAGTAATAATACCCTACCGCACAAACTCGAAAAAATAATGTTGTGTCTCATACATGTTTGCCCAAGAATTTTTGTTTCGAGTGCGCAGCTTGAACGACCACACATCTACTATGCGTTCGATTGACTTGTATCGAATTTTTGGCGACAATGATCGAATCGACATGATCATATTTGGTAGCCACCCTCTGCAAAGAACTGCAAACAAGAAGCCAGTTTACAATCGGTGGTATAGCGAATTTCTGTTTTGTTGGCGACAGGGTACTCGTAAGCAGATGTGAAAGAAATTTGAATGCAGGTTCATTAACCTTATAATATTGCTGAAATCTGAAAGAAATCTGTATTCAACAGAGAAAAATTAAAAAAATATTATCGTATTCTTACAATGGTTCTTTCCATTCCAAGGGACTAGAATGGTCTCCTAAATTACGCCTTACACCTCGTTTTTGAATAATTTTTTCTTCCTCCAGTAATAAACGCAGCCCAATGCTAATCATTTTTATAACTTTTTAATATCCTTTACCGGCGAAAAATGTATGTTTTGATATCTTTATTTATTTAGTTGACAATACATGTTTTCCTGCTGTTAAATCAGAAAACTCATAAATAGATTTGTTCGGTTTGCTCATTTTTGGGAACGAACACTAAAATCTTTTTTTAACTTTTTAGATTTTTTTTTGTAATACAAATCAATTCTAGATATACATAAAATATTGTCGGTTCACTGCAGTGGCCATATTTTTACAAAAATTGTCACTCCTAATCAATTTTTTTTTTTTCTTGTTAACAGGTAATTTAGATTTTTAAATTCCAGAAGGGAGATTTGTTACACTGATCGAACAAGCCTATTTTTCGAACTGTCAAGACTTAATTCAAAGTGAAAGCCTATTTTTCGAACTGTCAAGACTTAATTCAAAGTGAAATTTCGTTAGGGCGAAACCCCCAAAGAGTTCAGATTCTGACCGAGTGAAAATATTTCATTAGAAAAGTCCTACGGCCGAAACTCACAATAGGGCTGAATGTGTTTTGTTTTGATATCATATACCAAAAAAATGTTATAGATTCTGTAGTTTTTATATCTCGAATTATATCTTAAATGAACGATAAAAATAATTTTGTGCTTAGTCTTCGCTGAAAATATATTTAAAATGTGTTGCACATTCAAAAACCATAAAACCGTTTGTCTATTCTATCTAAATTTTCCTAAATTTGCTACCAAATTGATGACGGTATAGTAAAGTATGTATGAAGAACCTTCTAACTGCGTGCAGAGCGGTTATCCTAGCTTTTTAAATATCATTTTGTAATTTTGTCCTTATTCCACCTTTAGGTATCCACTTTGCACGATTATAGCAAATTACTTACTCGTTTGGTATTTATTAGTGTAAGCATAAAAACAAATAACTCGTAATACTCGTATTTTTTGGATGGTAAAATTCTGATCCCAAACCTATTTTATACAAAAGAACAGTGGAATATGTAATGATAGTTATAAAAATACTGTACTGACTTATATTGTATAGGGTCTATAACTTAATTCGTGCGGTTTACTAAGAGATGGCGTAACCTTTATTATACCATTGTTATTATTCCATTGCAACATGCGTTGGAAAGCTACTGTCATTGTACGTCATTTCAATATATGTCATTCATTTGAAACGTAAACAACAATCTTTTTTTCACTCAAATATGTCGAACTTTGAGCATGAAAGTGTTTTTGCGGGGAGTTCTTCTTCATTACTGAAAACTGCTCCCGAAAGTCATCGTATTTTGGTGGAAGTTTATGGTGAACATGCGCTAGCTGAGCAAACGTGCCAAAAGAAGTTTGCACGATGAACGTCCTGGGCAGCCAAAAAAGTTTGAAGATGAAGAACTGGAAACATTACTCTATGAAGATTGTTGCCAAACACAAGAAGAGCTCGCAGAATCCTTAGGTGTCACTCAGGACATTTCAAAACGTTTAAAAGCAGCTGGATATATTCAAAAGCAAGGAAATTGGGTTCCACATGAACTCAAGCCTAGAGACTTCGAAAGGCGGTTTTGCATGTCCGAAATGCTGCTGGAACGCCACAAAAGGAAGTCATTTTTGCACCGGATTTTTACTGGTGATGAAAAATGGATCCATTACGACAACCCCAACCGCAAAAAATCATATGTGAAACCCGGCCAACAAGCCATGTCAACGACAAAGCCGAATATCCATGGCGCAAAGCTAATGCTCTGTATTTGGTGGGATCAGATGGTTGTGCTGTATTATGAGCTGCTAAAATCGGGTGAAATCATCAATGGACAACGCTACCGAATACAATTAATCCGTTTGAAGAGAGCAATTGCCGAAAAACGCCCGAAATATGCGACCAGACACGAGGCAATAATTTTCCATCATGAAAACGCTCGGCCCCACGTTGCTATTCCGTTTAAGAACTATTTGGAAAACAGTAGATGGGAAGTCTTAGCCCACCGGCCTTATAGCCCAGACCTTGCCCCTTTTGACTACCATTTGTTCCGGTCGATGCAGAACTACTGAAATACGGTTCACATCAGAGCAGAATAACAAAAATTGGCTTGATTCATTCTTGGCTGCCAAGCCGGAGCAGTTCTTTTGGGATGGGATCCAAAAATTGCCAGAAGGATAGGAAAAAGTCATAGCTTCAGATGGGCAGTACTTTGAATAATACTATTGTACATGGTTTTCTTAAATAAACGTTCAAATTTTGAAAAAAAAAAACCGCACGAATTAAATTACATACCCAATATAATATATTAAAACGTAGATCTGCAAAAAACAAAATGTTTAAAATTATTTTAATTTGAAATAACTCGTACATATTTTCTAATTTTTGCTTATTGAAGCAATATACTATTATAAATACCAATTTTTAACTAAGCATATATATAGTATAAGAAATATTTTCGTTTGGAGTCAGAATAGCTTAGAGAAATGTTTTTTCCTGTATTTTCATCGAAATATTTTGAAATTAGTAACCTTTTAAGTTTTCTTTATATTTAAGTCATATTCAGACTACTGGTTTTAAAAAGTATTATCGATTTCGAAATGATTTGATTTGATTCGTTTTGTGTTTGAAATGTATTTCATACACTTTTTAATGCTCATAATCAATTGTATGCCATTGCAGTCAAATGCAATCACAAATAAGAAACCAATAGGTAATTTTTCTATAATTTAAAATAAAATAAAAAGAATATTTAAATATGACTCTTTTCTTTCATGCAATCAAAGATAATAACTTATATTCTGAATTAATAATATACGTAAGAAGTAAAACTATTAAGTGCACATTGCAAATAAACTTCACCCTAGAATGTTTATTTTTTTAGTTAAAATTGCAAAAACGCACTCTTTAGTATCAAAGAAACTTCGTACATAGGTATAGTGAAGTTGAAGTTTTTGTTACATTATTTAGTTTAAACATGAACACACATGGAAGTGTATACACATACCCATATAACTTATAATCAATGATTTTAGTAACTCCAGCTTTTATGCATGGCTTGCATATATGTATGTTTATTCATATACATTGCAGTTAGAATATTATTTGCATAAAACTGCTATATTTTGCAAAACATGCATTCACACGAATTCGAAAACAAATCAAGAAAACTTGGAACTTGATGTTTTTAAATTATTATAAAATGAACTAATCATTTAATCATGTTTGTTTTTTCAGTAAATCTTCTGAGTATAGTTCATTTTTATTTTTGTTGTTCTTACAAAAAGTAAGGCTTTTCTTCGCTTTTTAAACAGCATGTGAAAACAATAAAATTCGAATGGTGAAGGAGTCGCCTTGCTTTTCACAAAACTACATTCATATACTATACTCGTATGTCCATATACACATGTATAAGAATACACAGGTGTTTCCTTAAAAACAATATCGTCAAATACAAAATCTTTCTGTTTTAGTAATTTCTACTTGAAAGCAATTTGGATGTGATCGTTATAATAATCCTTCATAATTTTTAAAATTTATAAAAAAAAAACTTCTAAAGCGTACAGCATTGATGAACTTACATAGATGCCAAACTTTCAAGTATTGGAAATTCAAAATTCGCTTTCCACTGACCCTGTCTGTGAATACGTGTGAATTGTCATCAACGCAATGTTACTCCTATTTTACACAAAACCCGCCCATTTTACTTATAAAATGTCATCCGCATTACATAAAATTGTGAACTTAACGTTCAAATCGCTCTTATTCTAGCAACTTTACTTGTAAATTGCTCTCAATCCAGCAAGTTTACTTGGAAATCGCTCAAATTCTAGCAGTATACTGACTTCTATTGTACAATTGGTTGGTAATTCACTTACAGTGCGTCTGGACGAACTTTAAGGGTTTGCAAAAGTATAAGTAGAGTTTGATTTCTAAGTTAGTGTTTTACCTACAGTAAACTGACATGAGAATCGTAAAGTACACGAATGATTCTAGAATCTTACGTGGGTTTTTTTGGAAGGAACCGGCTGTAATGTACAATGAAAATATATAACCGCAGCTGCAGTTACTTTTACTTTTGTCAGGTAGCCATCCCCATCAGACGGGCAGTTACATATGTATATCACTTGCTATAATCTTGCAGTGGAATGGATTTTTCTTAAAACTTAGTTTTAATAATTCTTTAGAGTATAAATGTAATAAATACTAGTAGAATAAAAATCTTCAAAAATGATTTCCTTTTTTTAATTTCAGGAGTAGGTAACCCCTTATTGTTTTCGAGAAATAGTTGCTTTTTTATGGAATTATCAATTTGACAACATTGTGGGAAAAAATTAAGTAAGGAGAACTTACATTTGTACACAGTACCAAAACATTTACTTAACTTTTCTTAAAGTAATTGTCAATGGGAAACTACTCTAAGTACATACCATATTTCAATTCTTATTTTGTAGGCTTTTATACAATTATCAGATCAAATATCACTTAAAAGCAACGTTTTTCAAGGACTTATATCTACCTAGCTTTTTCTACGCATTTGAATTGGTATTATAATAAAAATATGAAAATTAAACTATTACACCAAATCAGTAATGTTGTGTCTTTGACGATATTCAGATATTATAACAAAAAAGCAAACCTGATAAAAAAAATTAACATTATTACGGCAAATTTTTTGTAATTCAGTTTTAACTGAGTTTTGGTGTTTTTCACTCCTTCATTTAGTTTGATACAGTAAATGTATACAATTTCAAACTTAAGATTTTCGGAATTTGTTATTGTCGTATACAATAGTATTTATTTATTTCATGTGTATACAACAAAAAAAAAAAAAAAAAAAAAAAAAAAAAAACAGATTGTGCAGGTTTGATCTATCATAGAATATTTAATTTTAAACATTCATGTGCTCGTAGTTTTGACAATCTCACAAATAATGTTTTTCTTAACCATATTTTATGCCAGACAATGATTTGAGAACTTCGTTTTCACTTAGTTGATTGCCAAAAATATGAGAAATGAAAATAATTATTGACGAAGAGAGTGAACATAATCAAACCACTATTGTACATTATATTTAATATACTTACGTATAGGGTAACTGCGACTTTCAAAAGTCGGGAACTCTATTTTTCAGAAAGCCTTTCTGAGATCTCAAAAAGATTACATACACAGTGACGTATATACAACGCGATAATTCACTATTTACAGAACGACATGGTGAATGTTGTTCGCCAGAACCAAGAACTTTCAGTGTTGTTTTTAAGTCTTGGAATAATAGCATGATTACATGCCAAGCAAAACATATATATTTGCTTCGTATGGATGGAGATTAAAAAGAAAAAACAACGGTTTAGTTTAAGTAGTTTTTGATTCATTTTAGAATACATGGCTTTAAATAAATGCCAATGTGATTTTAAAGTTATTTATGGTATTAATGGAACTTCTCAATTAATTATTCAATTATTCTGCGATACTCAAACCAGTCAGACGTGTTTTTCTTGTTTTAACTATGCACATGCTCAGTTTTCAGTTAAAATGTTTGTCAAATTGAATTTTCCGGTTCTTAACCCCAGTGCTCGAATAGTGCAAAGCCCCTATCTATAATAAGTTGCAACCAAACTAAGAAAAACTAAAAAAATACTACCCAAAAGTAGTAACAATTTTTGGTCGTTCGTCAAAAATATTAGGAATTCTGCTTCATGCGCAACCCCAACGCGTACATTCCAGTTGTTAGCTCGTTGGACAAGTCCAATCTGCTTGCTGTACACCAAGCAGCCGGCTCAACATTTCAAGACTGTGCTTTTTCCCCGCTTACATTTGACTGCGTCGAATCATCAATGGGACGAATTCACTTTCGCACTCGTGTAGTACCATGAGTACTTAAAGATCCTAACATACACAAATTCGCTGCCCAGATGGTATATCTCCCCTTTTTCTGAAGAAGTTTTCTTCCACGCTCACAAAACCATTGCTTAAGTTTTTTAATCAATCCCACACTTTAAGACTTTTTCCGAGCAGATGGAAAACAACGTTTGTTCAGCCGATCCCTTAAATAGGCGAATCATCTTCTCTCTCATCCTACAGACCCAATTCACTTACACCCTTTCTTTCCAAGATCATGAAAGCTGGCGGTACGGTCCATTGTTGATTTGACAGCGAAAAGTGGAACCAAAGTGTACATTTATTTGTCGAAAGCAAGATAGCTGCACTTGATATTTCTAAGGCATTTAACAAAGTTTGGTACAGGCGTGCATTAGGGATCGACGACTCTCTTCTTCCATGGATTAGAAATTACCTTTCGGATCGTTAAGTTCAAGTTGTCTGAAATAGTTTCATGTCTTATATTCACAAAATGCATGTTGGTGTGCTTTAGGGTTCCGTTCTGTTTCCGACACTTTCTTTAATTTTCAGAAATGATATCTTGTCTGCTACTTGTAATCCAATATATTCCTTTGCTAGCGACAGTACAATCTCCTTTTCATATTCCATTCCGAACTCAAGTTACTGCTAATCGGTCAGAAAATGGAAACGGCAGCGTATGTTAAGCTCATTAAATTCCAATATTAACAGGATAAATAATTGGGAAACTATCAACAAAGTGGAATTTAATACTTCCAAAACACGATGTGTCTTTTATTTGAGATTTAAATACACAGCCCTTATCCATAAATGGAACTTGTATTGTCGAAACCGAAAATTTCTATATGTGTCAATGAAAATTTAGAATGCCATATATTCGATGTCGTCAAAACCCCTAAATTTCTTCCGGCCTTAAACTTAACCCCCCCCCTCTTATACGGCCTTCTTCCTCACTTAGTTTCCTTCACCCGAGCTGTGTGCAAACATATATTACTAAGGGTATATTAACTCCTTCAGCGATTTAATAACGTAGGTTCTCTACCTGCCTATCTCTTCGTTATCTCTCACTACAAACGCTAACAAAGACAACATGTTCGTTATCTCTCACTACAAACGTAAACAACGACAACAGGTTCCAACAAGCAAAAATAGAAACTTGTAATTCGAAAACACGTAAACAACGATAACATGCTTCATTATCTTGCAATACAGAAAACATACTTCAACATAATAATCCGATGCGTTTGTATTATCGACATAAACAGCAATACGATAACAACCTCATCCTAGTTAGTGTAAATAGTAGTAAGGTCGAATATTGTACACAGTCTTAAATATAAATAAACTGCACGCATTTCGTCGCAGTAAAAAGAAAAAACATATTTTTTTGATTCAAAACAAAGAATATACATTAACTGAGGGCTCAAGCCGGGCTAACTCCTGACTGCAGCCACATATCCTTATAAAATAGGATAAAAGAAAAAATTCCAAAGGAAGATTTCCAACTCTAAATGGTTGGAAAAAGTGAAAATTAAATACCATAAAAAACCAATACTTCAAGAAAAAAGCAGATCCTGAAACAGCGGAAAGCAATTTTTCAGAGGAAAAAGTTTCAACGTGCTGTTGACAAAACGCGTAACATGGGCATAGTACCCCGGCGTTAAATCCCGGACCCTACAAATTAATTTGTATCGTTCCCTTGATAATAAAATAAATAAATAAAAAGTGAAAGATTTTTTTCCACATTGGATTCACGCATCAGAAGAAAAAACCTATTCAACTACTTACGACCAATAGGGAAAAAAGAATACCCAATGGAAGACATTGCAGCACTAAAAGCACAAATTGAGATTTTCACGCAAACTCTGGAGAACATGCAAACAAAGGTCAACAACAGTGGAACAACATGAAGACTTCACACCTAATATCACGGATGCCGACCAAATAAACCTCAAAACATTCGAAGTCAAACCATGTTTGATGCACAAATATCACCACACATAAGGTACAATTAACGACAAAACCCTCCGCCACAAATCTACAAGGACAACAGGATATACAACCCAAATATACGTGTCGAATAAAACCATCAACCAACAGAAGGTACAACCCAAACGTATATAATCATCACTCACCATCAGAACCAATGGAAGTGAACAACTCTCGTCAATATGTGCGACTTACGCAACACTTTCAACAAACACAAAAGCGCCACAATCCATTCAGAGAAAACCAGCATACAACAAAACGTGAACGAGTACCGTCATCAAAAAACTACAATCCAAGCAAAATTCAACGAGTAAACCAAATCAGAGATGAAGACCTACAATGACTCACCTCACACGTCGATGATACCTACAAAACAGGAAGTGTTTTTAAGGAGAATAAACGGATTGCCATGTCTACAAAGACGCTAGCAAAAAACAGGTACATCCGTTAATATTTTAATAGATACAGCACGACAAATAATTATATTAATCAAAGTGTAAATTAGGAATATCTATACCTATAAGGCCAGGAAAAATCAAAACGATTCATGGTTACTCTTTCACCAAAGCCAAAAAAATCATTACACTATTTAACAATAGTTTAGCATTTTTTGAAAACGAAGCGTTAGAGGAGTTCGATATGTTTTTAGGTGAACACGGTCTTAGAGTAATAAAAGAAGAAATTAATCTTTTTGAGTATAAACATACACATAAATATAAAACAAATGAGAGTAGCGAACATTATGTAAATTATACAGTTAATAATGAAAAATATTGAAGTGATATTGAAAATATTATGCGAATAAATAATGATACAAACGAAGGTAGGTTCACAACTACAATACAAGGTACAATTAAGACAAAATCCGAAGATCCTATTTGGGTGAAGCAATACCCGTATCCAATCGCAGATAACGAATTTATAAAAAAATGAAATACAAAAATTATTAGGCAATCAGATTATACAACCTAGTAAAGGTCCATACAACTCTCCAATCTGGACCGTCGCAAGAAAAGGTACCGATAATGAAGGGAAACATAAAAGACGAATGATAGTAGATTTTCAGAAGCCTAATGCTCAGACTATCACTGATAGATACCCTATCCCAGACGTTGCAATGACTATTCAAAATCTAGGTAAATCAAAATTTCTTACGACATTAGACTTAGAGCAGGTTTTCACCAAATCTTAATCAAAGAATCAGAGTGTGAATGGCGCAAAGTATGAACTCCTTAGAATTCCTTCTATATTTCTACGATGCGTATTCGTACGTACACATACGTTTATATTGACGATGTACGATGTACACATACTTACAATAGTAAGTGCACTCCACAATGCAAATATGAAAATTTCAAACGAAAAATCACATTTTTTTCAGAATTCAGTAGAATACCTCGGACATATAATCAAATATAAGAAAATAACTGTAGATCCTAACAAAATTCAAACTATAAAAGTTTTTCAACGCCAAAAAATCCAAAAGAACTGCGCTCATTTTTAGGCTTAGCTAGCTATTATAGGAAAATTATACACAATTTCGCCGCAAGAGTAAAACCCCTCAATACATTTCTACGTATTTTACAACATAATGCTAGTAATCAATCAAAGCGCAAAAATATTATTTAATCTAGATCATCCAGCATTCGACTCTTTAACTAAAATAAAAGATGCATTACAAGTATAAGTCGAATTATTCCAACCCGACTTCAACAAACCTTTTGAATTAACACCCGACGCAAGTATCTTTGCAATAGGAACTTTGCTCTTTCATAATAAGTAACCTATTTACTTTATGTATATCTAGGACCCTTAACAAAATTGTTAAAATTCAAAAACTAAGAAATTACCTGTACGGTATAGCAGACCTAACAATATATACAGATCATCGGTCTCTCATCTTTTCAATTTTTGACAAAAACCCGAACACAAAATTGAAACGATGGGAAAACTACATCGAAGAATACAGTGCTAAATTAGTATATAAACCAGGACACCAAAATGTGGTCGCTGATGCACTGTCTCGCTAACAGATTAACAATATTTCAAGCGACCTACAACACTCAGCTCAAAGTTCACCAATCGGTAAACTAAAACGCATAAAACTACCATTAAATACATTTAGAAATCAAATAATTATAAACTATACATAGTACAAACAACTCAGTAGAAATTTCTTCACAAAACATTTTTTCATATTCACGACACACACTTTTCTGTTCAACTAAAGAAGAACTATTAGACAGATTAAAACAAATAATAAACCCAAGGGTAACGAACGCCATAAAAATTGATGAAGAACAGAAGGCATAGAAAATATAGATAGACAAAAAGAAATATCAATGCATGCACACAAACGAGCACATAGGATTATAAAAATAACACTCAAGAAATACTAACTACATATTTTTGGACAACGCCAAATGTGTAAAAAGGAAGCACAAGACTGTGAAATCTGCCTAATAAATAAATGTGAACGCATGTCTGCGAATATATTCATTTAGATTTATTTCACATGAATGGTAACATTTATATTAGCACAGCTGATAAATACTCTTAATATTGTTACATAGGCGAAATTCCAAGTAAAAAGAATGCACATAAATACATTGAAGAAATCTTACCACAAATTTACGCCAATGCAAAATTAATAAAGACCGATAACGAATTAACATTCACAAGCATATGCAGCAAACAAGTATATGAAAAACTACAAACTGTACATACAGTAACACCAACACTCCATTCGGTAACCAACGGTCAAGTCGAGCGTACACACATCACTCTAATCGAACTCACTAAAGTCCTAGTGAAAGGAGAAAAACCCGAGGACGTGTTTTTTAATCGAGGAGGGTATCCTGATATCAAACAAAAACTGGAAAAAACCAAAATAAGGTACTTTTATACCATAATAAAAAACGCAATTGCATGACATACAAAAAAGGAGATATTGTGCCGAAATACTCCAAGCACATTGTAAACGAAGATAGGGGTAATGCTATTCTTACAAACCGCGGTACAATTTAACATTAGGATAATATACAAGTGCAAGCGTGTAAAAAACGATAATTTTATTTTTTACCTCTACCGCCTTCTGCGACAATCTAACCGATCTAAGGAACAAAAAATACGTAATGAAAGAAACAGATCCAGTATACATTTTTCAGGACACTACATTTCTATACCATATAGCAAAACTTTCCGAATTTTGCATATAAAGATTCAGCAGAAGAAATATTAATAAACAAAATAGATGTTGTTACATCACAATTACTCCTAAACATCATTAGAACTAGACGACCAATTTAATCTCTAGGATCAGCTCTTAAGTTTACTAAATGGAGTGAAAAGTTACCTCCTTGGGAATGAAAAAAAAATTTTTTTAAATGTTTTTTTTTTTTTATTTTATTCACTACAGTCCCCTTTTAGTTTGATACACTTATTCTAGCGATTTTCCAACTTCTTGATCTAGCCCGAAAAGTAATTTTCCGGAAGGTCTGCAAAATACTCCTCCGTGGCGTCGATGATTTCCTCGCGTGAGCTGAATTTTTTATTGATGAGCCATCTTTTGAGGTTTGGAAAGAGATAATAGTCCGAGGGAGTCAAACCGGAGGAATGCGGTGGATGCGACAGCAATTGGAGCCGCAAGTCATTGATTTTAGCCATGGTTGCGATGCTCTTGTGCACCGGTGCATTGTCTTGCAAAAACAAATTTTTTTTGCCTTCATATAAGCCCGTTTTGCAGCGATTTCGGCCTTCAATCGCTCTAATAATGCACAGTAATTCTCGCTTTCCACGAAGTCCACGAAGAGTATGCCATTCTAGAAAACCGACGCCATAACCTTTCCGACCCATCGAGCCCCCTCGGCCGCTTCGGAGCACTCGTGCCGCCTTTAGTCCATTGCTGGGCACTCATTCTGTTCTCTGGTGTTCAACAGTTACCAATCGACGCCAAAAGTCCGCCCGATTCCGCATCAGCAAGTCCAAACACTCTTTCGAAGTGCTCTCGCGTTCGTGTTTTCGGTCAGGAGTGAGTATGCGCGGCACCCAGCGGCAGGATAATTTTTTCATATGCGGAATATTTCCCAAAATATGGCGTGTGCACTCAGTACTAATCTTTGTGGTATCTGCTAGCTCGCGCACAAATATACACTTTCCGGTCAGCCAACACCATTTCATCTTTTTTTTTGACATTGTCCTCTGTAACCGCATCGGAGGGCCTGCCGCTGCGGACTTGATCGGTAGTGGAGTTGCGGCCACCACGAAACTCTCGAAACCAATTTTTGACGGTGTAATCTGACGGAGCATTAGCCCCTAAATATTTATCAAACTTTTATTTTGTTTCCTTCGCCGTTTTTCCTATCAAAAAATAATGTTTTTTGAGAGAACGAAAATCCTGTCCATACTCAACATGATGCAATCATTACTATCTATAAATATCCAATATTAAAATTAAAATGTAATTGATTCAATCTATATCCACTTTTGTTAGATCCTAAAATATCAAAATGCAACAATATATTTACTCGTATTGAAAAATGTGAAAATTAAATAGGAAACTCTATATGTAAAATTAAGACTCCAGACAATTGTACCATTAATATATTAGAAAATAAAGCAGCCAAATTCGAAGTTATACACGAGAACAATGCACCACTCCAAATACTCGAAAGCGGGAATATTATCACAGACACGAGCATATGTTGAATAGTGTAAAAATAGACGTACCTAAATTAATACAGTTCAACTACTCCACAACATATGCCACATATGCCTATTACAAATTCAGCAACATCCAAAAAATATCAACTTTCCTGATACCAGTCCAAGAACATCCCATACAATACTTAATTTATCTCATCCTGGAGCTATGCATAATGGCATTACTCAACCATGGCGCATCCAAACCCTGTGAATGCTACAAAGTAAAAAGAGCAATAGTAAGAAGGTAAAGAAGTATAGCAGAACTTTTAAGACTCCGACAAGAAAAAAATTTTATCTAAAGCGAGGACGCTTTGTTTTAAGGAGTGGAGTTAATAACGTAGGTCCGCTACCTGCCTATCTCTTCGGCATCACTCACTACAAACGTACACAACGACAACATGTTTCAACAAGCAAAAACAGTAACTTGTAATTCGACAACACGTAAACAACGATGGCGGGGAAATAGAAGATTTTTTATGCCGTCAAAAGGGGACGTAGAGAGAAATAGAATTAAATATTTCGCTGTAGAAAATGGAGACAGCATCAGATAAGGATAGGTTAGTAAAATCAAAAGAATATTTGCTAAGATATGTATTGATTTTGTGAAAATTAGCTTTATGGAAGTTGTAAGAAGTGATGGTAATTGAAGTGAGGTGGGATGGAGAGTTATGGAAAAATGAGAGAACAAGAGGGGGATGAAAGTTGTCAATAAAGGGACAAAATGTTACTGTGGAGTTTATAGGATCACTAGTGAAATTAAGGTCTAGTTGCCTACCGATAGAGTTAGGGACGCCACTTACTTGACACATACTTGAGTCAGTTATGCTATCAATGAAAAGACATTTCTTGGATGATGTGGCATTTGACGCGTCAAAAATAAGTGATCATCCGATGGAATCCACTTCAGCATGGGCAGATTAAAGTCAGATATCGTCGATGGAATCACTTTGGTCAATTAGTTGGTCAATTGCTTTAATAGCAAGGATGTAGGATTCGATAGGTTGAGGTGGGAGAATGTAGCAGCACATAACGTACAGGGGCCTATTGGGAAGTGTTATTTGAATTGAGACAAAGTCAATTCTAGCAGAAGAAGAGATAGCGATGAGAGAAGAGTTGAGGTTATTGTGAATAGCAAGTAGGACACCTCTACATGGAGAATCAACTTTAGGAATGGCAGGGTCATTAACCATAGGGAGAGAGTGATCGTCATCTCCGAAGACAATTAACGAAGATGGGAATAGCTCCTGGCTCTTTATGTCGGGGATCAGATTGGGAGTGTAAACGAGATGCAGGCAAAGAAGGCAAATTCGGAATGAAAAAATTTATCATGGTCAGCTCGGCTGCGTTAGAGGTGAGAAACTCTTTTAGAGTGAACATATATTCTTTTGGGTCACTTTAACGTTAGGCGGTGAAAGGGGATCAAAAATGGGAACTGGGGCCCGTGAAACCGAGGGAGAAGGCGAGCTAGCAGCGGGATTTAGGATATGCGAGCTGATGAAGTTAGGGTATTTGGCTGCTGTGGTAAGGTCAAAATCGGGAAAGCAGTTGTTAGTATTCGTGGGAGGGGGTATGGGTGGTTGAGCAGTGACAGTATCAGGGGAAGGGGTTATATTAAATGAGACGCGTTGGGGCTTGGATGAAATAGAGGTACTTGGTGCTTTTGAGGAGTTTCGTGAAGGGGGTTGCTTAGGGATATTGCTTAGGGGAAAAACTGGGAAATATTTTGGTTTTAAGGCTCCAGTTGGGGTCGGGCTTAGGATGTGGATGGGGAATGGGTTGGGCAATTTAAAATTATCCTTTGATGAGACGATGCATCGTTTTTTTTCTGTATTTTTGTTGATTGGTTGATCCGTCAATTTGGAGACCCGCATCTTTCATAGGTTGAGGTTGGTGTTGGATGAGTTAACAAATAACCATTCGTATTTAGCCGGTAAATTTATTTTGAAATTCCATTTGTTTTTGTGGTGGGATGTTGGAAGTATTGTACATTGGCTAATGGTGATGCCATACCTCTATTTGAAAAATTCGGAAATCCAAGCAATATCTGCATAATTTGGGGCAGTTTTGATAAGTAGGGTGGTGAACATCTGATTCGTTGTGCTGAGTCGGTCTAGCCTGCCTTGTCACTCTGAGGGTGTCCACGTCGTGTTATATTGTGTAACAAGTTTCCGTAGGGCGGCGACAGGAGGAGTTGGCGTTGGAGCAGTTATATCACCATAAGATTTTTGGATCGATGGGCTGGTGCGAGGGTTTGGAGGTTGGGTTGTTGGCACTGGGTGTGGCTGTGATTCGGCTTCGGCTTGTAACGATTCTGTCAAAATTGAAGTATTGTAACTTTTGAGCGGTGAGAGGTGGCTTGGAAGACAATCTATTTTATGGCATACTGTTCCAATGAGATTTGCTAAATCATTCAAAACTGTTCTATTCGTGGTGAGTTCATCATTAAGCTCACTGATTTTATCGAATATGATATCAAGTATCGACCCGTAATGATTTGATAGTTGGTGATTGTTTGTTGTAGGTTCGAGATGGAGATTGGGTGTGGATGATTGGAGATGGATATCGATGTCTTCCCGGAGAGATTTGATGGAATTAAATGTTTTTTTGTTCGAATCCATCATTACGGAACCGGTTGAAATAAATTCACTTAATGCTGTATCAAGGTGGCGCTTGTATGTTTTTCCACTTCTGGATCTTGTAATTCTTTAAATATAATTCCTAAATGATAAAAGAATACCTTATTTTACGAATGTTTGAAAAAAACAATGACTTGTCACGTAGTGTTATAAAAAAAAGTAGACATAATTGCACCCGGGGTCAATGCTCGTCATAATTTTGTCAAAGAAAAAACACTTTGCCCAATTGCCTTCGTCAATTTTGTAAGATGCGCAAATCTCGCCATAACACACTGGTGTATCCAACACCAATCGTATTGTCGACACAACTAAACTGAAATCAACCACACAGGTCTTCAGTATTACCAGAAAATCCTCTTGTTTCAAAACAATTAAACCATTCCCTCGAACTTACACATCACGTTTCAACTTATCTTCCAACTGCCGTATTAAAAATTCGTGATAGGGAAGGAATTTATCAAAATCTTCGTATACTGCTAGATACAGGGTCTCAAGTTCCATTTTCTACAGAGAGGACATTCTCGGATTCCAGGAGTCGCATCAACTTCAACCGGTGTTACTGGTAACCAATGGCTTGGTAACTTTAAGGGGCACACGTTGTGTAAAATTTTCAAAAAATCGATTTTTCATATCTCTATAGAAATATATGTCACATTCATACTAAAATTTCAAATGAGTATCTGCTATAGTTTTTGAGTTACAACCTTCTAAAAAGTAGTCACTCAGCGGTCAGAAACTTACGTTTGTTAGTTAATGTTCGTCATCATAAACCATTAAATTATGACTCCGGTTTCTATTGTTAATCTCTAGGTATACAGAAATGCATGAATAGATAAGATCTACTCTTACGGAAGTTTTGGTTTATAACTACGTCACATGTTTTTGGAGCGAGACACATTTAATTTTACTGTGACCGTTATACTGAGTACTTCGAAAGTTATTTTAGTTAAAATGAGTAATCAACCTTTGTATTCAAACCAAAAAGTTACTCACGACATTACCAGGTATAAATCAGTTTCAAGAAAACGGAAGTTTGCGGGAAATCAACATACATACATTCGAGCAGTCTACCGCGAATACAAGTACGTACTATCACAAAATAATGATAATAATATTGTGATTAATCCAACTCATGGATATGGTATTGTTCAATTTGTCTCTGTTTTTTATGCAACTAGTAATTTAGTAATGGCTAAAACTGGTAAAAAAATGCGACTTTTAATTAAGCAAGTCCACGAGTTTTAAGATTCAAATTTAAAATTGCTCTTCATGTGTGAATGCGCTGTTTCGAACATTCCGGGCCTGTGATCGAAAATGCATTTAAAATAAATAGACGTTTAGTGGCTGTGATACATTTTTTGGGTATTAGAATGGTATGAACGGAATTAATCTTTTTTGTGGTTTGATGGATTGAGCAAGTAAATTTTATCAGATAGCAGCAGAATCAATTTGTAAATTTAGTATGGAAAGAGCTGTTTAAGAAGAGAAGAAGCAGATAAAAGAGAAAGAAAATTCAGAGACAAAATTTGACAGTTTCGAGAGATGGTACGTGGTAAAAACGTGGCCATATTTCACGTTTTGTTGTGATAACTCTGCGAGGAAAATATTGTAAGAAAATCGTCGATCCGTGTTAAAAGTCTAATCAGATACTGTCAGAAGTTTGTTTAGGAAAATAAAAAAGACAGCGATCCCGAAGCTTACGAAGAAGGGCTCTCACTACACGAAAATGATTGCGACATTAATCATAAAAGATCTTCTCGATTAGTAAATATGGGTTGAATAATTCGCGATATATTTGCGATGGTGATAGTGTCACATATAAAGGATTTTTAGATTTGAATCCATATGATATTCCGATAGAAGTTTTTAACGTTCTGTGCCAGCGTTCTATAATTCCATTCGATGTTGGATGGTGTGGTGATGTTCTTACCCTTGTAGTACCACAAATGTTGGTGAGAGCTCTGAAGAGAGTTGATTCAAATTGTGTACCTTGGTCGGTGGTGAGTATTTCTGGAGTGTCATAACGTGCGTTTGAGTGGTACAATTTCTGGCCGCCTTGTGAAGCGAACGATCATTGTCAAACAACAAAGGAAATACTGTCAGATCGATGTAAACATGATGTAATCGTTGGCCAGGAACAAGAATAGTCGACAAGAGTCGATTTTATTGATGAACTCTTGACCGTTAACATTGTAGGCATGTTTGAAACCATTTTAATGCGTCCTTTCTAATGCTTGGCCATACGTATTTCTGGCAAAGTTGTCGGGAAGTAGACTTTCCACCAGGATGGGATAATCCGTGCACTGAGTCAAACGTTTTACATCGTAAAGGCGTTGGAGTGAATGGTCTGATGAAGCCAGTGGATACGTCACAAAAAATGTATCAATTTGGATTGGTCGTAGCTGTTGCAACTTGAGAGATGTACTTTTCTGTTCGATTGCAGGGCTTGCAGTTCTCGGGGATCAATTTTTGCTTCAATTCGTGATAAGGCGTCAGGTTTCACGTTGTCATTTCCAGATAGGTGGTGTACTGAGATATGAAAACTAGATGGCGAAGTCTTCTTTGGGATGCCTTTTGCGATTTTTGCTGAAAGGCATAGACCAGAGCCTTGTGATCCCTTTGCACAACAAAATATCGACCATCGAGGAGATGTTTGAAAAATTTAACTGCAAGGTGGACTGCTAGTGCAGTACTGCTTCTGCACCGAGATGAGTTTTCTGGAAAAAACACCAATTGGTTGTATATTATTACCTATTACTTGCTCTAATTTTGCGCCGACTGCGATGTCAGATGCGTGAGTTGAGAGAATAAATGTCGCTTCCGGGTTGATATACATAGTTTAGCTTAGTTGCCTTCCCATTGCTTTCTTTGCCTAGAATGAAAGCTTCATTGTCATTGTGTCATTCTTTTTTAAATCTTTTAAAAACGCGTTGAGTGGAGCCTGAATTTGAGCACAGTTTTTAATATAACGCCGGTAGTAATTCATAACTCCAAGCAAACGTCGGAGTTGCAGTATGGTGGAAGGTTTGGGATGGTCTAGAATTGCCTTTAGCCTGTCTTCTGATTTACTACCGTATTTATTGATGACATGGCCTAGGTAGTTAACTATAAGTCTATGCTCTTTCAGACGTTATTTAACTTGGCGTACGTGCTCTCGATGTAAAGTACCAAATCCATATGCCTCTGGAACATTTGTGTCGAGTTTTTTAAGCCAACCGGCATGAAGACGAGTTTAAATATTCCGAATGGTGTTTTTACGGCTGTCTTTTGGATGTCTTCAGGAGTCATAGGGATTTGATAATAAGCCTAGGTCAAGTGTTGTGAAGTAAGTTTTTTGGTTTACGATCTCCGTAAAATTCATAATATGGGGATCGGGTACCGGTCAGCTTGTGTTTGGGCATTAAGTTGACGGTAGTCTCCGCAGCAACGCCAACCGCCATCTTATTTCTTTACCACGTGCAAAGAGCTGGCTCAGGGGCTGCTAGAAGGGGGACAGATTCCCTTTTCTATTAGAAGGTGAATGTCCGCTTTTGCTTGCTTGAGTTTGTCTGGTGCAAGACGTCTTAGACGTTCTGATACCAGTTGATCTGACGTAATTATGAATTGGTACGTGGAGCTGAGACTTGAAGGTAATGGGGACATTGTGGTTGGCGAAATGAACTCTTTAAGGATGTCACTAAATGGTTAATGACAACTTACTCCACATGACCAGGAACTATTAGGCAAGTTGTTGAGTCTATTATTTGTCTAGACTTGGGGTCGATAATTAGACCATAGTGTACCATGAGATTCGCTCCGATAATGGCCATCTTTACTTCGGCGATAGTGAAAGACCATTTGATGGGAAGTCGGCAACCAATATTTAAAGTGAAATGTTTTTTACCATATGCGTTGATACGGGAGTTGTTAGTGACAAAAAGGATGATTTGCTGTGGTGAACTTTTGGGGGTTGTTCGACGAGGAAGGACAGAAATTGTGGATCCAGAGTCTGTTAGAAATTTTTGATTTGTGTTTTTATCAAACACAAATAGGCGGTATTCCTCAATGTTGTAACAGCTATTGCCAACTGTTTGAGCAGACAATAGCTGTTTCAGTTTGACTGCGGTGAATTGGATGAGAAGTTGCAAGGCAGGATGCATTTTTTGAGTTGTTTCCAAACCGCTGATGGTAGTAATAAATTTTGGACTGCGCTTCGTGAGTAGACTGAGTTGTGATAGGCTGGTTAATCTAGAGCGAGACCGGGGCTTGGTGTTGTTTTTGCGTCCCGTGGTCAAAGATTGAATTGGAGTTGTAAGGGATGCGAGAGTCGCTTCTATGGTGCTTAATCGAGATTGAACAGAACCGTTGGTTTCATTGGATGTATTTCCGCCAGTGCGGAAATTTAAAGTTTTTGATATTTATTCTTTCCCGGGGGTTTTGGACCAAGTCCGCGACCTCATTTGAATCTTCTGGCTCAGGTGCTGCGATAACACAATTGAATCGGTTGATGTCTGATCGGATCCTGTTGTTGTGAAATTGAGCTTCTACTTGAGTGAACTACAATGAGGGGTTGAATTTCCAAAGCGCAGCTATTTCCTGAATGTCCTCGTCTTATATTGTGGTTGAGCTGTTGGAGAGCTAGGCGACGGGTTGGATCCGATAGATTCCCTGTCGTTCCCAGGGGTAAGGGTTTGATACATTTTAATTTTTAATTTAATTTAATTCAATTTGACCTTTCTTCGTAGTCATCAGTTTTAGTGTCTTTATTTTATTACTAGATAATTTTTATTGTAACAATTTATTACAATCTCAACTGAACTGACTGAGGTCTTAATTACCAACCCATTGCACGTCTCTATAACCTATCAGAATGGCTATAGTGACAGCTAATTACAAGTTAAGTTGCTAGAATGGAAATATCTGGAAAGCTTGCCATCTATGTTAGCTCATCTATGCTTGTTGGCATAGACTAGAGACTTAATACAGCCCCAAAGGAAAGAGTTGTCAAATCGTACGAGCCGGGCTGCCAATTGATGGAAATTTAATTCCAAAAATATTCATACCCTAGTAAAAAACATGAGTTTTTAAGTTAACTTCTAAATGGATTTTGTTGAGCATATTAAGCCCAATGTTACTTAATTTCAATGGGAACTGATGCTCTAATTTTAGAATTAGTATACATTTGAAACAGTTCAATTCATTAACTTATAGGCATGCTGGGAGTGTCGTAAATATTTTATAAACGTATTTATTGGCCAAAACTCCTAACATCTTATAATGCCTTCGACTTTTGCTACCAGGATTTTTAAAGCTACTTTCTTGTATTGTATAGCACAAAAAGCTGTATCGGCCTATAAATAATGATTTCCCAAAAATAAAATGGCACTTTAATATTTATGATTTTAAAATCGTACTTTCACTACCTCAAAGACACTCCGAAATACTATGGTATTTTATCAGTAATTATGTATAAAATAAGAACATGTGTACAAATCTTATCGAAGTGCTCAAAACTCCACTACGGAGACTAGCATTAGTAGTAATATTGTGATTTTATTGAACAACAGAACGTTTCTAACAATTAAAAATACTTGTTACAAATTGCATAAAATTCACAAAATACAGCATTGGCATCAGCCGTCAGCCGGATAAGAGAGATTTGCAATTTGTAACAGGATTTTATTGAAAATAAAAATAATATACTTATTTTTAATATACATACATTTGTAATCATTGTAAAATGCTTCGTCTACTATTTGCTGTTGATATTTTAACGATTACTTTATGTAGCTAGACAGTGCACTCCAATTTTCGCCATTTAGGAATGAAACGACTACGCTTGTTGATAAGGTGTGTTTTCCTCACACACACACTCCGATTAAATGATGCATGTCTTTAATAGCTCGCAGATTGAACAAAGAACATTCTGCTTCCTCGTTTCGGTTGGTGATATGCGGTCTGTAGTTCAACTGTAGTTCAATGGGACGGTAGTTGGTTACTTCTTTGATCCCTTTTTGTGAACCGGGGTTATAAAAGAGGTCCTCCAAACTTGGGAGAATTCCCCTTGTGTAAGGGACAGATGAAATAGGAAGGAAAATGGGTACGAAAGATTGGAGGCACACTTTTTGAGAAATATTGCTGGGAGCCGATCTGGACCGGATAAAACTTTAAAACTTAAAAAAAAAAAACTTTTCTTCGATAAGGGTGGGATCAAAAGGTTGAAAGAGAGATAGGGGCCAATGGAGAAATTGGGAAGGTACTTGAAATACATGGGGTCGGGTACGAAGGGGTTGTCTGCAAATGACTGCTTAAAAAAGTTTGCAAAATAGTTGGCAATAATATGTGGGTCGGTCGATGATATGTTATCGAACGAGAGAGAGCGGGGATATCCGTCTGATTTTCTTTTGTAGTTGACGAATTGATAAAATGTCATAAGATATGGTATGATATGGTTGGTTTGCGCTGATAGAGGCAGTTATAGAGCTGGGTGAATTGCAGGTAAGTTCCAAGATAGTTAGAGTAGTCGTATAAAGAATTGGTGCGAAGAAAATCTGTCCATAATTTGTTTTTTTTTTACGTAAAGAGCGAAGTCTTCTGTTGTACAATGGCGGGGAAATAGAAGATTTTTTATGCCGTAAAAAGGGGACGTAGAGAGAAATAGAATTAAATATTTCGCTGTAGAAAATGGAGACAGCATCAGATAAGGATAGGTTAGTAAAATCAAAAGAATATTTGCTAAGATATGTATTGATTTTGCGAAAATTAGCTTTATGGAAGTTGTAAGAAGTGATGGTAATTGAAGTGAGGTGGGATGGAGAGTTATGGAAAAATGAGAGAACAAGAGGGGGATGAAAGTTGTCAATAAAGGGACAAAACGTTACTGTGGAGTTTATAGGATCACTAGTGAAATTAAGGTCTAGTTGCCTACCGATAGAGTTAGGGACGCCACTTACTTGACACAGGCTTGAGTCAGTTATGCTATCAATGAAAAGACATTTCTTGGATGAAGTGGCATTTGACGCGTCAAAAAATAAGTGATCATCCGATGGAATCCACTTCAGCATGGGCAGATTAAAGTCTCCAAAGATAAGGATATCGTCGATGGAATCACTTAGGTCAATTAGTTGGTCAATTGCTTTAATAGCAAGGATGTAGGATTCGATAGGTTGAGGTGGGAGAATGTAGCAGCACATAACGTACAGGGGCCTATTGGGAAGTGTTATTTGAATTGAGACAAAGTCAATTTTAGCAGAAGAAGAGATAGCGATGAAAGAAGAGTTGAGGTTATTGTGAATAGCAAGTAGGACATCTCTACATGGAGAATCAACTTTAGGAATGGCAGGGTCATTAACCATAGGGAGAGAGTGGTCGTCATCTCCGAAGACATTAAACGAAGATGGGAGTAGCTCCTGGCTCTTTATGTCGGGGATCAGATTGGGAGTGTAAACGAGATGCAGGCAAAGAAGGCAAATTAGGAATGAAAAAATTTATCATGGTCAGCTCGGCTGCGTTAGAGGTGTGAAACTCTTTTAGAGTGAACATATATTCTTTTGGGTCACTTTAACGTTAGGCGGTGAAAGGGGATCAAAAATGGGAACTGGGGCCCGTGAAACCGAGGGAGAAGGCGAGCTAGCAGCGGGATTTAGGATATGCGAGCTGATGAAGTTAGGGTATTTGGCTGCTGTGGTAAGGTCAAAATCGGGAAAGCAGTTGTTAGTATTCGTGGGAGGAGGTATGGGTGGTTGAGCAGTGACAGTATCAGGGGCAGGGGTTATATTAAATGAGACGCGTTGGGGCTTGGATGAAATAGAGGTACTTGGTGCTTTTGAGGAGTTTCGTGAAGGGGGTTGCTTAGGGATATTGCTTAGGGGAAAAATTGGGAAATATTTTGGTTTTAAGGCTCCAGTTGGGGTCGGGTTTAGGATGTGGATGGGGAATGGGTTGGGCGATTTAAAATTATCCTTTGATGAGACGATGCATCGTTTTTTTTCTGTATTTTTGTTGATTGGTTGATCCGTCCATTTGGAGACCCGCATCTTTCCTAGGTTGAGGTTGGTGTTGGATGAGTTAACAAATAACCATTCGTATTTAGCCGGTAAATTTATTTTGAAATTCCATTTGTTTTTGTGGTGGGATGTTGGGAGTATTGTACATTGGCTAATGGTGATGCCATACCTCTTTTTGAAAAATTCGGAAATCCAAGCAACATCTGCATAATTTGGGGCACTTTTGATAAGTAGGGTGGTGAACATCTGATTCGTTGTGCTGAGTCGGTCTAGCCTGCCTTGTCACTCTGAGGGTGTCCACGTCGTGTTATATTGTGTAACAAGTTTCCGTAGGGCGGCGACAGGAGGGGTTGGCGTTGGAGCAGTTATATCACCATAAGATTTTTGGATCGATGGGCTGGTGCGAGGGTTTGGAGGTTGGGTTGTTGGCACTGAGTGTGGCAATGATTCGGCTTCGGCTTGTAACAATTCTGTCAAAATTGAAGTATTGTAACTTTTGAGCGGTGGGAGATGGTTTAGAAGACAATCTATTTTATGACATACTGTTCCAATGAGATTTTTTTAATCATTCAACACTGTTCTATTCGTGGTGAGTTCATTATTAAGCTCACTGATTTTATCGAATACGATATCAAGTATCGACCCGTAATGATTTGAGAGTTGGTGATTGTTTGTTGTAGGTTCGAGATGGAGATTGGGTGTGGATGATTGGAGGTGGATATTGATGTCTTCCCGGAGAGATTTGATGGAATTAAATGTTTTTTTGTTCGAATCCATCATTGCGGAACCGATTGAAATGAATTCACTTAATGCTGTATCAAGGTGGCGCTTGTATGTTTCTTCACTTCTGGATCTAGCACTTTCTAGTTCAATTAAACGCGCAATTTGTTTTTCAATGCTATGACCAAAGTCTTCCGTACTTTGTTCAAATATTGATAATTTGTCCGTTATCAGTCTGACAAGTGAGTTATGATTGGATTCATTTGAGTCACTGAGACATTTGATTGCGACTAGCACATGTGAGAGAGAAATACTGATACACTCATCACAGAAGAACAGCAGATTTTCGGATAACTCTTTAAGGAAGACCATGTTTGTTTTATTTAGCCCGACACAAATAGCATGGAATATTTTGCCGCAGATCCCTTTACAGGCAACAAAGTCAGCATTATTGTTGTTAATAGAGCAGTTGGTTAATCCACAAGAAGATATGACGAAGACCAGGAAAAACAAAAAGCAAATTGCGGAAAAAAAAATAATAATAAAAGTAGTAGGTCAACAATAAAAAAAAAAAGGCGTGTCTACGATAACAATTGTTGGGTAAGAGATTAGGTTATTAGATTGATTTAACTGGAATAAGTGAAAATGGGAAATTCACAAAATTATGGAATCAAGTAAGAGGGCGACTGAATACAGTGACGGTTTAAATTGAACTGAACGGGGTTTTAGGAAGTAGTTGAACAGACAATTCTGAAATGTTAGTTGCAAAGTTCTTAAAACTTATAAGGATTTAAGTTGCAGAATGTAATTTGAAAATACATTTCTTGGATTCACATTTTGATTTTTTTTTTTCAAAAATGGGACATAAAGAAGATCGAAGAATATAATTGAAGTCGGTGGGATTCAGCCATGTTAAGGGATTAATGTTGGTCCTTAATGCAAGAATATTCAATAAGTTACACACGTTAAAGCTTAATCGTAGAATACATATTTTGTAATAAATAATAATTACAAATACTTATGTTTTAGAATGAACTAAATGAGTTCACCTGAATTTTTAAATTTTTAAGTTTCAATACCAATAAACGTTGTATCACTTGTAATTATTTATTTATTTTGATATTAATTTTTGAATCCATAACACAAAACCGTACGTGTTACAAGATAACCATTGCTCTTGTAATTCTTTAAATATAATTCCTAAATGATAAAAGAATACCTTATTTTACGAATGTTTGAAAAAAACAATGACTTGTCACGTAGTGTTATAAAAAAAAGTAGACATAATTGCACCCGGAGTCAATGCTCGTCATAATTTTGTCAAAGAAAAAACACTTTGCCCAATTGCCTTCGTCAATTTCGTAAGATGCGCAAATCTCGCCATAACACACTGGTGTATCCAATACCAATCGTATTGTCGACACAACTAAACTGAGATCAACCACACAGGTCTTCAGTATTACCAGAAAATCCTCTTGTTTCAAAACAATTAAACCATTCCCTCGAACTTACACATCACGTTTTAACTTATCTTCCAACTGCCGTATTAAAAATTCGTGATAGGGAAGGAATTTATCAAAATCTTCGTGTACTGCTAGATACAGGGTCCCAAGTTCCATTTTTTACAGAGAGGACATTCTCGGATTCCAATTCTAGGAGTCGCATCAACTTCAACCGGTGTTACTGGTAACCAATGGCTTGGTAACTTTAAGGGGCACACGTTGTGTAAAATTTTCAAAAAATCGATTTTTCATATCTCTATAGAAATATATGTCACATTCATACTAAAATTTCAAATGAGTATCTGCTATAGTTTTTGAGTTACAACCTTCTAAAAAGTAGTCACTCAGCGGTCAGAAACTTACGTTTGTTAGTTAATGTTCGTCATCATAAACCATTAAATTATGACTCCGGTTTCTATTGTTAATCTCTAGGTATACAGAAATGCATGAATAGGTAAGATCTACTCTTACGGAATTTTTGGTTTATAACTACGTCACATGTTGTTGGAGCGAGACACATTTAATTTTACTGTGACCGTTATACTGAGTACTTCGTAAGTTATTTTAGTTAAAATGAGTAATCAACCCTTGTATTCAAACCAAAAAGTTACTCACGACATTACCAGGTATAAATCAGTTTCAAGAAAACGGAAGTTTGCGGGAAATCAACATACATACATTCGAGCAGTCTACCGCGAATACAAGTACGTACTATCACAAAATAATGATAATAATATTGTGATTAATCCAACTCATGGATATGGTATTGTTCAATTCTCGGTTTTTTATGCAACTAGTAATTTAGTAATGGCTAAAACTGGTAAAAAAATGCGACTTTTAATTAAGCAAGTCCACGAGGTTTAAGATTCAAATTTAAAATTGCTCTTCATGTGTGAATGCGGTGTTTCGAACATTCCGGGCCTGTGATCAAAAAGGCATTTAAAATAAATAGACGTTTAGTGGCTGTGATACATGTTTTGGGTATTAGAATGGTATGAACGGAATTAATCTTTTTTGTGGTTTGATGGATTGAGCAAGTAAATTTTATCATCTAACTTTCGCTGGATGTTTCGCCAATTTATGGATAGCAGCAGAATCAATTTGTAAATTTAGTATGGAAAGAGCTGTTTAAGAAGAGAAGAAGCAGATAAAAGAGAAAGAAAATTCAGAGACAAGTTTGACAGTTTCGAGAGATGGTACGTGGTAAAAACGTGGCCATATTTCACGTTTTGTTGTGATAACTCTGCCAGGAAAATATTGTAAGAAAATCGTCGATCCGTGTGTAAAGTCTAATCAGATACTGTCCGAAGTTTGTTTAGGAAAATAAAAAAGACAGCGATGCCGAAGCTCTCACTACACGAAAATGATTGCGACATTAACCATAAAAGATCTTCTCGATTAGTAAATAGGGGTTGAATTATTCGCGATATATTTGCGATGGTGATAGTGTCACATATAAAGGATTTTTAGATTTGAATCCATATGATATTCCGATAGAAAAATTGGAGTTCACATTAATGCAGTTTTTAACGTTCTGTGCCAGCGTTCTATAATTCCATTCGATGCTGGATGGTGTGGTGATGTTCTTACCCTTGTAGTACCACAAATGTTGGTGAGAGCTCTGAAGAGAGTTGTTTCAAATTGTGTACCTTGGTCGGTGGTGAGTATTTCTGGAGTGTCATAACATGCGACCCAATTTGCGTAGAAAGTAGTTGCTAGTGTGTCTACGTTTATATGTTTGAGTTTTACAACTTCTGGCCGCCTTGTGAAGCGAATGATCATTGTCAAACAACAAAGGAAATACTGTCAGATCGATGTAAACATGATGTAATCGTTGGCCAGGAACAAGAATAGTCGACAAGAGTCGATTATATTGATGAACTCTTGACCGTTGACATTGTAGGCATGTTTGAAACCATTTCAATGCGTCCTTTCTAATGCTTGGCCATACGTATTTCTGGCAAAGTTGTCGGGAAGTAGACTTTCCACCAGGATGGGATAATCCGTGCACTGAGTCAAACGCTTTACATCGTAAAGGCGTTGGAGTGAATGGTCTGATGAAGCCAGTGGATACGTCACAAAAAATGTATCAATTTGGATTGGTCGTAGCTGTTGCAACTTGAGAGATGTACTTTTCTGTTCGATTGCAGGGCTTGCAGTTCTCGGGGATCAATTTTTGCTTCAATTCGTGATAAGGCGTCAGGTTTCACGTTGTCATTTCCAGATAGGTGGTGTACTGAGATATGAAAACTAGATGGCGAAGTCTTCTTTGGGATGCCTTTTGCGATTTTTGCTGAAAGGCATAGACCAGAGCCTTGTTATCCCTTTGCACAACAAAATATCGACCATCGAGGAGATGTTTAAAAAATTTAACTGCAAGGTGGACTGCTAGTGCAGTACTGCTTCTGCACCGAAATGAGTTTTCTGGAAAAAACACCAATTGGTTGTATATTATTACCTATTACTTGCTCTAATTTTGCGCCGACTGCGATGTCAGATGCGTGAGTTGAGAGAATAAATGTCGCTTCCGGGTTGATATACATAGTTTAGCTTAGTTGCCTTCCCATTGCTTTCTTTGCATAGAATAAAAGCTTCATTGTCATTGTGTCATTCTTTTTTGAATCTTTTAAAAACGCGTTGAATGGAGCCTGAATTTGAGCACAGTTTTTAATATAACGCCGGTAGTAATTCATAACTCCAAGCAAACGACGGAGTTGCAGTATGGTGGAAGGTTTGGGATGGTCTAGAATTGCCTTTAGTCTCTCTTCTGATTTACTACCGTATTTATTGATGACATGGCCTAGGTAGTTAACTTCTGTTGTAAGTTATAAGTCCATGCTCTTTCAGACGTTATAAAACTTGGCGTACGTGCTCTCGATGTAAAGTACCAAATCCATATGCCTCTGGAACATTTGTATCGAGTTTTTTAAGCCAAACGGCATGAAGACGAGTTTAAATAGTCCGAATGGTGTTTTTACGGCTGTCTTTTGGATGTCTTCAGGAGTCATAGGGATTTGATAATAAGCCTAGGTCAAGTGTTGTGAAGTAAGTTTTTTGGTTTACGAACTCTGTAAAATTCATGATATGGGGATCGGGTACCGGTCAGCTTGTGTTTGGGCATTAAGTTGACGCCAACCGCCATCTTATTTCTTTACTACGTGCAAAGAGCTGGCTCAGGGGCTGCTAGAAGTGGGACAGATTCCCTTTTCTATTAGAAGGTGAATGTCCGCTTTTGCTTGCTTGAGTTTGTCTGGTGCAAGCCGTCTTAGACGTTCTGATACCGGTTGATCTGACGTAATTATGAATTGGTACGTGGAGCTGAGACTTGAAGGTAATGGGGACATTGTGGTTGGCGAAATGAACTCTTTAAGGATGTCACTAAATTGTTGATGACAACTTACTCCACATGACCAGGAACTATTAGGCAAGTTGTTGAGTCTATTATTTGACTTGGGGTCGATAATTAGACCATAGTGTGCCAGGAGATTCGCTCCGATTATTTCCATCTTTACTTCGGCGATAGTGAAAGACCATTTGATGGGAAGTCGGAAACCAATATTTAAAGTGAAATGTTTTTACCATATGCGTTGATACGGGAGTTGTTAGTTACAAAAAGGATGATTTGCTGTGGTGAACTTTTGGGGGTTGTTCGACGAGGAAGGACAGAAATTGTGGATCCAGAGTCTGTTAGAAATTTTTGATTTGCGTTTTTATCAAACACAAATAGGCGGTATTCCTCAATGTTGTAACAGCTATTGCCAACCGTTTGAGCAGACAATAGCTGTTTCAGTTTGACTGCGGAGAATTGGATGAGAAGTTGCAAGGCAGGATGCATTTTTTGAGTTGTTTCCAAACCGCTGATGGTAGTAATAAATTTTGGACTGCGCTTCGTGAGTAGACTGAGTTGTGATAGGCTGGTTAATCTAGAGCGAGACCGGGGCTTGGTGTTGTTTTTGCGTCCCGTGGTCAAAGATTGAATTGGAGTTGTAAGGGATGCGAGAGTCGCTTCTATGGTGCTTAATCGAGATTGAACAGAACCGTTGGTTTCATTGGATGTATTTCCGCCAGTGCGGAAATTTAAAGTTTTTGATATTTATCCTTTCCCGGGAGTTTTGGACCAAGTCCGCGACCTCATTTAAAACTTCTGGCTCAGGTGCTGCAATGACACAATTGAATCGGATGATGTCTGATCGGATCCTGTTGTTGTGAAATTGAGCTTCTACTTGAGTGAACTACAATGAGGGGTTGAATTTCCAAAGCGCAGCTATTTCCTGAATGTCCTCGTCTTATATTGTGGTTGAGCTGTTGGAGAGCTAGGCGACGGGTTGGATTCGATAGATTCCTTGTCGTTCCCAGTTGTAATTGTTTGATACATTTTAATTTTTAATTTAATTTAATTCAATTTGACTTTTCTTCGGAGTCACCAGTTTTAGTGTCTTTATTTTATTACTAGATAATTTTTATTGTAACAATTTATTACAATCTCAACTGAACTGACTGAAGTCTTCAGGAGAGTCAGAACAGTCGTTAAAATATTTTTGAATTGGACTTCTGACCTAGTGCCCTCTGGTGGTTGGAACTTGTAACAAAGTGCCCTATGGTGGTTGGGTCGATAAACTGCTGGTGCTGCTTGGTCTTCAGTGAAGTCCCTTAACCCTTGCACGTCTCTATAACCAATCAGAATAACTATAGTGACAGCTTATTACAAGTTAAGTTGCTAGAATAGAAATATCTGGAAAGCTTGCCATCTATGTTAGCTCATCTATGTTTGTTGGCATAGACTATAGACTTAATACAGCCCCAAAGGAAAGAGTTGTCAAATCGTACGAGCCGGGCTGCCAATTGATGGAAATTTAATTCCAAAAATATTCATACCCTAGTAAAAAACAAGAGTTTTTAAGTTAACTTCTAAATGGATTTTGTTGAGCTTATTAAGCCCAATGTTACTTAATTTCAATGGGAACTGATGCTCTAATTTTAGATTCAGTATACATTTGCAAAAGTTCAATTCATTAACTTATAGGCATGCTGGGAGTGTCGTAAATATTTTATAAACGTATTTATTGGCCAACACTCCTAACATCTTATAATGCCTTCGACATTTGCTACCAGGATTTTTAAAGCTACTTTCTTGTATTGTATAGCACAAAAAGCTGTATCGGCCTATAAATAATGATTTCCCAAAAATAAAATGGCACTTTAATATTTATGATTTTAAAATCGCACTTTCAAGACCTCAAAGACACTCCGAAATACTATGGTATTTTATCAGTAATTATGTATAAAATAAGAACATGTGTACAAATCTTATCGAAGTGCTCAAAACTCGACTACGGAGACTAGCATTAGTAGTAATATTGTGTTTTTATTGAACAACAGAACGTTTCTAACAATTAAAAATACTTGTTACAAATTGCATAAAATTCACAAAATACAGCATTGGTATCAGCCGTCAGCCGGATAAGAGAGATTTGCAATTTGTAACAGGATTTTATTGAAAATAAAAATTATATACTTATTTTTAACATACATACATTTGTAATCATTGTAAAATGCTTCGTCTACTATTTGCTGTTGATATTTTAACGATTACTTTATGTAGCTAGACAGTGCACTCCAATTTTCGCCATTTAGGAATGAAACGACTACGCTTGTTGATAAGGTGTGTTTTCCTCAAATATACTCTTCTAAACACCTTCAATATTGGGCACACTCCGATTAAATGATGCATGTCTTTAATAGCTCGCAGATTGAACAAAGAACATTCTGCTTCCTCGTTTCGGTTGGTGATATGAGGTCTGTAGTTCAACAGCAAAAGTTCCCCTCTGGACTTGAATACCATCGAGATTAAGTTTATAGTATTTTTGTTGTGGAAGTAATTCTCTTCGCCTAGGACGTATCGGAGCGTACGATACGACTGCCTGCTTAGAATCTACTGTGCTGTGTGTAGAGTAACTACACGCAACACGGGTGGATAAATCAGTCTTTGTCAACAGGCCCTTCAGAGTTTCTTTCCATGTTGTTGCTTTGTAGGCTGTTAGTTGGACATGTTCGTTGCATAATCTTGACCATTCATTTAAAAATTGCAGTTTACGGCGTATATGAGGCATTGCGACGATATGTGGTAAACGTTGGCTTGGAGTGACATTACTTTTAAAATGTAAAGGAAGTGCAGGTATATAAGGTTTTCCAATAGAGACTTGACAACTTTGAATTTAATTTGTGAACGTTCTCCGATTGGGTTCTGGAGAATATGCGCCAAGATGATGAATTTCATCGCATCATCTTCAGTGACGAAGATCATTTTTGGCTCAATGGATTCGTCAATAAGCAAAATATGCGTTATTGGTCGAGTGAAAACCCACATGTGCTTCATGAATCACCACTTCATCCACAAAAAATAACTGTTTGGTGCGGTTTGCATGCCGGCGGCGCTATTGGGCCATATTTTTTCGTCGACGATGAAGATTGTCACGTTACTGTAAATGGTCAGCGTTATCGCGCCATGATCACCGATTATTTTCGGGCCGAATTGGAAGATATGGACTTGGACGACATGTGGTTTCAACAGGATAGTGCCACAAGCCAACATCACACGCTACAATCGATGTATTAGAGAGTAAGTATGGTGAGCGTGTTATCTCAAGACATGTGGGGCTACGTTAAGTCATTGTTATATGCCAATACGCCGACGACGTTGGAAGAGCTCAGAGCCAACATTGAACGTGAAATAACGACCGTTTCGGCCGAAATGTGTGGCCCAGTCGTTAACAATTGGGTCCAACGACAGGACCGCTGCAAACGTACCCGCGGTGGCCATATGAACGAAGTCGAGTTCCATTCATAAATGTTTTTTTGAAATTTTTGTGAAATATCTCAAATAATTTGGCTTTTATTTAAAAAAACAGTTGTCAAGAACCCTATATAATGGAGGCAGATCCGTTTCCAGGTGGATCATATAGTTTGGTGTATTTTCAGGCACTCAAAATAGTTTTTAATAATAATAATAATAATAATAATAATAATAATAATAATAATAATAATAATAATAATAATAATAATAATAATAATAATAATAATAATAATAATAATAATAATAATAATAATAATAATAATAATAATAATATAATAATAATAATAATAATAATAATAATAATAATAATAATAATAATAATAATAAAATATTAATATAATAATAATAATAATAATAATAATAATAATAATAATAATATAATAATAATAATAATAATAA